>CM076256.1:7489279-7599279 GCA_038380765.1 Odontothrips loti | reverse complement strand
CCTCGGGCGCCCTCGGACCGTAGGGCTTGCTCCGCGTGATGGAGGTGAAGGGCATGAGCATGCACACGGTCCTGGTCCTGGTCCACCCCGGGCCCGGCGGGAGGCCCGGTTTATTAGGGTTATCAGAGGCCATTCGGATTTATGATGCCAAAGCAGAGCGAAGCAGAGCGAAGCAGAGCGAAGCAGAGCGAAGCAGAGCGAAGCAGCAGTCGCCCCATTTTTCCCTCCGCGAAATTGCACTTTGGTGCCGATGCCGATTGTGTGTGTGTGTGTGTGTGTGTGTGTGTGTGTGTGTGTGTGTGTGTGAGAGAGAGAGAGAGAGAGAGAGAGAGAGAGAGAGAGAGAGAGAGAGAGAGAGAGAGAGAGAGAGAGAGAGAGAGAGAGAGAGAGAGAGAGAGAGAGACTGCGTGCTCGGAGCGGTAGGGGCTTCTGAACCCGAAACAGTTCGATTGTTCGTCTCGAATCGGAGATGTGTCCAACTGGGTGTGGCCCCGGGGCAAGCGGCCCAACACGGCAGCAGCAGCAGCAGTTGCTGCCGGCTGGTATAGGGCTGGTCAGCCCATCGGCCAATCGGATCGCTCTGTCACTGGTCGTGATCGCGCGGTTGGTATGATTCGCGGCGGTGGCGGCAGCGCCGCAATTTCGTACGTAAATCTTACGCGAGAACATCGGCCGTTGCGGTCCCAATCACAGGCCTTCTCCTCTCCTTTTCTCTACCATCCTCCCCTCTCCTCTTCTCTCCCATCCTCTCCTCTCCCCTCCTCTCCTCTCAGGAGGTCCTACCGGTCGCGGTGACAACGGCGCCGGCGCCTGCTACCCCTGTTGTAAACCGCCTCGGAAGGTGGGCAACCACCGCTACTAGAGTGGCTGCCTCCTTTTCGAGAAATTGTTGGTTCTAGTCTGTCCGTCTGTCTGCCTGTCCGTCCGCATGTCCCTCACCTGGCTGTCGGACTCGGAGCGGACGCTATGCCGGTTCGGATGCTGACCGGAATCCGGCCGGGGAACCCATCGCTCTGTGTGTGTGTGTGTGTGTGTGTGTGTGTGTGTTTGCGTGTGCGTGCACGTAGTGCGGGCGCTCTGAACGGGTTTGTTTATCAGATTCGAATGTAATAGAGAGATTTTTTTCTTCCGCTTCGCCATGGCGAAGAAATTGCGGTGACGACGACGGTAGGAGAGGATTGAGGCGGAAACAGACGTCCTTGCCATGGCAGAAGCGCCCACCGGGCAGCGCCCACCGGGCAGCGCCCACCGGGCAGCGCCCACCGGGCAGCGCCCACCCACACGGCCAAGCGGATCCGCACACAGCTGCCTTATCGATGCACCCGAGGAGCCGTGGTTTTGTAATTTTCATGATGTTGAATGGCGGTTTGAGTGGCTTTGGAGGTCAGTCCCCATATTCGACGCGGCGCTTTGTGCCTCACGAGTTCTCATACCTCTGCTCATGAGAATGTTCATAGCAGAGAGAGTACTATTTTTTTTTTTGTTCTTCCGCTTTTGCAAGCCTCGCTGGAAACCTGTATCGGGTGACGACGATGACGTTTTCATGCTCAGTGCTACACTACCATGACACTGTTTGGAGTCGCGCTGCGCGGGGCAATGTTGGGACCGCCGGGGCCGCGTGTTGGCGTATTAAAGGTGGACAATAATGGCTGCCCTTCTCTCACGCACGGTATCCCGTTTTATCACCAATCATTACTCGGTGAGCCCGCTGCTCATTACCCCCCCCCCTCCCCCTCCCCCCTCCCCTTCTCTCACCTCGGGAGGGCGTCACCGCATCGCTCCGCCGGTCGCACACTGCCTCGGCGGTGCGGAGGGACGAGAAGACTCGCGACCGTCATTTTTCTAACGCACACACAATATAAATGCAAATTTGTCTAATTAAGATTCACTCCTTCATATTTGCGCGGCACAAACGCGCGCACAGACACACACACACACACACACACACACACACACACACACACACGCACTGACCGCCCGCCTGGTGCAGAGGCCATACGATGACCAGCGCGGCGCCTATCAACACCGAGAATGGAAGAGTCACAATCATCGCCCAAATTTTAGACATTTTCGAAAATTTGGAAAATTTTAGACATTTTCGAAAATTTGGAAAATTTTAGAAAACCTGGCCTTCTATGTAGGATTTGAGACCTGAGAGTTAGACGCAGTTTGGCGCCAGGATTCCAAAGATGGAGACCCCATTATGGGGTGACATGACGCGACCTTGCCAGATAGAAAAAGGGGAAGGTACGAGTTGCGGTGGTCTCAGTGGGGCCGTCCTGAGTCTACCACCAACCTCCTCATTCCCTATCAGAGGAGGCCATGTGACCCCAGTTTTGAGATCCTGGCGCCGAGCTGAATCTACCCCAGGTCGCTCAAATCTCTCAAATCAATGTAAGGCCAAGTTTTCAAACAGCCTCTTCAAGTCCCTATTATCGCCCTCAGCGAGAGCACGTGCTGAGATGGGCACACGGTTACCATGGCAACGCGTCGCACGGCGCCGCAGCGTTTTCGAATTATTGAATATCCGCGAGCCGCGCCTGTCTGCCGATATCAACTCGTAAAGCAACAAACACCAACGGCGCGCCGCCGCCATTCACACCCCGAGTGTGCAGTACGCATGCGCCGCCAAATGACTTTGCATTATGGGAGATTTATAGTTCCGCGTGCCCCTCTCCCCTCCCCCATTTCCCTTTCTTCTTCTTCTTCTCCGACCACATTCCCCCCTCTCTCTCTCTCTTTGTCTCTCTCTCTCTCTCTCTCTTTCTCTGGCGTTCCCTCCCGCCCCTCAACTAATTCTCCGTGGTGTCATAGAAGAAGTAAGGTTTTTGATTTAATGCGCGAACTTGGCTTGCCTCGCTCTACTCCCCCCCCCCCCCCCCACTTCTCCCCGTGTCACTGTAAGCACACGGCGGCAGCGCCTCCGGGTTCGACACTCCCCCTCGCGCTCTGCTCGAGGAGCTAAAAACTTTTCCTTGATTGAACTTCAACATTTATCTACCCAACGCTTGTAAAAATCAAGTCACAGTGTCTGCCTTTGGAAAAGCTTATTTTTATGTATAATTTTTAGACTTCTTTTATTTTTCAAAGAATAACGTGGCTGCGTAGGTCCGGGGTTCGAATCCCGGCAGAGCCGGGCGGTCGCGGTGACTTTCCACCGCCTCATCTCGTGTCTCATCGTTACGGGCTGTCGTCGCCGTGCGACAAAAATAAAAACTTTGAAGGGGAAAGAGCGGTGCAAGAGCCCCGTAAAAGTGGCGGTCGGTGCGGGCGCTCGCTGCGCTGTCCGGAGCGGCGCTGCTGCTGCTGCTGCCGCTGCTCCCGGGTGAAAGTGCTTATATATAGATTATATATAGATTACATATCGCTTATATATACTGTATATATTTATTCATATATATTCATATATCAGGAGATATATAATGATATATAGCCATATATACATCATACTATATATGACGATATATACCTATATATACTATTATATATCACCCTATATATAACTATATATCACGCTATATATAACCATATATAAGCTTATATATAGCTATACATTGACCTATATATAATAGTTGCCATATATAAGTTATATATAAGATTATATATAGCTATATATGGTGTAATATATAAGTATGTATCAGGTATATGTTAAGATGTATAGGTTATATATGCTCTTATATATGTCATATATAATTATATATCGCACTATGTATGACTATATATAACTATATATATATCAGTATATATGACTGATATATACTTCATATATACTTCATATATGACTATGTAAGCCATTTTTACCTGAGCTGCCGCCGCCGTAAGGCGACGCCCCGGGACACCCATTAGTGAGTCTCACGTCCTGGCGTCCTGGTGTCGTGCCGGTGCACCGACAATTCTGGGATTGTGTGTTATACACGCGAGATGACCGCTCCGGTTAGGCAGAAGAAAAAAAAAAGAGATGAAAAAAAACTTCTCAGAGTGGAACGGTGTGCTGTTTCTCGACCCTAATTTTCTCTACCAGAGACGCTCATTGCCTCGGAGGACAATAATGACACTGAGACATTTTACCTACCCCCCCCCCCCCTCTCGCTCTTCTTCGAAAAAACGGCGCGGTCGCTAGAATCGCGTCCGCTTATATGAGGGGCACCAAGCAGGGGTGGTCCGGGTGCCTGGTCACCGCCGTGGGACACCTAACGATTCAGTGTGTGTGTGTGCCGACGTTTTGTCTGTCCAATTAGACTAAATTATCGCCAAGCGTGATGCTGGTTCTCCCTCCTAATCGTGACAGTCGTTACTCATTTACTCGTGTCCTTGTCACCCTCGTGGACGCAGCCTATGGCTCTCTCTCTCTCTCTCTCTCTCTCTCTCTCTCTCTCTCTCTCTCTCTCTCTCTCTCTCTCTCTCTCTCTCTCTCTCTCCCTCTCTCTCTCGGCACCACCACCTTCCTGGAACGGCTTTACAAACGCGCGAGCAAAACGAAAATATGTGTGCGGGAATTTTGATATTTTTTTTTTGAAAAAATATATGTGAGAAGTGTTGTAGATGAAGAAATATGGAGGAATATGATGAGTCTCTGTAGAAGTACTCATACTTGACAACGGGCACCGGTACCAGCGTATCGGCAATCTGTGGATTTACTGGGGTCGATGATGCGTTCAACATGGATGATGACATTGAACCCGTTGGTCCAGCTAGCCAGCCTGCGCGCGCACGCTCGCAGAGAGAGAGAGAGAGAGAGAGAGAGAGAGAGAGAGAGAGAGAGAGACGGATGTGATGCCGACGTAGATGCTAAGGATAAACCGATGGACTTGCACGGATCTCTTCGCCCTCCTGTGACCCACGTCCACCAATCAACACTCGAAACGAACGTGTGGCCGAGGCTCGCTCTCTCTCACTCTCTGTCTCTCTCTCTGTCTCTCTCTCTCTCTCTCTCTCTCTCTCTCTCTCTCTCTCTCTCTCTCTCTCTCTCTCTCTCTCTCTTTTCCCCCTATTCTCCGCTCCCGGGGCGCGCTTACAGAATTCTTTGATTCTGGTAATTTTCCAGAAGGATTATCGCAAGGATTTTCTCAGATTTGCGCGCCAGATGAAATTTGTTATTTGTCGTATTTGCCTTGGCAGTTTTCTTTACTCCCCACTGCGTTTTGAATTTTAGCCCGTTTTTACACGTTCTTCCTTCATATTTCCCCGCTCTGCCTGCGCTCTTCCATTTCTTCGTCCATTCGTGTGTGTATCTCTGTCCCTCCCGTGGAGCCGCATGGTCTAACTCTCGCTCCGTCCTTGTCTGTTGCAGGTACGCTTGGGCTGTCTTCACACGTCTGCTCGCGCGTCATCAAGCTAAGTGAATGCGCGCTGCCCGATAAGGTTTTTAAAAGGCGTGCGCTTTTTTCGGGCCCCCTCGATGCAAATCGACTCGTTTCTCGAGCTGCGTTCGAGATATCTCGCGCCCCGTTCGAGATGCGCGGGCTGTTGCTGGCTTTTCTTTCTGCCGGACGAACAGCAACGCAGAAAAATGATTAGTTGCCCGAACTAATTTGTTCGTTCATTTCGGGACAAGCAGTAAATTCAGTTGCGAGAAATGACCTTTGGTTGACTTCGCAAAAAGTTTTTGTTCTCAAGGAGTGATTGCGCCAACTTTCAGCAATTCATGAACGATCAGCCGAACGTGTGATATTGATGAATAACAAAACAAGGATAAGAAAAGTTGCGGTGGACGCGCTGGCTGCGCCGCTGCAGATTAGACGGCAAGGCCTCACATGGTCTCACCACCACTACTTTGCTTTCAATTTAGTCGTCGCACCGAAGGGTGGCTAGTGACGTGACCGGCCGGTCATCGCGGATTAAGGCTGATGACTCCCCACTAAGTGCCCTCATAGAGAGCGGGGAGGGAGTTGGCGAAAATAAGGTGAGGTATGTGGGAGCAGCGACTCACAAAGTGACTAACGCATCTAAGATTGCCATCCTTCCTTGCCGGGCTGAAAATGCCAAGTTTCAAACCGGTTCTTCTCTCTCTCTCTCTCTCTCTCTCTCTCTCTCTCTCTCTCTCTCTCTCTCTCTCTCTCTCTCTCTCTCTCTCTCTCTCTCTCTCTCTCTCTCTCTCTCTCTCTCTCTCTCTCTCTCTCTCTCTCTCTCTCTCTCTCTCTCTCTCTCTCTCTCGCTCGCTCGCTCGCTCTGTGCTCGCATTGGTGGAAGGGGAAGAAACAGGGAGAAAATAACAAGAAACGAGAGGATAATGTGGGGCGGAGATGTGATGACCGTCACCGCGGCCGATATTTCGTAGAAAACTTAGATTTTTCGCATGTCCCTTTGTTGCTTTGCCTTCTCAATTTAAATTGATTTTTTTTTTTTTTGTTCTTTCATTCCTCTCCCAGTCATTGCATACTTGAAAATGTTTGGGAGGAGGAGGTTGGTGGGGCTAGTCCCTGCGGGTCCCTACCGATCCCTGCGGTTCGAAAGAGATTTCAAAGACGATCGGGTCGACTACACAACACCTGCCAACACCTCACCACAGCTGTTCGTGAGCCGCAGAGCACGAATAGCGAACCCTCGGCCGCCGTCTCTCTCGAACGCACGGACAGAAGGCATGGTGGCGTCTCTCTCCAACACCGTTTCCTGTGTCGGAATTTATTTATTTTCGAGGCGTCCCGTATTGAGGAGCTGGCAACACGTATCGCGGCCGGAGAGGCCGGCGGAAACGATCGTTTTACCGAGTGCTCGAATTACTCCACAGGCCGATCCGCTTATACATTCAGATATTTAAATCCTTATTTAATAAAACTGTGTCAAGTTTACGTGCTGCGCGCAAAATCCCATCGATGTTTGGTTGTCTGTGTGTGTGGACGAGTTTTGATTGTCTATTGAGATAACATGACAACAAAATAATGCTAGAGATAACATCGCACGGTTTGTTTTTTTGTTAAAATGACACCACTTTTCTGAGCGTTTATCGTCGTTTTTCGCCTTTTTTCACCTTCCGTGTGTCCCACTTCAGACATAGATGGGTGGTCAGGTCAGCCAGTCTGTTCTGACCTCCGCGCACATCGTAAAACCCAAAGGGCACTCCCAATGCGGGAATTCACACGCGATCCCGCTGCAGTGTCGTCACGACAGGGTGGGGGAAAAATGATTGTGTACCTCGCCGGGGTTCGAACCCGGGATCAAAAAATTGCCCGATGTGGTAGTAAAGCTGTAAACTGCAGAATAGGTCGAACCTTACTGAGCGCATCCACGCCTGTTCCCGGCTAGCATCATGCTATCTCTCTCCTCTCTGTCTCTGTCTCTGTCTGTCTGTCTGTCTGTCTGTCTGTCTGTCTGTCTGTCTCTCTGTCTCTCTCTCTCTCTCTCTCTCTCTCTCTCTCTCTCTCTCTCTCTCTCTCTCTCTCTCTCTCTCTCTCTCTCATTCTAGGTCGTGCATCTCTCTCCCACAGTCCGGGAGTGAGACATGTCGCGCTGAGGGGTGGCTCACACGGCCGTAACTCGGGTTCGAATCCCACTCAACGAACGTTGGCGCTGTTTCTTTCCTTCTTTTTTTTTTCTCCTTCTCCCACTTACTCTTTCTTGTGTCTGGCTAGTGTCCTGGTCCTGGCCGTGATTCTCGGATCAGGATTAAGTAATCGCAAGGGAACAGTGGCCGTCGTGACACTCCAGTCGTGCTCGCGGGTAAGAGGCAAATGCACCCGATTCCCACATCATACGAGTCCAGCAGGGCACGCTGCTGCTGCAGAGCCCAGCTACGAGGCTCTTAAACAGTCTTCGTCTCTCCTTCCGTGAAGCGGGGGCCTCGCTGCGTCTCTGTTCAACTCACGTGCGGAACAGAGAGGGACGGACAGAGAGAGAGAGAGAGAGAGAGAGAGAGAGAGAGAGAGAGAGAGAGAGAGAGAGAGAGAGAGAGAGAGAGAGAGAATGGCTGTATTGACTCGTTATTGCCGAAGTTGAGGAAGCCATCGACGACTGCAGCTCACGATGCTGGAGGATCTTGCATTCCCGCTCGGGAACCCCCGACTAGGATCCCAGCCAGATCTGGATCCCGTCTGGACTCCCCATTCGGATGTGAACAATCCGGGACACTTTGACTTCACTCCTTGGCCCTTTTCACGCAGAAAACAAATTAGTGGTCGCAACTAATTTTGAATTTTTCAAATTTTCAGACAAGCAGTATATTTTTGTTCGGAGAACTAAACTTTTGTTGGGGGAACTAAATTTTAGTTAAACGCAACGTTAGTTGCTGCAACGCAGAAATTCGCTGAATTATCAAAAAGCAGAAAAAAAATTCGTGCCCGCAACGAACCTCTTTGTTGGAGCAACTAACATTTCGTTGGTTGGTATGCAACTAACAAAGAGTTCCCCCAACATAATTTTAGTTCTGTGAACAAAAATATACTGCGCTTGTCTGAAAATCAACTTAAAAATTAGTTGTGACCACTAATCTATATTTCTTCTCGTTAAGAACCCCGTATTCCGTCGATTCGGATCCCACTTCGGATCCCGAGTCGGCGGCCTCGGATCCCACTTCGGATCCCGAGTCGGCGGCCTCGGATCCCACTTCGGATCCCGAGTCGGCGGCCCCCGATCCCGTGCGCGGGATCCTGATCCTGGCGGCGGGAACCGTTCGGTAAATCCTCCTCCCGCTCCTCCTGCTTGTTGGGAGAGCGTGGAATTTTCGGGGACGCGATTGAATTGGTCCCGCTTCGGCCCTCGGCTTTGGACCTCTGGAGTCGCAAGGCGTCGCGAGTGCGGCTGCGGTGGCAGCGGCTGCGGTGGCAGCGGCTGTGGTGGCAGCGGCTGCGCGGATGGCGTCGACACCCTTTTCAAATCGCACACCACATTCCGCCAGCCGAAACACAAAATCGCTTTTTGGCAGCCGTCCGGTAAGTGGACCCGCGCCCCGCCTTTCCCCCTCGTCCTCGCGATGGGGACAAATTATTTGATGCCCAAAGCACATTAGGGCCACGACAGGCGTCAGTCTGGCCGCCCTGCCCCGCCCCGCCCCGCCCCGCCCCGCCCCGCCCCGCCCCGCCCCGCCCCGCCCCGCCCCGCCCCGCCCCGCCATGACCATCGCCCGGCCTCTGAGGCGCTGTTTGAGAACTTTGCCATCACATTGCGAAGATTCGAGACCCCCCAAGGCCGGTATGATCGTCGGGCTGCCTGCTGTTCGTGAGCACCGCACATGGGCGCCCACGTCAACCTTACCAAACCTTACCCAAACCTAGCGAACCCAACCTTACCTAACCTGATCTAACCCAACCGAACCTAACCGAACCTGAGCCAGCCTAACCTAACCTTCCGTTCTGCTGGTGAGTTGGACTCCGTCCGGCGCCGGGATTTCAAAAATGCGGGGTCTCGCATGACCCTTTCGGGTGGGAATTGCGTACAGGGTGCAATATGAGTTGGGGCGGCGGGCGGCGGGTGGCAGACGGCCGGGGTAGGCAAGCCCGCACGGCTCCCCTGCTCGGCGGGCTTGCCTACCCCGACTTTGGCAGGCGCCCGGAGGAGACATGCAATTCTTCCTTTTTTTTACGGCGGCCGCGCCGCGCCTGAGAGCGCGGAGCTGCGGGGCGGGGCGGGGCGGGGCGGGGCCCTCCAGTGGAGTGAAAAGGGCCAGCGAACCTTTTGCGGAACCACTACACCTGTTTGGGCCTCGGCGAGCCAAGGGCAGAGCCCGCGCGGCGAGGAGGAGGGGGGCAAGGGCCCTCTAGGACAGGGAGGAGGGGGGGGCAGGGTGACAATATTTATTGCTGGCATGGTTTAAAACGGCCACTCTACAATACGGAGAGAGGGGCTATACGTGGAAGCTGTCTTTGTCTTAACCCGTTGCAGCATTCCTTTTTCCTCCTCCTTGTCCTTCTTCTCCCTTTCCCCTCTCTCGTTCTCTCCCTTTCTCTCCCTCTCTCTCTATCTCCCCCCCCTCTCTCTCTCTCTCTCTCTCTCTTTCTCTCTCTCTCTCTCCTTCTCCCCCTGTCTCTGCCTCTCTCTCTGTCTCCCCCCTCCCCCCGTATATTTGCATGTCCCCTCTGCATTCCCGTTGCTGCAGCCCCTGAGCACACAAAGGGCTGCAGGCCGGGTGCAGCAGGGCATTGCAAGGTGCTTATAGGTGATTCCAGGGAATCCTTGCGCTTTGGTGGTGGCACGCTCCAGCCGGCCCTTTTGTCTCAGACTCACACACATACACACACTCACACAAAAGTTCTTCTTTTATTTCGGGTTCGGGATATATCGAACCAGACGTAGTGGGGGGGGGGGGGGCAGGGGATTAAAGTCGTTTGTTGTTATTTGCGATGTAACCAATGCCGCACCACTGCGGGCCTGTGAGTTTAGTGCGGGTGGGAATATACGTTTATTTGAACCCGTTGTCTTAGTAATGATGGTCGGATGGCGATTCGAACCATTGATACGCTAGACGGTTTGTGTTTTCGAAATGAATGACGGTAGGAAGTGTTATGTTGTTTTTAGTTCGGGCGGGCAGCTGAAAAAACGCAGATAGCGCGTTGTTTTACGGAAAATAAAAAATATCTGAGCAGAGCAGAAGCCAAAATGTGATTTATGAAATGTTTCGCTCATTCTACAATATTAGGGTGTTTGCATTGAATTTTGAATTCTTGGTAGAATGCGTAGACGCTGTAGGCTAATGGTTTTATTTTTTATATGTTTTACGAGAATGTCATCTCGAAACAGTTAGAAAGTTTTCATCAGTGCATAGCTTAAGGCGTAAATTTCCTCCCGAAAGTATTTTTCGCGTCTGGCTGTGGTAGCTGTGGTCGTGCAGCAGGTGTACAGGGCCCCCAATGGCTCCCACTACGCCACTGGCCACTGCGGGGCGACACGGTATGGAAATGAGCACCGTGGCTGGATTTGCTACAGAGTCGAACGGTACGGAGGAATTTCGGTTTGTTGAGTCTGTGTGCCGGCCGCCTGCCGGCCGGGGCAGGGCGTGGCGTGGCGCGGCGTGGCACGGTACGGTGACTCGCTGTTTGGAGCACCACCGTGGCTCGCCGTTGTTGCAGGCTCCGGGCTCTTTTCCGTACACTGTGGTACTAATTTATTCCGCTTCCATTTTGGAAAAAAATAAAATCGGCAAAATGTTATCACCATTTGCTCGTTTAAAAAAAAAAAATTAAGCAAACAAAAAAACCTGTTAGTGTTTGAGGGGCAATGATGTTAGTGTCACGAGACATTGTTTATTCTTCGTTTAGTGCTGATTCAGATCACCTTG
Source organism: Odontothrips loti (assembly GCA_038380765.1). NCBI lineage: Eukaryota > Metazoa > Arthropoda > Insecta > Thysanoptera > Thripidae > Odontothrips > Odontothrips loti. The sequence continues at coordinate 7,588,073 of CM076256.1, read as the reverse complement.
AGATCGCGAAGAACATAAGTTTTCTATACGTGAAGTGATTTGAAGTGCACATGGTTACCCCCCGGCCCCCGGCCGTTGTTGGCAGCCTCCCCCGACCTTGCAGTGCAGTGCCGTGCCGTGCCGTGCCACATAGGCCGGCGCACGCGTGCTCTTGGCCATCGGCACTTCCGTCAGCTGAGCGGCCGTTTTCACAATTACTGTTGGAGTTAATTACCCGGGCGACAACATATGGGTGCTGCCCCGCCCACCCTGCATACGCGCTTGGCAGGGAAACAGTCATATGATCACGTGTCATCCACAATTTTCGGCGGTGCGCGGGTCTTGAAAACATTGCCGATACAATTGAGGTTTGAGACTAGTTTTTAAAACAGTCCCTTATCGCCAAATATTGGGCGATAATGACGACATTTATTAGGGGAGAAGTGCGCTCGTGGTAATCACATCAATGTGTCACATTATTAAACGTCCCACCAAACATGATTATTTTTAATTTTTTTCCTTTACTGGACGAAAATAAGGAAGCTAGTGGTGGTTGCCATATATATCTTGACTACTCCAGCCTATACCTATATTTCCTATCAGAGGCCATATACATATGGCCAGCACCCGAAGGCCCGACCTCTCAGGTTCAGGTGTCGTGCGAATCCGTGCGCCGTCCACTGCCAAACAGCCGCCAAGAATCGTTATGACTTTCCCCGCTGTTTCCGTTATCTTTAAAGTTGACTAATGATTTTTACGGCCGGGATAAAAAGAGTTTAACGGCCGCTCGCTGCTCTTATGCCTCAGGGGCCGCTGGCTGCGTTGGCCGCTGCCGACCTCCTAATGGTTGTAATTGCCAGCGTTTTATGCCGCTTTGGCCAGCCTTTGTCCCCCCCCAGTGACGGATTCGGGGCCGGAAAGATTGGCGACGAATCGGGAAAGGGGGCTCGCCCCCCCCCCCCCCGTGCCGCCACTCTGAATCGGGGGGCGAACGGCCACACCCCCGGCCTCAGCCAATCACCGTTGCGAGGAGCCAGTGTTCGACGTCCGCACTCGGACTGACACTATATCTCTGAGTTAGCCTCTCTCACGGTCTGGGAACTCCAACGTCCAGGACCTGTGGGGGCCGGTACTGGTTCAAATACCACCCACGGTCTTTGCATATTATTTGCTTTATGTTCCACGAAGGCTGCTAGGGAGAGGCGAGGGGGGGGGGAGCAAAAAGCAAAGACGTTGCATGACATATATACGCCCCGCTTCCGCCAGCGACGGTTTTGTCTTTCATTGCTGCTTCATTGCTCTAAATGTCATGCGCTTGCCACTGCACATGCGCTGCTGGGTATAAAACTCGACAACTCGTCTATTAACGGGCCGACACACCCGCGCGCGCGCGCGCGCACGCACACCACACACTCACACACACACACATCACTGATACCGATTATGCAAGCACCCCTTATTAACAGTCGTACGCTTCTCATTTCAGAGCAAAACGCGGTTCAAATCGCGTTAAATGCGTATTTATTGTCGAGATTAAATTGTCGGTCTTTACGACCGCGGGGTGTAAGTTACGCGCGCCATAGCATGAGGTCCGGTATTAGAATGCGCCCACCCTCATCCTGCAGCTAAGCCAGTGCGCTTTCATGTCTGATATCGGAAGAATAACGAAACCAAGACGAAATTGTTATCATTATTATTGCGTTTCCCGGGTGATTTTGAGGATATTATTATTTCGTGTGACCGACTACAAACCTAGTTTGAACAAACGATTTCGCAAGACCAGTTGAGGACTCTTGCAAAATGTTCTTTAGACATTTTATGTGTACATTATTGGTGCGTGGCTCTCTTGTCACCGTCAGAAAAGTGAAATAAAATCCACAGGGAAAGCAAAATCACTAAAATGTTATCGATTCTTCGACTAAATGTATGGGTGTTAGACAACCGATTCTTTTAAATATTTTTTTTTTAAATTGTTGTTGAAGCGTCAAAAGAATTTAGGTCATAGCCTATGAGTCGATTTTATTTTATTTTTCTCAGACGACCTGCACAGGTGTTTGGTAACCGATGGGAGGAGACGGGAAAAGGACTCGGGAATGATTTCAGTGTTTTGGCCCGTGTTCCCATAACGTCCCGGCTTTATTAAGACAGCAGTCCCAGGACCGCCTGGCTAGCGCTTGCTAGCGCTGGCTAGCTAAGGGTGTGCCCGGAGTAGGCTCGGCTATAAAGGAGATAAGCCGGCATTTAGGCCCTCGACCCTCGGCCCTTATCGGCAGCATCACGCTCGCACCTCGGCTACACTAGAAAAAAAAATTATATCAAACCGCATGGAAAAACTCGTAGAAACTCACAGAATCACAGATATTTCAGAGCATGTAGAAAATGATAAAGGTACGTGTTGGGGCAGCCACCTCGAGACATACGACTCACTGGGTCATACGGACCCATTTTCGGAATCCTTGGCGCCCCGCCGAGTCCAACTCAGATTTCAAATGGAAAACGTAATGCACTCTCAAAAATGAATGCTTGAACTAACGCAAAATGGACGCTTAATGAGGATTCTTGGCGAAGTTTCTTAAATCAAAGAAAATTATGCTTGTTGCAAACATACGAAGCGTGTTCCAAGGATATGAAGCTTGTTCCAAGCATAACGAAGCTTGGCGCCAGTTGTGACGATACTTGAGTCAAGCATAATATTCTTGAATCGTGCATATTCATGCTTGGAACAAGCATGCTTGGCGGTTTAAGCCTAAAAATTGCTTTGGATCAAGCACATTATGCGTGATTCAAGCATTCTTTTTCGAGAGTGTGGCTAAGCTTTCAAAATGCCCATTCTTTTCGAGTCCCGCATCGCCCAAAAATGATTGCGGTTGATCTTCAGACGGCTCTTTCATTCTCCTTGGTGTTGCCGTTGCGGCGATGACGTTTGAGTCCCTTTTGGCGCTGACCTGGACCCGGAACAGAACACGTAGTCCGGCCCGGCGGCCGCACGGATCCGTCCAAAAGCAGGGCAGGCGGGGCAGGCAGGGCAGGCGCTACTCTCGTTTAAGACACAAGAGAAATGGGGTTCGATAGTGCGTCGTCGAGACATCGAAGGCCGTACTCTCACGGCTGTTCGAGACCTCGATTGGAGGAAGTACGGAGCGGAATACGAAGCCGGGGCAGCCCGCGGAGGAGCACGCAGAGAAATGATTAGGTCTCACAACGAATTTGTTCGTTGGTTTTGAGACAAGCAACATATTTATAGTTGTGAGAACTAAGAATTGCGTCAGCAAAAAGCCATTTTTTTCGTGATTTTGTTGTTGTTGTTGTTTTTTTTTGGGGGGGGGGGCTAGATAGATAGATAGATAGATAGATAGATAAATGTATAGGTAAATAGATAGATAGATAAAAAATTGTCCTAACGAAATCTCACAATTAAATATGTTGCTGCTTGTCCCAAAATCAGCGAAAAAAAATTTCTTCGTGCGAGACGCGCACCTGAGGGAGTAACGACAGTCGTGGTCGTGGTGGAGCCGCGGTGTGGGGCTGAAGGTGTGCACAGTGGATGCATCCATGGCCATGGGCCTCCCGTGGGTATGCCGTGGGCCTGCCGTGGCTTGTCAGCACCGCGTTCAGGAGCCTCTCCGGACCACGCCTGACCGGTGAGAGAGAGAGAGAGAGAGAGAGAGAGAGAGAGAGAGAGAGAGAGAGAGAGAGAGAGAGAGAGAGAGAGAGAGAGAGAGAGAGAGAGATGCAGGGCTGATGCGGACAAGCCGTGCCCGGTCCTGAGCTCATGTCCTGACCGCCGTGGAGGGGGAGGGGGGAGGGAGTTCGGAGGGGGGCCTTAGCTGGGCCTTAGCTGCAGACCTCTGCCGGACGGCCGCATTCTCTTGCTCTGCGCCATTTTCATAACAGGTTCTCTCTGTCTCTCTCTCTCTCTCTCTCTCTCTCTCTCTCTCTCTCTCTCTCTCTCTCTCTCTCTCTCTCTCTCTCTCTCTCTCTCTCTCTCTCTCTCTCTCTCTCTCTCTCTCTCTCTCTAATCTGTCTCTGTCGCACAAGTATGGCCTGTGAAAAGCGAGGGAGGAGGGGCCATCCCCGATATCTACAATGTCGCACGCGCAGAATATGCACTCTGCCAAAAAAAAAAAAGTGAGCTTGAAATCACGGGCGCTTTCTGAAATTGAGGCAGGTGCCGTCATCATCCATGGTATGGTGGACAGTGCTACCAACGTGTGGGGCAGCGGAGGTTGGCACAGTCAGAAAACCGTTTCCTTAATTCAAAGACGCCGTCCTTCGTGGGGGGACAGTGAAATAGTTTCTTCAATTTTAAGGAATTTTCTTTCATACAATAGAAAATTTACCTAACATCAAAAGCGCCTCCCTCGATTCAAGGGAAAAATTACCTTGACCCAAAGTTTCTTTGAATCAAGGAACCGTTTGTCTGGGTGCACTGCTGCTGACTTGTCGGCTGCAGGCGCACTGAACTGGGTTCCTCAGCTGGTGGGCGCGGCTGGGGCCAAAGGGGACGTTCATAAACCATGTGACCGATTTTAGGCCACTTTTTGACCCTCCTCCCTCCCCCTTTGATCGTGACCTGGCGAACCTAGCCTTACCATGCGTTACGGATAGGATCATGACCATAGGCTGACTCCCCCCCCCATCCCCCCCCCCCCGATTTTTTTGTTAACTTAGTTTATAAACGTCCCCTAACTACCAACTACCATGTTACCGTGCCGAGTTGGGGGATGGGCTTCCACGGGCCACCTCAAGCTTTTTGTCTGTCTTCATACCACTGGCAATATGCTCCACTAGCATTCGTGGCGAGTATTTGAACCCGCGACCGCCTGATCACCTGTGTTATTTTTACACGCACAGCAGGGAAATGCTGGTGCTTCTGTTCGTTTCGTAGCTTTTCGCCGGTATTCAAACCCGCGACTCCAACGTTTGCTCCCTGTTTCAGGTTTCGGCCACGGACCCAGACTGCGGCGTGAACGCCATGGTCAACTACACGATCGGCGAGGACTTTGGCAAGATGAGGGAGTTCTCGGTGCGCCCCTCCACGGGGGAGATCTGCATCGCAGGGGACCTGGACTACGAGGCGAGGAACGTGTTCGAGTTCGCCGTCCTGGCCACGGACAGAGGTAAGCAACTAGTGTTGGATGGAGCCCTGACTGCTGGAACCCGGGCTTGTGGGTGGGAGCCCTGACTGCTGGAACACTGGCTTGTGGGTGGGAGCCCTGACTGCTGGAAAACTGGCTTGTGGGTGGGAGTCCTGACTGCTGGAAAACTGGCTTGGGGTTAGAAGCCGAGGGGGTGTCCACTCTGGAAATACGTGACCCGACTACTCCCTATTACGCGCTATTACGCTAGTACTAAACAGTTATTACGTCCTAAAATATCAGTTATCGGGACGATTTTGCGCCAAAGTCGCCCAAATTCTATTACTAGTACGCGTAATGGCACGTCTGGGTGACCCGACCAATACACGAGTGGCTACCCCCTCGTTAGAAGCCATGACTGCTGGAACACGGGCTTGTGGGTGGGGGCCCTGACTGCTGGAACACTGACTAGTAAAACACTGAGCGCTGAAACATCGTTTGCTAGAACTGACTAATGAAACCCTGGCTGCTGGAACACTGACTGCTATGGAACACTGGCTGCTGGAGCACCAGTTGCTGAAGCCCCGCCTGGAGCTGGCACGCTACTCCTCCGCCGGCCGTGCTGGACGGGGGGGGGGGGGGTCCAGCCGTGGTCTCTCCTGATTGGATTTCGGTGATGATTGTGGCCGCGATGGCACGGCCGATAAGCGCCGGCAGCCCGGCCACCGCCGGCCACCGCGCTAACTAACAGCACGACGGTATTCGAACCCGCGTATCTCCCCACCCGATCCGGTGCCACTTACCAGCGTGTGGCCGAGCCGGGCTGGGCTGGGCCCTCCTCCAGCGGAGCGGGAGAGAGAGAGAGAGAGAGAGAGAGAGAGAGAGAGAGAGAGAGAGAGAGAGAGAGAGAGAGAGAGAGAGAGAGAGAGAGAGAGAGAGGCAAGACCCTCTCCATTATGTGTGGTGCGGACTGGTCATCTCTAGATAGAGAGGTTTCCCGTGGCCCCGCGTACGAAAAAACCTCCCCGGTTAGGAGAAAATCATTAACGGTAACGAAAAATTGGAAAAGATCAGGAAGCGGTCGAGCGAAAGGCGCGCGAGGTTCAAAAACATGTATAAAAATTAATGGTGATTGTGGCCGCTATCCTCACGACGGGCTGTGCCTGGCTGTGCCTGGCTGTGCCCCTTACCGTCTAGCCGCTGTCGTGCAGGCCCGTGCTGAAGCTTTTGTTGGCCAGCCTGTCGACATGCTTCTGTTGTTGTTGTTGATGTTACTGCTAGCGCAGATTAGACTTATTGTATCCCAGGTTGGTTTTTAGTCTTTTTTTTTCGCGCTGATCTGGGCGTTCTAGAATGTCAGAAAAAAATGAGGATAGCTGCCCTGTGCGGATTCACCTTCCAGGCAAAGCTTTTTTTTTAATTTTATTTTTAAAACCAATTCTCTACTGATAACAAATTATCGCACCTATTTGCCTAAACCCTCATTCACTTGATTCGCACGTCCTCTGTGCAATGGCCTCTTTCATTCCTCTCTCCTTTGATTTTCCCATCTTCTCCCTCTAGTTCTGTCATTCTCTTTGCCGCTCGTCTGCTCGTAACTTGCGCCCCCCCCCCCCCCCTTCACAGGCCGGAGCCCGGATAGCTCGCTGACACGGCTGTTCCCGAAAAGCCTCCGGCAGAGACTCACGCAAGTCCCGGAGTCCCGGCGGCCAGCTACGGGGTCCACGGAGTCCTCCGGGTGTCCCGAGGGTCCCGGGGCTCCGGAGGTCCTGCTCCGGGAGGCCGACGTAACTCACGTCCGGATTCCGGCCGAGCCGAGGCCCCCGGCCGCCCCCGTCGGCCCTCGTCCCGATCTGGAGCTGACTTTTGGCTCCTGGCAGTAATTACTCTATTGTCAGCGACCACGTGATTTATAGGGAAAAAGGGGGGGGGGGGGGGCGCAGGCATGATAAAGAGCGCCAGTCCCTCATAGCCTGCTGGAAACAGTTACATTTCAAGTTTATACACCGCCACCACGCTCGGACGTATGTTCCGCTGACCTTCACACTGTTTTTAAAAGAGGAAATTCCTGGGACTGACGTACCGCATTTATTGAACGCCCGCGGAGTTTCGAAGGCTGATTTGTTCCGCGCGGCATTTCCCTCTCCCGGTTGTGTTTGCGTATGGCTTGTCTGCCAGTCAATGCGGATGATCATGCGGGCCATCTTAATTTACTAAAGGGGTATAGAGCCATCTCTCTCTCTCTTTCTCTCTCTCTCTCTCTCTCTCTCTCTCTCTCTCTCTCTCTCTCTCTCTCTCTCTCTCTCTCTCTCTCTCTCTCTCTCTCTCTCTCTCTCTCTCTCTCTCTCTCTCTCTCTCTCTCTCTCTCTCTCTCTCTCTCCCTCTCTCTCTCACACACACACACACACGCCCCCGCTAATGCCCCCCTCCCCTCCCCTACTTACCTACCTACCCTCCTCAGCCTCAACAGGAATCCTATACACTACCCCCTCCCCCTTCCTTTCCCCCTTTCTTTTTCTCATTCTCGCCGGACACGCCCCTGCCAGTACAGGCCGGGCCTGACATGTCTAACGACGAAGCGGTGGCGGTGGTTGTAGTGGTGGCAGTAGTGGATGAAGCGGATGCCTCTGACCGGCAGCAGCAGCAGCCGCAGCAGCCGCAGCAGCAGCCGTATCGGCACACCAGTCTCGGCTCGCTCTCTCATGTTCGTGCAAAAGCTTGCTTTTACGAGAATACGGTACCGATCACATAACTGCTGCCCATTCCGTGCCATTCCCGACCCGGACTTGGGCGTTAATTTTACACCGACCGCCGCAGTTCGTCCGTCTGTCCGTCCGTCCGTCCCTCTCTCTACCTGCCCGTCTCTCTCCTTTTCCGATCGGTCTTCCCACTTAGTGACCTTCCTTCTCTCTCGCACCATTACTGTATAGTGCCCTGCTACCGTACCTAGGGCTGGGACGCGGTGTGCGTGCGCGTGTGTGTGTGTGTGTGTGTGTGTGTGCTCGCTTGTGTGTACGTAACTGGGTCGTTGGGGTAATGTGTAGACGAACGCTGATTATCCGAGAGTCGTGCACGGGGCATTTCTTTCCAATATCGTGCATTCCCCCCACCCCTAGAAACATATATATATAGGACTCTCTAGGAATTTATTTTTTATTTTTTAAATTATTTTTTTGTGTGGTGGCGCGGGTGGTTGTTGGCGTGTTGTGTGCGGTGCCTCTGTCTGTCCGTGAGTCGGAGCTGCAGCGAGCGTAGCTATGTGCGCCTCCTGAACCTGTAAAGGTCACCGCACCGCGTAGCCCGACGTAGCCCGGTGTGTACATTGGGAACAACGACGGGGGCGGGGGGAGTGGGGGAGAGAGGGGGGGGGGGGCAAGGTCCTCGGGGGAGGTGAGGGGGGGGGGAGGCAGAAACTAGTATCGGAACCGCGGAGCTCTCCGCGAGATATCAACTCGTTTTAGACGCAAATACTACCAAATTTCGCAGGTGCGTCCGCGGGGTGGCCGGGAGATAGAGTAGGCAACCAACGTGATAAAACCCCCTCCCCAACCCATAAACAAAGAGTTGGCTACGCGCCTGAAAATTTAATTTAAACCTCATTTACTTATTTTTAAACTACAGTAATGCGCGAAAAAAAAGGAACCTTGACATTCACAAGATATTCAAAAATAATTAATCAACGCCTTCATCAGAAATTTCAACTCAATTTATAACACAAGCGTGTTTTACCCCACCCTCGGTTCTCCGTGCTTCTGACCGCTCAGGTTCTCATACCGACTCTTCTCTGTTCGCAGGTGGCCTCAGCACCACGGCCATGGTCAAGATCCAGCTGACGGACGTGAACGACAACGCCCCCGTGTTCCTGCCCCGCGAGTACAACGTGTCGCTGCGGCCCAACACCCCGGCCAACAGCCCCGTGGTGGTGGTGGTGGCCACGGACCGGGACTCGGGCCGCTACGCCGAGGTGACCTACGCCATCGCGGCCGGCAACGACGCGGGTGCCTTCCGCATCGACGCCAAGTCCGGCGAGCTGTTCGTGGCCAGGGCGGACCTGCTGCAGGGCCTCCAGGGCCGCGGCGGCGCCTCCACGCACCGCCTCAACGTCTCGGCCACGGACGGCGGCGGCCTCCGGTCCCCCGTCGACGCCCAGGTGTCCCTGACCGTCGTGGCCTCGGACCAGCGTCCCCCACTGTTCGAGCGGCCCCGGTACACGTACAGCGTCCGCGAGAACGTGCCGAGGCTGTCGGCGGTGGGCACAGTACGGGCGGCCAGCGGAGATGCAGGTAAGACTATTTTTATTTCCCTTTTTTGTGTGTGTGTTTCTTTCAGAAATCTCCGTGAGAGAATCGGTTTTTACTGCTGGAGGGGCAACGCCAGTGTCGGCGCCGCGCGAGGCACTGGCCGCACCGGACCGGACGCCAGGCGCGCTCCGATAAAACTCACACTTCACTGCTAATCCTACACTTCCGGATGAAACTACCCTGGCCGCCGCCAGATCGGCCGCTGTTCTTCGTCGTATATACCGGGTGTCCCCGCGGACTGTGACACCCTGTGGTACGTACAGGGTGTTCCAGCGGGCCGTGACACCCTGTGGCTCATTTCGGCGAGAAAGGACCCGTGCCGTGCCGTGCCGTGCCGTCCGGCTGATTAGGCCGATACCACCGCTGCCCCGCCGGCCGGCCCGCCCACGCCAGTCCGCACGGTCCACAGGCCGCTGGTCTGGTCTGGTCCCACTCCGGCTGTAATTAACAGGGCGCTGACCATTGTCAACGCCTCGATCAGATCCCGGGACCAGCCGGGACCAGCCGCGACCGGGACTCTCCCCCCGTCCTGCTCCCACCATTCCTCTTCCCTCTCTCTCTCCCCGTCCTGCTCCCACTATTCCTCTTCCCTCTCTCTCCCCGTCCTGCTCCCACTATTCCTCTTCCCTCTCTCTCTCCCCGTCCTGCTCCCACTATTCCTCTTCCCTCTCTCTCTCCCCGTCCTGCTCCCACTATTCCTCTTCCCTCTCTCTCTCCCCGTCCTGCTCCCACTATTCCTCTTCCCTCTCTCTCTCCCCGTCCTGCTCCCACTATTCCTCTTCCCGCTCTCTCCCCTTCCTGCTCCCACTCTCCCTCTTCCCTCTCTCCGTCCTCCTCCGGGTCGCCGCCGTGCTGGGTAGGCAACACGGACGCTGGTGTCCGGCAGGCTGCCTACCCAGCACGGGGCTATCGCAGGCGGCGCCCGTTCTCTGCCGGGAGCCCCGTCGTGGTCACGTGGTTCGAGCTCCGGCACGATGGAGAGACGAGAACGCCTCGCCGTCCGGTTCCACCGCCGCCGCCGCGGTAGCGGTAGCAGGAGGCGGCGTTGTAGCGGCGGAGATTAAGGTGAAAACCGGCAGGGCCTCGTCTCGCCTGGCCTGGCATGGGATGCCGTGCCGGCGACGTGCCGCTCTTCGCCTTCTCACCGCAAATTCAAATCTGTGGGAACGTCGGCGACCGGCGGAGGCGGCGGAGGCGGCGGCGGCGGTGGCGGCTTGGTGGTCGGGACCAGCCGGGACGCCAGCGGATGTCGGCGAAGTGCTCCGAAACGTGGGGGCGGTGAGAGGTATTACAGGGACTACAGGGTCGTGAGGGCTACATGGACGTGAGGGCTGCGGAGAACTATGGGGGCTGCAGAGGCGTGGGAGCTACAGAGACGTGGGCGCCACAAGGGCGTGTGGGCTTCAGACATGTAGGGTCACAGGGAGGTTCGTGGGGGCTACAGACACGTGGGGATACAGAGGGACGTGGACTGCTTCCTCGGTGGACTTGGATGAGTCTTTGGCGCCTGCTGGGTAGGCAAACACGACCTCTGCCCGCACCCGTGCAGTGCGGGCTGGCCTACCCTGGCCATCGCAGGCGCTTAGCAGGGACCGTTACGGGGCTAAGGGGGCGGGGTGGTGTAGGGCGGGGACCGTTACGGGGCTACGGGGGCGGGGTGGTGTATGGCGGGGACCGTTACGGGGCTACGGGGGCGGGGTGGTGTATGACGGGGACCGTTACGGGGCTAAGGGGGCGGGGTGGTGTAGGGCGGGGACCGTTACGGGGCTACGGGGGCGGGGTGGTGTATGGCGGGGACCGTTACGGGGCTACGGGGGCGGGGTGGCGTAGGGCGTTGCTGAGGGCGCTAGGCCTCACCGTCTGACAGATTATTGACCCCGTTCCCCGCCTGTCCATATCCAGGGTGGGTTGGCTGTCGGCGGCCCGTCGGCTAGCCGTGTGGGGTGGCGTCGTGGCTGAAAACAATAGCCGTCATTACCGCTCTAGTGTCAAGTAGCTAGCCAGGCCCCGGCACCGGTGGGCATCCTAGAGGCTCAGCTAGGCTAGTCCAGTCCTAGGCCAGGCCCCGATCCTGTCAGGGCAGAGCGCTACAGCCACCCGTGCCCGCTACGGTACCCACTGGGGCCCCGCGTATGCTCTATTCCGCTTCCTCTGTCGCAGTTGCGATGAGGTGGGTGTCCTTCCAGAGAGAGAGAGAGAGAGAGAGAGACAGAGACAGACAGACAGACGGACAGACAGACAGACGGACAGACAGACAGACAGACAGACAGACAGACAGACAGACAGACAACGCGAGCCTCCCCACCCAAGAGTATACTATACCAGGTGTCCCATTTGCCCCGTGACAAGGAAAAGGTAGGCAAGCCCGCAATGCACTAGCTCCGTCTCTCTCTCTCTCTCTCTCTCTCTCTCTCTCTCTCTCTCTCTCTCTCTCTCTCTCTCTCTCTCTCTCTCTCTCTCTCTCTCTCTCTCTCTCTCTCTCTCTCTCTCTCTCTCTCTCTCTCTCTCTCTCTCTCTCTCTCTCTCTCTCTCTCTCTCTCTCTCTCTCTCTCTCTCTCACGCGTTCACGCGTCCGGCTGAGACAGAAAGAGACGGAGCTAGTGCGGTGCGGGCTTGCCTACCTTTTCCTTGTCACGGGGCAAATGGAGCACCTGGTATTACGGTTCAAATTTTTCAAGCCGCCGCCGCGTGCGGAATGTTATTTTAATTATTTTATATTTTCCCGCCGTTCCTAATCCTAATGATCTTCGGCGGCCGTCCAAATTGTTTCCGCGGTGATGATCCGAGTAGAGCGGTGCGGCGGGGGCCGGGGCCGGAGCAGCGCCTGGGGGCAGAGAGCGGCGGCTAGCCTCACAGCGGCCCCCTCTAGCCTCGCGGCAGCCACGGCCAGCCCGCGGCCGCACTGCCTTTGACAGTAACAACGCGCCGGCCATAACTCGGCGGCACATCATGTCCCGCCGGAGACAATATGGTTTACGATAAGGGAGGCGCAGCCCGGCCGGCACCAGCCCGACTCCAGCCCAGCGCGGCACGGCGAGCACGGAGGGGTGTGGTTAAACCTCATCGCCCCGCCTAACCTAACCTAACCTCACTTCACTCACGCCAACTTCACCCAGCTCGACCTCTGCTAACCAAACTATTGTGTGTATGTGTTTCCAGGTGGCGTCCGTTACTCGCTGTACCCCGGTGATCCCGACGGCTACTTCAGCATCGACCCCGTGTCCGGCGGCATCCGCACGGCGGCCGTGCTGGACCATGAGAGCCACCAGTCGGTGCTGCTCAACGTGCAGGCCACCAGCGGGGACCCCCCTGCCTACGGACACACCCAGGTTAGCCAACCAGAAATAACATTTGGAAACAGAAACAAAAAAATATAACATCGCGGACCATTGCTTCTTCCTAATAAGTTATGAATACATATAGGAACCAGAAAATGTCCAACCTTGTCGCCAATACTAATTCTGGTCAATTATCGATGTCGTTACGCGTTGTGAGTTTTTTTTCCCCTTTTCTTTTCTGTTCATCCTGTTCCCTTCTGCTTGCTCATTACTTCGATCTGCAAATGGCCGCCTTACGGACACGAAAGAGAGAAAGAAAGGGAGAAAAACAATGCAGAGAGAGAGAGAGGGGGGGGGGGGGGGGGGTAAAAAAATGAATGCATTTCCGTGTACTCGTCGTGAATGTTGTTGTTTGGTGGATTCGGGGAAAGTGTTATTGGTATCGGGATTCGCTACCAGCTCCTCGTGTATCCCCTGCGGGCCCTGCGGGCCCTGCGGCCTGTGGGGTTCACCTCATCCTACCCGGTAATCGCTGCCTGGGCTCCGGCCGGGCCCCGGCTCTGGGCCCCGAACACGGGCCGGGTAGGGGCCCTGCAGCAGGCCAAGTCAGACCCGGCCTGCAGCCGCCGCCCGGGGGGCCGACCGTAAATGTCTTAACGTCCACCGATGGGTACGGCGTCAAGAATCAGACCAGACAACCAATCAGCGGTCTGCCGACGAGGTCAAAAGCGTCCCGGGACGTACCCCGCTCTCGAGCGCCTGAACATCTCAGCCACGGGGCTGGTCGTAGAAACTCCATTGTGATGACGATACGTAATTCATGGACGGCCCCCAACGGAATTTGACGTAATTTGTCGGTAATGTCGGAAGCGGGTGCGGGTCGGCGGGTCGGGCTTGCGTGCACGCGGCTCACAGTGCCGCGCAAGATGGCGTGTGCGTGTGTGAGTATTGATGAGCGTGTGCGTGCGTGTGCGTGCGTGTGCGTGCCTGGCTGCCGCCGCGCCGAGCCCCGCCCCGCTTGACCTGCCCCACACCGCACGACACGCCAACTTACGCCACTGAACAGCAGTAGCCCGCTCCGCTCCTTTCTTTATCCTCTTTTCTCTCTCTCTCTCTCTTTCTCTCTCGCTCTCTCACTCTCTCACGCCCGCCTGTTTCGGTTTCTTTTTCCCGCAGGTGAACATTAACATCGAGGACGTCAACGACAACGCCCCCGAGTTCGACACGGCGACGGTCCGCATCTCGGTGCCGGAGAACGCGGGTCTCGGGGTGGCGCTGTACGCAGCCCTGGCCCGGGACCGGGACTCGGGGAGGAACGGCGAGGTCAGCTACCGGCTGGGGCCCGTCTCCAGCCCGGACGGCGCGGGGGCGTCGTCGGGGACCTCCGCCGCCGGCCGCCCCCAGTTCGTCGTGCACCCCCGCACCGGACACCTGACGCTGACCAGGCCGCTGGACTACGAGGCGGCGCAGAGGCACACCCTGGTTCTGACCGCCACGGACGGCGGCGAGCCCCCGCTCTCCTCCAACCTCACTGTGCTCGTCGAGGTGCAGGACGTGAACGACAACCCGCCCGTCTTCGAGCGGCCTAGCTACGCCGTCAGCATGCCGGAGGGTCAGCCCGTCAACGCGCAGGTAAGTCGTGATGGCGTGCCGTGAACACCTAAAAATTATTAGCTTTCACAACGGAAAGGCAGTCGGGTCAGCAATTTTTTTTTAAATGACTTATTACTGACGCAACCAAATTTTAGTTTTCCCAACAAAAGCTTAGTTCTCACAACTAAAAGTGTCGTTTGACCCAAATCAACAAATCCTTTTGTTGTGACAACTTGTAATTTTCTGCGTGTGGTGCATTTGCTCATGCCGCTCTTTCTCCGCAGGTGGTGCAGGTGACGGCCGTGGACCTGGACACGGGCAACAACGCCCGCCTGTCGTACCGCCTGCAGCTGGACGACGACGAGGACGCCGAGGGCATCCCCCTGTCTGTGGCGCCCACCACGGGCTGGCTGACCCTGCGCGCGCCGCTGGACCGCGAGGCCCGCGACCGCTACCAGGTCACCGTCGTGGCTAGGGACTCGGGCACGCCGCCGCTGTCCGCCACCACCACCGTCACCCTGACCGTGCTCGACGACAACGATAACGACCCCACCTTCGCCCGCGACCGCTACGACTTCGCCGTCGAGGAGAACGCGGCGCGCGGCACGGTGCTGGGCGTCGTATCCGCGACCGACAAGGACCTCGGGCCTAACGCCGCCATCCGCTACGCGCTCCTGGGCGTCGTCAACAACAGCTTCACCATCAACCCCGTCACAGGTGAGGCCAGGAGATACTCCCCTGCCCTCGGGACCCTGCAGGGACCCTGCAGGCCCGGGTGAAAGTGCTTATACATAGATTATATATAGATTATATATCGCTAATATACACTCTCTATATATTCATATATATTCATATATCAGGAGATATATAATGATATATACTCATACATCATACTATATATGACGATACATACCTATATATACTACTATATATCACCCTATATATAACTATATATCACGCTATATATAACTATATACATTAGTATATATGACTGATATATACTTAATATATACTTCACATATGACTATATATAAGCCATTTTTACCTGGGGGGACCCTGCCGCCGCCGGCCCGCGCTCGGCTGTTTGCCCATGGGCCCCTGGGGCGGAAGGCGGCCCAGCACTGCCTGCGACTGCCTGCTGCTGTGTACTCTGGAGACCCTCTCAAATGTTTGGTTATCGGATGCGTATTCCGTGTTGGCGGCGCCGGCAGGCCGATGCTGACTGCCGCTTGGGACCTGGCGGGGCGGGGCGGGGCGGGGCGGGGCGTCCTCCTAGAGGGGCGTCACGCTAAGACGCTGCCGCCTCGTAGCAAAAGGCGTGCCTCCGTGTGCTGAGCTGACGACTTGGTCGGGCCGGCGGAGGGAACCGGCCGGGTAACTGTGTGTGTGTGTGTGTGTGTGTGTGTGTGTGTGTGTGTGTGTGCATTTCATATTGAAATGTATGAAATGTGAGCCATAGTCCGGCCATAGAGAGGCCGCCATACACGTAACGGGGTCACGCACACACGTGCATCCGCTCACACATGCACACACACACACACACACACACACACAGTAAGTAGTGTAGCGTACACTGGAGCGGCTGCGGACACGGCGGGCTTATAGAAATCTCTACGCTCTCCACAGCTCCGCGTCGCGTCGTGATTCGCCTATACGCAGCTCGCCGTACATTTCCATCGGTGGTTT
The DNA here is from genome assembly GCA_038380765.1 of Odontothrips loti. Taxonomy (NCBI): domain Eukaryota; kingdom Metazoa; phylum Arthropoda; class Insecta; order Thysanoptera; family Thripidae; genus Odontothrips; species Odontothrips loti. Next base: position 7,572,158 of record CM076256.1, on the reverse strand, counting down.
CTTTTCGAAGCGATTGCTTAATTTTTCTTCGTTAAGAATTTAAGGTTGATCGATCGTGCGGTGCAGTATTATAGAAATGAAAAGAAAGAAAAACGAGGCTGCTGTCGTGTTTTTCACGCAGATGGGACCGAACACGTGACCGCGGTATGGGCGATGCGGTGCGAATCGCCGTTTCGGGTTGGGGGCGCGGTGCGGCACGACGCGGCACGGCGCGGCACGGCGCGGCACGGCGCGGCACGGCCTCACAGACAGGCAGACACTGTGGTAGATAGGCGGAGACGCGAGCGCTCCGAGCGCTGCGAACGCGACACGGCGAAAGCAGAGCCGGCCAGACGCGGCGCGGCGCGGGGTTTGGTTTCGCATTACCATACCACTACCATCACCACCACCACCACCACCACCACCACCGCCACCACCACTGTCACCATCACTACCACCAGCACCGGGCGGGCAACCAGTGTGGTGCCAATCAACCCGGAACTGAACTGTCACATTTGGAGCGCGAACACCATACGGCGTGTGTGTTTGTGCACGTGTGTGTGTGTGTGTGTGTGTGTGTGAATGGGAGGAGGGGGAGGGGAGGTGCATACTGGAGTCCCGGTGCTGGGGCCTCCAGGCTCAGCCGCAGCAGCTCCCAGCCTCCCGGCCGGCAGCGGTGGTCGTGGCGGTGGTAGTGGTAGCAGTTGCAGCAGTATGCATCGCGAGCTCGCTCGACTCAGGCTGCGTCTGCTGCTGGTGCTGCTGGAGTTGCTGCTGCAGTTGGAGCAGCAGCGGTCGATGCTATCACCTCGATTATCGACTCGCCGGGCCGCCGCCGCCACGCCACGCTCACTGCTACTCCGTAGCGCCGGCCGGCTGCAGCCCCCCGGAGACCTGGAGATGCGCGCGCGCGCTCACACAGACACACACACACACACACACACACACACACACACAAGCACACACTCACACACACGGACACACTGTAGAGAGACAGGCGATCCATTAAAAAAAAAAAACTCCTGAAGAGGCAACCAGAAAAGCATAGGTGGAATCGGCCTTGTTTGATTTGGCTTTATGGCGAGATTTCGCGTCTGTCCGGGGTCCGGGTCCAACCGCGCTCGCTCGCGTTTGTGTGTGTGTGTGTGTGTGCGTGCGTGTGTGTGTGTGTGCGTGTTTGTCTGTGTGTGTGTGTGTGTGAAGAGAGAGAGAAAGACAGTGAGAGAGAGAGAGAGAGAAAGAACGGATAGTGCACATCCGCGGAACGGCGCCGCCTTCGTCTTCGCTGGCAGGACATTTACGCACCGGCCCCACAGCCATTAACGTCCCTAAATGGGACAGCCTTTTATATACGCGTAACATAAAAACAGTAACGAGATTGGGAACGAAAAATAATGTAACTATAACTCTTTGCGCATATGAAGGGAGGAGGGCGGGCCGGGTCGGTGTTTGAGAAAGAGAGAGAGAGAGAGAGAGAGAGAGAGAGAGAGAGAGAGAGAGAGAGAGAGAGAGAGAGAGAGAGGGGGGTTGGGCAGGCCCAGAGACCTCCCGGAGGGAAAGTGGAGAAGTTCGCAACCACACGGGCATATCGTGCCCGTTGTCCACGCGTCGACTCTTTCTTGTGCAAGAACGGTTCGTAGGCAGGCCGACTAGAGGGGAAGAGGATAGGGTAGGATACGAGAGGGTAGGATAGTATACTGCAGGGTAGGACATGGTAGGGTAGGATAGGACAGGGAAGGACAAGACAAGGTAGGATAGGACAGGGTAGGATAGGACAGGGTAGGATAGGACAGGGTAGGATAGGACAGGGTAGGATAGGACAGGGTAGGATAGGACATGGTAGGATTTGACAGGGTAGGATAGGACAGGATAGGATAGGGTAGGAGGGCTATGTCCACGTCGATCTCGGCTCCTCTTGGCGCACCTGTCCGTCATGCCCATGCTATCCTATCCCGTTCGTGGAAAGCAGAGACGGGACCGCGGCGCCCAGCCTAGCCTGGCGCCGCCCCGCCTAGCCTCGCTGTGTCCCACGCACGCCGCACGCACGCCGCACGCACACCGCGCCGCGCACGCCCCGGCGGGATTCGAACCCACGTACCTGTGGCTCGGCTCGGCTCCGGTCCGGTGCCGTGGGCCGTGGAATCGGCCCCCGCCCCGTCCCGTGTGCCGTGCGTGCACAGACCGCCCGCCCCGCCCGCCCCGCCGCAATCCCGTCTAATTTTCCTCTCCCTCCCGGGATCGGCCCCAGAGGCTCCGCACTGGGCTGGTCTTGTTTCAAGTGCAAGGTCTGCTGCTGCTGCCGGCGGCCTCTCTAGATTGAGCCGAACCACGCACTACTAGAGGCTGCCAGCGGAATCTAGATTCCTGGAAAGACGGCAGGGTTGAGCGTGGGGTTTCTGGCGGACCGACTCAGTATATTGAGTGCGTGGGGGGGGGGCGGTAAACAGCATGGCTGAGACGTCTGAAAAATCACAATGTATAAGCATACCCGACAACATTAATTTTTTTTTAAATAATTGGGTTTTGTTCTTAAAAATTTTGGTTCTGATTTTGATTTTTTTCTTTATTTTTGTCCTTAGGAGAAGTAACGACTCGCAGCCCGCTGGACAGGGAGGTTCGCGGCGAGTACGAGCTGGTGGCTGAGGCCAAGGACGGCGGCTCCCCGGCGCGGTCGGCACGCGTGCCCGTGCGCGTCGCCGTGCAGGACGTCAACGACAACGCCCCCGAGCTGGTGGACCCCCAGGACGACGTGCTGAGCGTGCGCGAGGAGCAGCCCCCCGGCACCGAGGTCGGACACCTGCGCGCCGTCGACCGCGACCTGGGCGCCAACGCCTCCGTCACCTTCTCCATCGTCAGGGGTGAGTGGAATGTCCCACCCCCACCCGGAGACCTGCACGCATGGGTCGTACCAGAGCTCCCAGTCCCAGCGCTGCGGGCTGCCCACCCTCCAGGGGGCACTCCGAGCTCCTCGTGTGTGGGAGAGAGAGATGGGAAAAGTAGGGAGGGGGGGGGGGAAGGTCAAATATGCCTCCTTTTTTAAAGTCACCAAAAATGCAAGCCACGAAGCCCATTTCTAAAATCCATTAAAATGCTAACTATCTCAATGGCTGTACAATAAAATTCAAAATACATTTCATTTTTAAAAAGTCGCGAAAAAATTCAACAGACTAACAAAGGGTGTGCACCAACAAATTTTCAGCGTCCTAACGCCGTGTGTTGCTTTGCCTTTTGTCCGCAGACCGGGACTCTGAGTCGGCAGGGCTGTTCACCGTGGACCCCGTCACGGGCGTCATCCGCACCCGGGCCGTCCTCAACCACGAGGACCGCGCCATCTACCGGCTGCAGGTGGCGGCCACGGACGCGGGCACGCCGCCCCGGCAGACGGTGCGGGTGCTGCGCATCGAGGTGCTGGACGTCAACGACAATAGGAGCACCTTCACGTCCTCCAGCCTCGTGTTCCAGGTAGGCGATGGCGATGCAGTGCTTGGAGTGTGTCAAAAGTTCGTCCGCCCCGCGCTGCTTTAACCCCCCCCCCTCCTCCTGTAGCTCTGCCGGCAGCGGTGGAGGCTGGACTGTCCGGCCTGTGCCAGCTGCCAGCTCGCCAGACCGGCCACTGCCACCGCCTTTTATTTTGATCCCCTCATTGTTCCTCCCCCTTCCCCTCCCCTGTGAGCGCCAAGCCAAGCCGAGAGGCGCATCTGGCGTGCCTCTACCCCCCCCCCCCCCCCCCCTTGCTCCTCCCCCTCACTCTCTCTGTCTCTCTCTTTCGTTATTCCTTTCTCTCCCTCTCTCCGTCTCTCTCTTTTGTTCTAAATCGATGCAGCGCGGTCCGCGGTGAATCCTTTATTGGTGGCCCTTCGGTCGGCCCAACCGGGAGCCTTTGCCTCTCTCTCTCTCTCTGTCTCTCTCGCTCTCTCTCTCTCTCTCTCTCTCTTTCTCTCTCTCTCTCTCTCTCTCTCTCTCTCTCTCTCTCTCTCTCTCTCTCTCTCTCTCTCTCTCTTTCTCTCTCTCTCTTTCTCTCCGCCGCGAACGGCAACAGTGCGCGCGAAAGAGAGAGAGAGAGAGAGAGAGAGAGAGAGAGAGAGAGAGAGAGAGAGAGAGAGAGAGAGAGAGAGAGAGAGAGGCGATCGTTTTTGAATTCCCTCCCTTCCGCAGTACGGCGGCGGTGCTGCTGCTGCGCCTGCGCTCTTCAGCGCTGCACTGTAAGCTGTCCTGTCCTGTCCCCGCATTGTCAAAGTGTCCCAAGGAGCCCGCCGGCTGCCCCGCCCCACCTAAATTGCTGTGGACTGCTCTATTTCTATCACGCCCCCCCCCCCTCTCTCTCCCTCTCTCTCTCTCTCTCTCTCTCTCTCTCTCTCTCTCTCTCTCTCTCTCTCTCTCTCTCTCTCTCTCTCTCTCTCTCTCTCTCTCTCTCTCTCTCTCTCTCTCTCTCTCTCTCTCTCTCTCTCGCACACGCACACACGTGCCGGGCCGAGCACACTCGCTCGCACTCGCGCGGCATCCCGCCCACCCGGTTTTGGGTGCAAGGGCCCGCCGCGCCGCTCGCCGCCCCGCCCCGCCCGGAACCGACCCGTCCCCGTCCCGTCCGTGGGGACGCTGGACAAGACGGTCGTGGCGGAAACCGAGTGACTTCCACGCGGGCGGCGGGAACTTGCGAGGATTTGAACCCCCGCTGTTTCGGTCTGGTCTCCCGGGCTCGGCTCGGCCCAGGTTAGGTTACGGTCTCGCCGTGGTTTTCACCGGGGTGTTGCTGTTCTGTTCCAGGTCCGCGAGGACGCCCCCATCGGCTTCCAGATCGGCACGGTGGCCGGCGGCGGCACCCTGTCCGCCCTGGGCGACGCGGACACCACTCCGCGGCACGTCACCTACACCCTGACGTCGCTGTCTCCCGTCGCAGAGGCCCCCGCTGACCAAGACGTGGGTTCGGGTTCGTCCCCGGCCTCGCTGGAAGTTGCCCGGGGTTCCGGCGCCCTGGTGGTGGCCGGGCGGCTGGACCGGGAGCGCGTCGCGGAATACCGGCTGGAGGTGCGCGCCCAGGATACGGGGCTGGGCTCTGCCTCCCACCCCCAGAGCGCCGCCGTCTCCGTGCGCGTCGAAGTCCTGGACGTCAATGACAACGCCCCCGCCTGGCCCGCCGACCCCGTCAACCTCTCCGTGCGCGAGGACGCCGCACTGGGCACCGCGCTGTGGAACCTGACCGCCTCCGACCCGGACCAGGGCGTCAACGGCGAGCTGCGGTACTCGCTGCTGCGGACGTGGCCCGCCCTTGGACCCCCACTGGACACCCCGCCGTTCGCCGTGGACCCCCTGACGGGGACCGTGTCTCTGGCGGCGCCCCTCGACCACGAGACTGTCCGCGAGTATACCCTCGTCCTGCGCGCCACCGACCAGGCCGCCAACGCCTCTGAGAGGCTGTCGGCCACCATGACAGCCCGCGTGCGTGTCGAGGACGCCAACGACAATGCGCCCGAGTTCGTGTCCCCGGCCACTGTGTCCGTGCGGTACGCCGAGAGGGCCGGCGCCGTGCTCAGCCACGTCGTGGCCGTGGACCGGGACCGCGGCGACAACGGAAGGGTGACGTACGTGATCTCGGCTGGCAATGAGGACGGCCGCCTGGCGCTGGGCTACGACTCGGGGCTGCTGAGCTTGGCCAGGCCGCTGCCCAGGCCGCTGGGACCCGGGGAGACGGCCACACTCACGCTCAACGTGACGGCCTCGGACCACGGCAAGCCCCTCGCCAAGCACGCCTCCATCAGGCTGACCGTGGTGCTGAGGGGGGCCACCGACGCGCCGCCACGCTTCACCCGCCCCTTCTTCGCCGCCAACATCTCCGAGGACGCCCACCCGGGCAGCTTCGTGGCGCGAGTGTCAGCCAGACCGGCCGGCACTGCTGCGGCTGCTGCTGCTGCTGCTGCCGCTGCGGGCTCTGACTGTAAGTATCAGCGGCTGTCGGAAGTGTCAAGCATCTCATGTGCTGTAACTAAACCCCCATTGGCACTCGCAGCATCGTCCTCCGCGGGCAACCTGACGTACCACATCCCCGCCGGCGCCGCTGACGACCGCTTCACCGTGGACCCCGTCCGTGGCGTGGTGACGACCCGCGCGCCGCTGGACCGCGAGCTCCGCGACCACTACAAGGTCCCCGTGATGGCGGTAGACTCGGCGGCGCCCGACCTCTACGATGAGGCCATCCTGGAGGTGACGCTGACGGACGTCAACGACCACGCGCCCGCCTTCCCGCCCGGCAGCTGCTACACCGTCCGCGTGCCTGAGAACGCCGAGGAGGCCGTCATCCACTCCCTGGCCGCAGAGGACTCGGACCTGGGCGCCAACGGCGAGGTCACCTACACCATCACCGGTGAGTAGAGCGGGCTGCAGGGCCCGCCGGGGCTGCCGGGGCTGCCGCCGCGCCGCCCCACGCCACGTCCGCCGACAGTCCTGTGTTGGAATGCATCCAGCGTCGTGTTGCCCTCCCTGCCGCCCTTCCCCCTGCCCCCGCCGGCACTCGCCTGGGCGCTGGCGCGGGGCTCGGCTTGGCCCCGCAGCGCCTCGGCTCCGCTCGTCAGCCCGGCCACCACCGGTCCGGTTAGGCCGAGCCGAGCTCCGCAGCTCCACCGTGCTGCCGCGGCTGCCGCTGCCGGCCTGTGCACGGCCCCCGCTGCCCCCGCCGGCCCCCGTCGCAACGCGAGGTGTAGTGGCGGGGTGCGAACGTGGACGTGGGGCCCGCTGGGGTCCGGTGGGAGCCTCAGAGCCAGCCCCGGGGCCCCGGGGTCCACCGGAGGCCGAGGCGAGACACTTCAGGGACACCCTGGGGCCCTCCATGGAGGCCTGCGCGGCTGTTGTACTATTCAGCGATTTTAGCATGTCTCAAAACACATCTAAAATAATTACAAGACTTTACCAAAGAGTTCTCATAACATTTTAAAAGTTCACAGATTTATTTAATAAAGGTTGAATCAGGCCTACGCCAACAAAAGTTTGCTCTAACTCCACCCAGTCACACGCTTCAAGGGTTCGAGGAGCGGTCATGTGGTTTGCGGGTCTGCCTCTCCGAGGTTCGCAGGCGCTTTCAGCCGACTGGGTAGGCCGTCCCGTCGCACATACGTGTGTTGCGGGTCGGCCTATCGGAGGTTCGCAGGCGCCCTCCCGCCCGTTGGGCTGCCCGATTCTGTTTCTTGATTTCTTTATTTTTCGTGTTTTCTCCTATTTTTTCTCCGAAATGTTCTTGTTTTGTTTGGTTATGTTTTGAGGGTGTAAATTGATTTTTTTGAGTGGGGGACCCCTTGCTAATACTGCTTATCTGTTCCAGCCGGCAACGTGGGCAACAAACTCCGCCTGGACGCTAACACCGGCGAGCTGACGGCCAAGTCCCTTGACCGCGAGGCCGTGTCGCAGTACTGGCTGGTGGTGACGGCCCGCGACCGGGGCTTCCCCAAGGCGCTGCAGGGGTCGTGCAACATCTCCGTCGTGGTCCTGGACCAGAACGACAACGACCCGCAGTTCGCGCAGCCCCGCTACGCCGCCCAGGTGGCCGAGGGGGTCCCCGTCGGCCATGTGGTGCTGACGGTGCGCGCCAGGGACGCGGACGCGGGCGAGAACGCGCGCATCACCTACACCCTGGCCAACGAGACCCACTGGCTGTTCGCCATCGACAACGAGACTGGTGTCATCACCACTGCAGGGTGAGTAGCTGGTAGAGAAACAATTTTACACATTCATTTTTTTTTTAATGAGGTAGGTGTACGTCAAAGGGAAAACAATTCTACGTTTTCATTTTAGTCCATTTTTTTCCCCGCTGCGTGTAAATCTTTTGCCAATTACATAAAGGATCTGTCGTCTTGCCCGTGCCGTGTGCCGTGCTGGGGTTACAATAGACGCCCGGCGGTGCTGCGCGCTGCGTTGCGGACGTCAGGTCGCCTCCCTCGGCCTGGTCTCTTTTGGATGGCCGGGCCGATACGGGTCGTGAGGTCCGGGCTGGGGTCCAGACCAGCAGAGGATGTGTGCCAAGAAAGGCCGAGTGGAGCCGATCACCGTGGCACCGCGCAGCGCAGCGCGAACAGGGCACAGGGCTCAGGGCTCCCTCTCCCGCGGAAGAAATTTAATAGCTTTCTTCGCGAGTCATTTGTTTTGTTTGGCCGGTGCTGTGCACGCTGAATTGCGGTGTGCGGTGTTCGCCGGTCGTTGTTTTGCGTGGAGGTGGCGGTGGACCGGCAGTGCCGCGCCGCGCCGCGCCGCACAGTCCGTGCCGAGCTCTCACCCTCACCCAGCGCCCCCCAGAGGGGCCTGGCCTGGCCCTACCCGTCGCCGGGGTCCTGCCGCAGCCACGACACGCAGCCTACCGCAGCTAGAATGTTTCTGATTCTGTGTTGCAGCCCTCTGGACCGCGAGCGGCAGTCCGAGTACAGCCTGGAGGTGGTGGCGACAGACGGCGGCCGCTACTCGGCACGGTCTCAGAGCGTCCCCGTGCACATCACCGTGACCGACGTCAACGACGAGGCCCCCGTGTTCGCGCGCTTCCCCTTCACCGCCAGCGTGGCTGCCACCGCACAGCCGGGCCAGAGCGTGCTGCGCGTCTCTGCCCAGGATGCCGACCAGGGCGTCAACGGCGAGGTGCTGTACAGCCTGGAGAACGGCCACAGCCACCACGACCGTTTCCGCCTGGACCCCAGCACCGGCGTGGTGTCGGTTGCCTCCGCGCTGACGGCGGACGCAGGCCGCCTGTTCCGCCTCACCGTGCTGGCCCGCGACAAGGGGAACCCCCCGCTGAGCTCGACGGGCATGGTGGAGGTGCGCGTCACGGGTGCGTCCAGCCTGTCGGACGAGGAGACGGGCAGCCTGCGCTTCCAGAACACCTCGTACGCGGTGCAGCTCGAGGAGCACGCCCCCGCGGGTACGGCCGTCGTGCAGGTGCAGGCCGTGCGCTCCGACGGCCGCCTGCAGCGCATCGCGTACCGCCTCCTCGGCCCGGGCGGCTCCGCCAGCAGCTCCGCCGGCCCCCAGGACGCCTTCGACATCCACCCGACCACGGGGCTGGTGCGCGTGCGCGACCCCGCCCGCCTGGACTACGAGCGCGCGCACACCCTACGCCTCGTTGTGCGAGCCGAGGCCGAGGGCGCCACGGCCGCCCTGCCCGGCCTCACCGGCTACTGCGAGCTCGTGGTCCGACTGTCCGACGTCAACGACAACGAGCCCCGCTTCACACAGCGCGTGTACCAGGCCTCCGTCTGGGAGGGCCGCTCCAAGGGCACCGCCGTGCTCCGGGTTGCGGCCGTGGACGCAGACCAGGGCGGGGACTCCGTCACCGGGGGGCTGCTGTACCACATCGTGGACGGCAACCACGACAACGCCTTCGTGATCTCGCCCGCCACCTCGGGCCTCGTCAAGACCAACATCGTCCTGGACAGGGAGATCCGGGACTCGTACCGACTCACGGTCATCGCCACGGACCAGGGCCAGGGCACCTCAGGTCGCCAGCTCACGGGGACGACCACCATCCGCATCAGCGTCGTGGATGTCAACGACAACAGGCCCACCTTCCCGCCGCATTCGGTGGTGAGCGTGAGCGAGGCCCGTGCCCTGGGCACCCCGATCACGGCCATCACCGCCAACGACGTGGACACCCACCCCGCGCTCACGTACAGCTTCGCCTCCGCCTCCCCCTCCGGCTCCGACCCTGGCGACGCCCCACTGCTGTCCCAGAGCGACGGTCCCTTCGCCATCGACCGCTTCAGCGGCACCGTCACCCTCACCCACCACCTGGACTACGAGGCGCGGCGCGAGCACCAGCTGCGCGTCGTGGCCTCGGACTCGGCCTACACCGCCACCACAGAGCTCACCGTCAAGGTGCAAGATCACAACGACAATGCACCCGTGTTCGCGCGCATTGAGTACGAGGCCAGCCTTACTGGTAAGTCACGCTTTTTTCTGTGCTTTTTGTTTTAATTAATTTTCCAATGTTGAAGTTTTGGCGAGTTTCGAATTTCGATTCGAGTTGTTTCTCTATGGTCCACTCTGCGTCCCGCCTAGAGTTTATGTTTTTCTCACCCGGTCACTGTGCTCGCTTGCAGGTGCCGCCGAAGCTGGCCACGCCCTGCTGACGGTGAACGCCACAGACGCGGACTCGGGCCTCAACGGCGAGGTGCGGTACGCGCTGAGGCGACGAGACGGGCAGCCGTCGGCGGCCTTCTACGTGGACGAGCTGACGGGGGCCCTGTACGCCAACCGCAGCGAGGATGCTGCGGGGCCGGCTAGGGGCGACGCGGACGACGTGGAGCTAGTGGTCGTGGCCACGGACAGGGGAGAGCCGCCTCTCTCGGCCACCGCGTCTGTTCGCGTCCGCGTCGGCGACGCTGGTGGAATCACCCCCAAGTTCACCCAGGACGAGTACAGGTAAGTCCCGGACTAGGAGGAAGGAAGGGCCGGGCGGTATTTCAATAAATTGACTTTCAGTATCAATTTCTTCTATATTGACATTTCAATATTGCATTATTCTGAGTCCAAGTCTCAATTTCATTTTTCAATATTGACGTATTGACTCAATATTTCATATTTTGTATTGACTATTGGAGTTTAACAGTATTGCATAAAAAATACTGTGAAATCTAGCTTAGTGGTGGAGTAAATCCCGCGTAACTGTCGAAAATGACAATGTGCATATCATACCAATCTTTATTGATTTGATATTCAGCACCATCTGCAGTTATCAGCTCAATTTTTAATCATTCAATATCCTCAATATGTACTGCAATATTTTTGATATTTCAATACTTTCAATGTTTTCAACATAATCACTATCAATAACATGTATTAATGACAGAAAATTCAATATTTTATATATTGGATATTGATATTGACATTTCATCCACCGCCCATCCTTTGAAAGAATAGCGCACGCAAAAATGATTGCAACCAGGTAGAATAGAATCTGACGCTCGTGAATTTCTCAGGGTGCACATTCGCGAGGACGCTCCCCTGGGCTCGACCGTCGTCAAGATTGGCGTGTTCAGCGCTTTCACTGCCGACTCGAGCCGTGACGTGGAGTACGCCATCGTGGACGGCAACCTGGCCGACACCTTCAGGGTTCTCAGGTGAGTGGATGTCCGTGACTATGACTCTGGTGAAGCCGGGTGAAGCTCATTGTGCAGTTCTAACGGTGTTGTCGTGTCGCGTGTTCCCCGCAGCCCCAGTGGAGACGTTGTCATCATGCGCCCGCTGGACCGTGAGACCGTGGACCTCTACAGCCTCCGCCTGGCGGCGGGCGGCCGACCCTCGTCAGGCAACGCCTCGGCGTCGGTGGCGTCCTCCTCCATCCTGGTGCACGTGACCGTGGACGACGCCAACGACCACGCGCCCGCGTTCGCGTCGCCATCATACGAGGCGACCGTGTCCGAGGGCGTGGCGGTGGGCACGGCGGTGCTGACGGTGGCGGCCGCCGACGTGGACCAAGCCGGCGGCCCCAACGCGGACGTGGCCTACGACATCCTCTCTGGGAATGACGCCGACCTGTTCGCGATGGACGCGGCTTCCGGCGTGCTCAGCGTCAAGCGGGCACTGGACTTCGACAGCGGGCCCACCCGGTTCGCGCTCGTGGTCCGCGCCGCGGACTCGGCCCGCTTCCCGCCAGACGCCCCCCTGGCCTCGCTGGCCGCGGTCACCGTCACCCTGCAGGACGAGAACGACAACGCACCGCAGTTCCCCGTCAGCGAGTACCTGGAGCTGGTGCCGGAGAACGAGCCCGCCGGCACGGCCGTGTTTACGGCCAGGGCGGTGGACCTGGACCGCGGCCCGTTCGGCTCCCTTAACTACACCATCGTGTCCAGCAGCGACTCGGACGAGTCGTGGCGACTTTTCCGTGTGGACTCGGCATCCGGGCTCGTGACCACCAACGCCGTCTACGACTACGAGGCCCGCAACCGGTACGCCTTCACGCTCCGGGCCACGGACGCGGGCGGCCGCTCCGCCGGGGTGCGGGTCCGCGTCGAGGTGGAGAGCCGCGACGAGTTCCACCCGCAGTTCACGGAGCGCACCTACCGATTGTCACTGCCGCCGGGGCTGGGCCGGGGACCGCTGCCGGCAGGCACCGTGCTGGGCAGGGTCACGGCCACGGACCGCGACAAGGGCCTCGACGGCCGCGTCGTGTACCAGCTCAACACGCAGCACCCGCACCTCAAGGTCAACCGCACCACCGGCGCCATCGTCGTCAAGAAGAAGCTGGACGTGGCCGAGCTGTACGCGGGCCAGGACGTGAGCCTGGTGGTCACGGCCAGCTCCGGCCGGCCGGGCTCCCTCACCAACATGACCGTCGTGGAGCTGAGCGTGGACGCCGCGCACGCGCACGGCGCCACGGAGCACAACCTGGCCTCCAGCGCGCTGGACGCGGGCATGGCGGGCGGCGCGTCGGGGGCGGGCATCGCCGACTGGGCGCTTGGCCTGCTCATCGCTCTCATCTTGGTCGTGCTCGCGTTCGGCGCCGTCTTCCTATTCCTGCACGTCCGAAACCGGCGGCACAAGAAGGTGAACAAGCCGGCGCTCGGCTCCCACTCGCACCCTCACGCCGGGCACGGCCAGCACCCCCACCCCGGCCTTGGACAACTTCCCCACGGAATGGGCCACGGCATGGCGGGCTGTGGGGCCTCGACGGTGGCTTCGGACACCTACGTGGACCCTAGCGCCTTCGACACGATCCCGATGCCCAGGCCGCCCTGCCACACCTCCGCCAGCCTAACGGGACCCTTCGCACCGCCAAAGTACGACGAGATCCCTCCCTACCGTTCCAGCAAGGCGGCCAAGGCTGCGGCCGCGGCTAAGGGAGGCTCCCCGTCGTCCCCCGGGCACGGCCCCACGTCGGAGCTGTCCGGCTCAGAGCAGTCCGGGTCCAGCGGGCGGGGCTCCGCCGAGGACGGCGAGGAGGAGGACGAGGAGATCCGCATGATCAACGAGCAGCGTGGGCACCGCGCGCGCGAGGAGGACGCCATCTCGGACGTGTCGGTGCACAACACCCAGCAGTACCTAGCGCGGCTGGGCATCGTAGACAACAACAACCACCCCGCGTCCGTGTCGGCGTCGGCCAGCCTGCACGCCAGCACGCAGGCCAGCACCCGAACCTCATGCTCGGAGCCGTTGGACGCCATGAGCCACGGCCTGGGCCTCGGCCACGGCACTCTGGACGAGACGGACGTGGCGGGGGAGGCCGACATCACCAACCTAATCTACGCCAAGCTCAACGACGTGGGCAGCGAGATGAGCGAGCGCGGCAGCGAGCGTGGCAGCAGCGTGGCGGGCGTTCCCGTGGGCACTCACGGCGGCGTACAGCCCTCCATGACGGGGTCGCTCAGCTCCATCGTGCACAGCGAGGAAGAGCTGACGGGCAGCTACAACTGGGACTACCTGCTGGACTGGGGTCCCCAGTACCAGCCGCTCGCGCATGTCTTCTCCGAGATCGCTAGGCTTAAGGACGACACGGACACTGACTGCGCCTCGGTGCAGAGCGGCCAGAGTCACAAGGGCTCAGGCTCGCAGAAGGGCGGCATGCCCCCCGTCCCCATGCCCCCCATGGGGCCCCCCATGCCTCAGGGCGCCCTCCCCCACCCGGTTCCCGGGCCCAGGACTGCCCCCGGGCCCGGCGGTAAGACGATGCAGCTACCGCTGCCGCCTCTACCGCCTCCGCTGCTGACTGCCGTGGCCCCCAGGACCATCCCTCCGATCGCCCCGATGGCCCCCATGTCGGCGCGGGGGCCACCGCCGTCCATGGCGCAGCTGTTACTCATGCCGAGGTCCCCGATCAGCCACGACGTGGCCATGACGGGTGGCTTCAGTACCTCCACGGCCATGTCGCCATCCTTCTCCCCCTCTCTGTCACCCCTGGCGACCAGGTCGCCGTCATTGAGTCCGCTGTCCCCGCCCTCGCACCACGTGGTGTCACTACCTAGGACTGTCACGGACACCGAACTTAGAATCTAGGCCAAATGTGTGATCAATGTGAATGAATGAGTGTGTGCGTGTGTGTGTGTGTGTGTGTGAATTGAGTGTGAGTGTGTGAGAGTGGCAGTCTCAGGGAGCTGCCGTCCTACCGTTACCTGTAACGTCGCGCAGTGCAGTGTGTGTTGATTGCTCTCGAGCGATGAGACCAGTATTGAATTGTTGCCATCTAGTTGTTTGTAGTATTTCTTTTATAATCTTAAAATAGTGCTGTTTAAAAACCTACCAGCGTCATCGCCACCTTCCAGTATTGTAGTGAAATCTGAGCCATATTTTTATGACATGTGCTAAGGTTGTAATGCAGTTTTTTTTTTTGTGTTTTTTTATAAATTTGTGTTTATGATCCGCACAGAATCTCTTTCTCTTTGGTAATAAATACCCTGCACAACAAATTTCAGTATGCTCAAAAGATTATTTTTTTAATTTTTTAAAAATAAGATTACTAGGATAGCGACTATTTTTCCCTGTTTCAATGCAAACCAAAAAGAGTACATTTTGTGAATAGTATTTATTTGAGATAATAGTGATGTAACTTATAGATTTGATGTGTTGTTACTGTGAAATTTGCTTCACTCAATGTGAAGAGACTGTACATACGATTTATTATGAAGTGGCCCAGTCACAGCAACATGGCTTTGGTCTTCCACAAACATAATCATATGTGTAGCGGCTTTAGAAAATAATTTATTCCCGGTGCTGCACTATTTTTCTGTCATCGCAACGTGCAGACTGGCATTTACCTGAAATTTTCAGCAAAGATGTTGTATGTGGGAAACCAAAGCATGCCTTTCGAGGCAAAGTTAGTTATTTTTTCCAAATGAAGTGATATTTGAATTGGGCATATCCAATGTCTTGTATAAATGTACAGTGTTAAAAGACTGTTGATATTCTTCTCTATTGTCATTCTAATTTTAAAATATTGTTGACAGTTGTTGTAAACTGTCAGATACCTTTAAGCAGCTCTTGCTCAATTTACATCCTGTGTGGTGGAGTAACTGTAGTTTATGACCATTTTACTGCTTCACTATTTATTAAAATTCATAGCTTTGGTCTTAAACTGGAGTCTTCACATTTTGATATAATTTGACTTTCCATGAAGGCGCACACGTGTTGTCAATGTTCATCATGAAGATTTCATTGTGTTTTCAGCATAATGTAATCGATTTGAATTATTGTTCCCAAAGCCGCAATTGAGCAGCTACTACCTTACAATCATTTGTTGAACAATATTGCCTAAGTGCCATGGCTGAAAAAGCACTTTTCACAAGTATACGATTATTGTATGTGTTAATATTTGCCATGTAGAAAATGAAATGTGATTATTTTTACCTTGATAGTGTTTGAAATCAATCAAATAAGTGTGCATTCGTACTTAAATAAAGTGCCAAACGTAAAAGTTTTTGAGAATCAAAACATAAGAAAGCAGATGTAATGTGAATGTGATTTATAAAGAGAATTCAAGAAAAGTTTTAATTTCCGTCCAATATGCAAGTACAAACGTTCTTTGTACATGTTTTGTTTTCTTACAATTTTAATATAAATGTTACATTTATTGAGATGTTCCTTTCTTGATGTAAGCTTTAGCCTGCCATTTGATGTTACATTGCATATATATTTTTTATTAGGTCGAGCAGGTCACCTGTGTGGCATGAAATATTTGTGATCCAATTTAGATTCTGTCTCCGTCATGCTCGATCAACAAGATCCCTGTTTAAAATGGAGTTGCTTGTATAAAGTTTCCTCTCTCCTGTGTAAACCTTGTACATACCCATTGTGTAAATAGTCGCTGTTTTCTAAATAGAACTATAGAGGAAATAAATCAATCCAAGAACAATTATGTCTGACGTTTTCCTTCCACGTTGCCTTATCAGCCATTACCCTGTACTGAAAAGTTCCCAGAAAAAGACGGGTGAGATTAAGGTGAAGAAAGTCAAGTGTAGAGTTTCAAAAACTTGGCTCGGGCCCGTCGTGGCTGGTAAAACTCCAGTTTATTGGATCACATCAGACCATTACACAAACAGGCGAACAGAACCTCACAAAAGCTCTTTGTACACACTGCGGGACAGGGCGAGGAACGCAAGAACATGCACCCGGATTCTTATCAGACACGGCCTCTGATCGGGCCTGACTTGGGGATCATTCTCAAAAAAAACGTCCAAGGCAATGTCGCACATGGCGCCTGGTGGGTAGGCAATACCGACCTCTCCATGCACGCATGTCGTGCGGGCTGGCCTACCCTAGCGCTCGCAGGCGCTCGGCTTCACCGTACGCTTGTTTTAGCAGGGAGAGACGTACTTTGTGGACGATGTCGTGTCGCGTGACGCGCACTCGCCCAACACCACATTAGTCAGTCCCCCTCGACCTCACACGCGGATGGTTGATGATTTCGTGGCACAAAAAAAGGGGTGGGGGTGGGGGAATGAATGAAGAAGAAAAAAGAATACAGGTGAGGTCCTTATCTCATCCTCAGATAGACATGAGTCTGGACAGCCGACGGGGGGCGTGCTGCGCTGCCTGCCTCTTGAGCTCGGGCCTCACGAAGCGCAGCATGACGCAGGCGAGGAACAGGGGCACGCCGAGGAACGCCATGGTCCAGGCGACGCCGGCCCTGTCCTTGATGTAGCCCCCCGTCAGCGTGAGGATGACCCCCGACAGCTGCACCGCGCTGCACATGAGGGCCGCCGACGTGCCCTCCGGCTCCGGGAACGTCATCTCGGCGCCGAACTCGAGCCCCACCGGCTGCACGGCCGTCATGGCGAAGCCATAGATGACAGCCGTCAGGTGCACCCACTTCATCTCAGCGGAGGTACAGTCTGCAAGCCGAAACGGGGTGGGTTAGGCTGCATACCGAAGAGCCAAGGACACCGAGGGGGACCCACCCTTTTTTTTTAAGGATGAGGGGGGGGGGCAAAAGAGTCAATCGAAAGACACAATATGTTCAAAAATTCGGAAAAGACTCAAAGTTACATTTTAAAAAAGAAGTTGTCGGAAGAGCGAGGTCCAGACCGATACTAGCTCTTTTTTTTAAGTCAATTCTTGTTGGATAAAATATAAAAATAAACCGTCATTAAGTCACTATATCGATACACCGGCAAGGGACTGGAAACCGTAAGCCGGGACGGCAAATACCCAGTTTGTCGGCGCGCTCTGAATGGGCGTTAGTGTCCAGCTGGAGGAGGAAGGTGAAGATACCCCATCCGACGAGCGACAGCACGTACAAGAACATGGTGGTCGACCTGAGAACAGAGAGGGTTTGTAGACTCAAAAATTAAACTTGGTACCAAAAAATGTGTCAAAATGTAGTATTTTCTAAACCGCGTGTCTCGGAAAGAAAGGCCCGGTTCGCGTATACGCCTGGGGAGGTATGCCGCCCAAATGGCATGTCACTGCCAGTGCCTCATACGACCAAACCACAGTCCTTTCTGAGCAACTAATGGTGCTCCTGTACTTTTTTGGACCTCCCCTAACGCCCAAATCAATTTAGTCGAAATCCGGAACACAAAATATTTTACGGCTAAAAACAGGTGAGGCTTATAATATAAGCCAAAAAATAAAATTTAGTTTTTTAGAGCGCATCGTGTTTGGACCGGCCCCTAGACATGGTTTCATCGTGCAATTGGTGCCTCCTGACACCCAAGACCCCGGGAAAGCCGAGAAACGGGTTCACGCCCAGAAGGTAGGCAGCTCAAACTGCACATCACTTCCAGCGCCTCACACGGCGAAACCACGGCCGTTTCTGAGCAACTAAGGGTGCTCCTGTACTTTTTTAGACCTCCCCCATCGCCCATATCAATTTGAACAAAATACGGAACATAAAATATTTTCCGGCTAAAAACAGGTAAGGCTATAGCCTTGCCATTTTTAAGAATTTGGACAAAAAATAAAGTTTTGATTTTTCGAGCGCATCGTGTTCGGACCGACCCTTAGACACCGTTTCGGCATAAAATTAGTGTCTCATGACACCTATGACGCCGGAAATACAGAAAACGATGTCCACGCCTGGAAGGTAGGCAGCTCAAACTGCACATCACTTCCTGCGCCTCACACGGCGAAACCACGGCCGTTTCTGAGCAACTAAGGGTGCCCCTGTACTTTTTTAGACCTCCCCCATCGCCCATATCAATTTCAACAAAATACGGAACATAAAATATTTTCCGGCTAAAAACAGGTAGGCCTTGCCATTTTTAAGAATTTGGACAAAAAATAAAGTTTTGATTTTTCGAGCGCATCGTGTTCGGACCGACCCTTAGACACCGTTTCGTCATAAAATTAGTGTCTCATGACACCTATGACCCCGGAAATACAGAAAACAATGTCCACGCCCAGAAGGTAGGCAGCCCAAACCACATCTCGCATCTTGCACACACGCTCGCACGCTTGTGCGTCCCTACTTTACAGACCCGTCCAACGACGCCTCACCGCGCCACGCCGCGCCACAGCTGTAAACTGAGACTCTTAGACACTACGACCATTGATCGATCGGCGCCCGGCCTACTAACAACGGCCGGCCAAGGCACAGGAATTCCGCGAAAGCTGCGAACTAGGGTAACGGTAATGCCAGCCCCTAACAGGGCCCCTAGGTAGGCCGTACTTGAACTTGTGTGTCTTGTCCAGGAACACGCCGCACAGAAGGGCGCCCACGATGCCCGACGCGATCATGAGAAGCCCTGTGACGCCCACCTCTTTCTCGCACTCCTGCAACGCAAAACAAATCTCACATATCTGTAGCATTTAATTTTTTTTTTTTTATTGTTTCCAAAACGCCGCGGCCCCGGGCTGGAGTCGAACCCGGGCCCTGTCCTCTCCCCACCGGGTGGAAGGGCTGCACCAGCTGGCTGAGCAGGGCGTTGACGGCGCAGTACACGCCCACGTTGAGGGCCCACGAGGACAGCAGGAGCAGGAAGGGCTTGTCGGCGAGCAGGCGGCGCAGTGACGTCCAGAACTCCTCCGTCTGCCCGTCGTCCTCCCGGTCCCGCTGCAGCTGCTGGGCGGGGCTGGGGGGCAGTGGAGGCTCCTCCTGGAACACTGCGCGCCAATCACCGCCAATCAGAGCAGGGCAGCGGCGCAGCGGGGCAGCCACCGGCCGGCCTGGGCCGAGCTCCAGGCGCGGATCCAGGAGCGACTTGTGGGGGGGGGGGGGGGGGGGGGGCAATGGGCAATGTACCACTTTTTGCCTACTTACAGGCGAAAAGCTCGGCGGGTTGCCTAAATTTCAGGCGCCCTTCGGGCGCAGTGATAACATCCTGGGGGGGGGGGGGGCAAAACCCTTTTGCCCCCCCCCCCCCCCCCCCCCCGTGGATCCGCGCCTGCCGAGCTCATGCCTGCCTGGGCTGTCCAGGACGTCGCCATTTACATATTTGCTGGGCTGGGAGCACTAAGAATGAAACGGTTATCATCATCGGACAATTTTAGACGAGACGGGAATTGAGGAGGCTCGTTTTGAAAACTTGGCGCTGCTTCC
Organism: Odontothrips loti; assembly: GCA_038380765.1. Classification (NCBI taxonomy): domain Eukaryota; kingdom Metazoa; phylum Arthropoda; class Insecta; order Thysanoptera; family Thripidae; genus Odontothrips; species Odontothrips loti. The sequence goes on along the minus strand of CM076256.1, from coordinate 7,552,741 downwards.
GATAGATCTGAGACCTGAGCTGGACTCGGACGCACCAGGACGCCCAAGTCCCAAAAAGGCCATGGCCCCATGACTGCGCTGGACTGCGCTCGACGGCCGGGCTCGCGAGCTGGTCCGATACGAGCCCAGCCGTCGAGCGCAGCCGGGACAGCCGAGCCGCCGAGCCGAGCGGGCCACCGGCCAAGCCCGAGCTCGAGATGCGACGGCAGGCGAGCGCGCGTGGTGGGGGGGGGGGGGGGGGGGAGCCGGGGTCTTCGATTTGAAGCGTCGCTACGACGAAATCTACGTGTCCGCCGGGGGCTTCAATACTAAACACCCTGCCTCCGCCATCCCAATTTGTTCTTCAGCTCTGCTCTGTGGAGCTACAGTGCCGGGAACGCGCGGCAGTCGGCATCGAGGCTCGGTAGCCGCATGGGTAAGCGGCCCGGTCGTCAACCGACAGGTCCGTGGTTCAAATCTTGCCGGTCATTCAACTTTTTCTTGAAACAGAGCTCGGAGGACAGTGTCTAAAATATACTTCCGAACGTGACGTCGGTATGGCTGTCCAAGCGACCGTGCGGGCTAAGGCGCCGCCGGCACAAACCCCCGGTCCCGAGGGTCTAGGGTTCGATTCCCTAGATTCGAGGGTCCCGCCCGGGGGGGCGTTCTGTGCCTCTGGAGAAATCCAGGGGGGAGACTCGGGGGATGTACGGGAGCTTCTAGGGTTCGAAGCTTCTGTTTTCCTCTCTCTGAATCTGGCAGGTGCGGACATGCCGCTACTCGGTACGTAGCGAGTAGAGTACAGCGGCTTCGGCCGTGTACGAAGGGAACCTATGTCCTCCAAATCTTCGCAGGGGCGGACTCCCACGATGAGTGGGGCCAAACCAGACTACGGTTGAAGGGCACTACAGTATGATGGAGTCCCGGAGGCCGTGGTTAGCGGAGGGGGCCTCGCGCAGTAGCGCGGGCTAGGGGTTGCCGGGAGATCCGTCCGGCGCAAGCCGGGTAGCGGGTTCTAGTGCTGTGTCCCGGGGCCAACTAGCAGCCGTAAAGCACCGGTTCCCGTAAGATCACCGAAGTTGAAGGCAGGGGTCCTGGCGGAAGCCGGGACGACATAGGTTTTGTTACCAGCGGTCAAACATGCCATCAGGCTTTATTTTCTCGCTCATTTTTCTTCGGAATCATTTTGGTGTCTGGTGATTGAAATGATTGGGAAGGGAGTGGAAGTGCCTGTTCCGTTAGGTGTACAGTGACTGTACCATGTGACGCACCCCTCGGGGACATGGTTCCCTTCGTACACGGCCGAAGCCGCTGTACTCGCTACGCTCCGAGTAGCGGCATATCCAAACTCCGAATCTACCAGATTCAGAGGGAGGAAAACCGAAGCTCCGAACCCCAGGAGCTTCCATACATCCCCCGATTCTTCCCCCGCGGGACTTCTCCCGAGGCACAGATCCCCCTCCCTACCCCTTCACCCCCGGGCGGGACCCCTTGAATCTAGGGAATAGAACTCTAGACCCTCGGGAGACGAAGCTGAGTCTGAATCTTAAATGTAGGACGGCACGCCTAAAGTGTGGGTGGCCCTGGTGGGAGTGGAACCCCGGCCCGGAGGCGGCAGGCGGCACTCACAGGCGAGCTGGATGACGAGGGACGCAGTTGTGCAGGCGGCCATCCCCAGGAACATGGAGCGCAGGTCGGCGCCCACCTGGGCCATGTCGTCGCTGCTGGGCACCAGCTGAGGGGGTATCCACATGCCGGCCGCGTTTCCGATCTAGAGCGTTCAAACAACTCGACACTAGAAGACAGAGACTGACAGTGAGACGTCTCCAAGCGTCTTACACAGCTTCACTGTTCGAAATTTTCAACAAATTGATAGGAAAATTTGCAGCACGAATGGTTTGGGAGTGTCCCAGACTCTTCATGAAAATTTGGAAAGCTGAAATTCTTACATTTTTTAAGAACGTTGATATAAAAACAGAAAACGAAGTTTTTAAGTCTTCAGAAAATTCCAAAATATTCTTAGAATTTAAACAAGTTTTGTTGGAAATTTCCAACAAAATTAAAGGCGAATTTCCACCCAAAATTTTTGGGATGGATGGTCCCCACTAGGGTGGCACTGGGACTGGGATAGAGGTTTCCAACGAGGCTCAGAAGCGGAAGCTGAAGAACAAAAATACTCCCAGCCCGGAAGCACTAGAGAGCAAGTATGAGAAATTTTCGTGAAGAAGGGCGGCGCCAAATATGGCAGATCCTCCAAATTTACTCAAAACGCCATTTAAGTTTCTCATACCTTCCCTCCAGAGTTTCCGATCTGGAAGTGTTTTTATTCTTCAACTTCCGTTTCCAAGTCTCATCGGAAACCTCTATTCCTCGCGGTCGGGGAGCGTCCGTCTATCTCTACTCACCAGGATGCCGATGAAACCGAGCGAGCAGGCAAGTGACACCTGGTCGGGGCCGAACCAGACGGAGGCCAGCCGCGGGGGCAGGAACAGCATGAACACCTGGCCGACGGCCACCACCACCTGGCCGAACATGGTGACCCAGAAGCGGTCCCGGCCCACTGAGCCCACCTTGATCCAGGAGCCCAGCGACGTCAGCCCCGCGGCCACGATCAGTGCCCACCGCAGCCCCTGAGACACAGAACACAGAGGGCACCAGACCCGCGGCCACGATCAGTGCCCACCGCAGCCCCTGAGACACAGAACACAGAGGGCACCCGCGACCCGGGTTCAACTCCCGACGAATCATACAACGATTTTGGTCAGTAAGGGACTTGAATGGGGCTCTGTTTTGAAAACTTGTCATTCCATTTAAGTTAGGGTACATTAGTTAGGGCTCAGCTTAATGCCAGGATATTTTTCTTTAAAGGATAAAAAGGCACTTGACCTTTTCTGATTGGAAGTGCGTAAAATATGGGTCGGGGTGGACCAAGGGGTGGGGGGTGGCCACGCTGAAACCGACCACTAAATTGTGACCCCATGTAATACCAACGCCAGATTGAGTCTCAGTCAGGTCTCAAACCGGAAATGTAATACGTCAAGTTTTCTAGAAATGTCCTTCTCAAGTCCCTTATACTATTGACTAAAGTTGGTCGCCAATGCCCTCGTTGCGAAGGGACGCGTTTTGTTTCTTTTAATTCGCAGGCCAGCTGGTGCATTCCTTTATCGACAGGTAATCTGAGGTAACCTGTCCCCACATACCCGCCGCGCCCCGCAGCAATGCTGTATGACTCGTGAAAATCCCCTGGCAGCTGGCGGCAACTGGCGGCAGCGGCAGCTTCAGCTGCGGCCGGCAGTGGTAGCCCAGCCCCGGGAGGCCCGAGCGGAGGAGTGCCTTGATCCTGATAGCGCCAGGGCTGGGCAAACACGGCTGCTTGCGAGGACAACTGCGCTGTACCGTAAGGCGCTGAGCTGTGCTGTGCCCAGGGGCCAGAAGCAGCCAGAGACAGGTGCGTCATGCCGACCGTGCACATGGGGCAAGTGACGTCCTCGCGCGGAAAGATGCGGAACCCGTCGACTTTATCGCAGGTGTTTGTCACAACAGAAATCTGGACGTGCTGGACCTTGTTCAACCTGAAATATTTGTGCTATGGGGGCGCCGGGCATTTCAAATATCACGTGGTACAAAACAGGCCACAATCCCCCCCCCCCCCCCACACTGCGTGGTAGGCTAACCTAACCTTCCCATGCATTTAATATAGGGGCGTATCTTTTGACAGCACTCCTCCAAGTCGGTCACGTGGTTGGAAGACCACTAAGGGACACCTAGTGTTTCTAATTCCAGGAAATTTCTAGAACATTTTGAGAAATTTTCAAATTTCCGGGAACATTTCGAGAAATTTCTGAGAAAACCATTTTAGTTTGGAGAAAATTTTGAGAAATTTCCAGAAAGTTAGAAATGTTTCAAAAAATTTCTGGGGCACGAAGAAACACTTAACGGGACACCTCTATACAAAGGCAAGCTCCCCTCGGAGAGAAGCGTCGGGCGTCGCTGACCATCAGGAGGGTCGCGGGTTCGAACACTTACGTGCTTGTCCAGGAACCAGGAGGCCGGGATGAAACACAGTAGGTAGGCGATGAGGAAGGACATGCAGGTGAGGTTGACCAGGAACGCGCTCACGTTGTAGTAGTTCTGGACGATGCGGGCGATGATGGAATACTGCGTCCACTGGAACGTGTTGGTGATGCCGAGGAACACGAAGATGGCCAGCATGAGCCAGCGCCGCTTGTACACCTTGATGCCCGTGTGCTCCACGGCCAGCCCCGCGGCGGCGACCGCCCCCGCCGCCCCCAGACCGGAGGCCAGGGGGCTCCGCGGCGGCCGGAGGGCGGTGAGGCTGGAGCGGGCATCCTTGAGGTCCCACAGCGTAGTGGACGGCCGACGGGGCTGGAATGGCGACCTGGGCGCGTACGGGGAGAGCCGGGCCTTGCGGTTGGCGGCCAGAAGCGCCATGTCCGGCCCCGGCTCCCTCAGGTCCCCGTCGGTGACCATCATCTGGGACGGCGGACCGCCCGGATCCGCGTCGCTGTCGAAGTTGTCCCACGATCGCCAGATGACATCGATCGCCGAGCCCATCTTGGACTGCCTCCGGGTGTTGTCGACGGGGGTGGTCGCCGCGGACGTCACCCGGGTGGCCCCGCCGCCGCCCCCGGCCTGCTGCGTCCCCGGCTGGGGGCTGTGGGGGCCGTTGGGGGCGGCGTCCTGCTCCATGGCGTCGGCGTCCGGGACATGGGGTCGCTTCATGGCCACAGTATCACATGCTGGCGAGCGCGCGACCGCCTGAGACAGCCGCAGTCACACACAGTCACACACACGTGGAGCGGAGTGAGGCGTTATCTGCCTGGGCCTGCTGAGCGGGAGGAGAGATGAGGGGCCTGAGGCTGAGGCTGAGGCTGAGGCCTGAGGCTGAGGCTGAGGCTGAGGCTAGGCCTGAGGCTGAGGCTGAGGCTGAGGCCTGAGGCTGAGGCCTGAGGCTGAGGCTGAGGCTGAGGCTAGGCCTGAGGCTGAGGCCTGAGGCTGAGGCTGAGGCCTGAGGCTGAGGCTGAGGCCTGAGGCTGAGGCTGAGGCTGAGGCTGAGGCTGAGGCTGAGGCTGAGGCTGAGGCCTGAGGCTGAGGCTGAGGCTGAGGCTGAGGCCTGAGGCTGAGGCTAAAGCTGAGGCTAGGCCTGAGGCTGAGGCTGAGGCCTGAGGCTGAGGCCTGAGGCTGAGGCTGAGACTGAGGCCTGAGGCTAAGGCTGAGGCTGAGGCCTGAGGCTGAGGCCTGAGGCTGAGGCTGAGGCCTGAGGCTGAGGCCTGAGGCTGAGGCTGAGGCTGAGGCTGAGGCCTGAGGCTAAGGCTGAGACTGAGGCCTGAGGCTAAGGCTGAGGCCTGAGGCTGAGGCCTGAGGCTGAGGCCTGAGGCCTGAGGCTGAGGCCTGAGGCTGAGGCCTGAGGCTGAGGCCTGAGGCCTGAGGCTGAGGCCTGAGGCTGAGGCCTGAGGCTGAGGCCTGAGGCCTGAGGCTGAGGCCTGAGGCTGAGGCTGAGGCCTGAGGCTGAGGCCTGAGGCTGAGGCCTGAGGCTGAGGCCTGAGGCTGAGGCCTGAGGCTGAGGCTGATGCCTGAGGCTGAGGCCTGAGGCTGAGGCCTGAGGCTGAGGCTGAGGCCTGAGGCTAAGGCTGCGGCTGAGGCCTGAGGCTGAGGCTGAGGCCTGAGGCTAAGGCTGAGGCTGAGGCCTGAGGCTGAGGCTGAGGCCTGAGGCTGAGGCTGAGGCTAGGCCTGAGGCTGAGGCCTGAGGCTAAGGCTGAGACTGAGGCCTGAGGCTGAGGCTGAGGCCTGAGGCTGAGGCCTGAGGCTGAGGCCTGAGGCCTGAGGCTGAGGCCTGAGGCTGAGGCCTGAGGCTGAGGCCTGAGGCTGAGGCTGAGGCCTGAGGCTGGGGCCTGAGGCTGAGGCTGAGGCCTGAGGCTAAGGCTGAGGCTGAGGCTGAGGCCTGAGGCTGAGGCTGAGGCTGAGGCTGAGGCCTGAGGCTAAGGCTGAGGCTGCCCACTCCCTTCCCCATCCCCCAACCCTCTCGCAGAGCAGGCGCGGATCCAGGAGCAGCCCTAGGGAGGAGCAATTTATCACTTGTTGCCTACTAACAGGCGGAAAGCTTCGCAGCAGGTTGCCTACCTGGCCTGAAAGGGGGGCACGTTCCTTCCCCCCACCCCCTCCTGGATCTGCACCTGGTGCAGAGGCAGCTCACACCTACACATGCGCCTGCGCTCTGTCAGATCCTCGCCACGCCTACACTGTCAAACCCAGGTGTCCAAAAATCAGGCGAACAAGGCGTCCGAAAGTACTTTCAAGACGCCTGAAGCCACCTGGTGGCAAGGCGCCTTAGTCGCCTGGTTTCTGGATACCTTCAGGGGGTACCCTTCTCGAGGCCTTTCCCGTGTCGGTCGTGGGGGTAAGGTGTCACTAGACCCTCGGGACGGGGCCAAGGGATTTTTACAAGCCCGCACGGTCAATTGGATTCTATATTTCAAGGGGTTCCCTACAGACCCCATCCCCATACCCAGCAGGCTACCGGAAACTGGGTCCGACTGAGTGAGAAAATTGTATTTCTTAATGTGAGCCTGAAACATTTTCTCGTTCCATACGGGTTAGACCCGGTGAGACAATCTTTTTAAAATGTTGCTCCCAATCGAACGAGAATTTTTTTTCGCTCCATATACCAGGTGTATCATTGGCCCCGGGCAGTTTCGGTTTTAGGTAGTCCCGCAGCACACTATCTCCGTCTCTTTCTGGCTCGGCCAGACGCGTGAGACAGAAAGAGACGGAGATAGTGTGTTGCGGGACTACCTAAAACCGAAACTGCCCGGGGCCAATGATACACCTGGTATACTATAGGATAAATTCCAGCTCCTTTCGAAGGAACGAGAAGTTTGTCGCTCGTTATAGAACGAGAAAAATTTCTCGCTCTATACGAGAGAGAAAAATTTTGTCGCTCAATTTCGGCAGTATGTGTCGCCCCTCATTTTGCAGTGGCGCCGTAAAGTTTGAGCTCGGACTGGCCAATCTCGGTTTGCAACAGAATGTCATGGACGGACTCTTAATGGAATCTCTTACCCTTTGGTCCTTGCGCTGCCGCCCTGCCGGGTCCCAACGGGGTCCTGGGTGGTGCTGCCGTCCTCACATGTCGGGGTCGCCGGCCATCACAAAGCCGTCCCTACCCGAAGGGGGGCAGCAGGAAGGCCCCGCTGGGCCGGAACACGGCCACGGCACGATGACACCCCGGCGACGAGCAAGGCGCCAAGTGACGCGTCTTGCAAAATTTTACGATCGCAATGGCAGCCTTCCGTATCCGCGACAGGTGAGCCGTTGTGACCAAGTCTGTTTAACTTGTGCTGGCAAAACTGTGACTCTACCGTCTTCCCGTTGTGTGACGGCCAGCCGGGGGTCGGCGGCGGCACTGATGCTCCGCAAGGCTCACTCTGCCTGCTCTGTCCTCTTCTCTCTCTCTCTCTCTCTCTCTCTCTCTCTCTCTCTCTCTCTCTCTCTCTCTCTCTCTCTCTCTCTCTCTCTCTCTCTCTCTCTCTCTCTCTCTCTCTCTCTCTCTCTCTCTCTCTCGTTTCATCGCGAGGCCCCGCGCTCTCCCATCACACCCACTCAACGTGGGTTCAAATCCCGTTCAGTCACCGGGCTTTTCTCTTCACGGGGTCGACAAGGACACAAGTGGACGACAGACAGCTTGACGACCCCGGGGGAACTCCTGGGGCCCTGGCCCGGCCTCCCGTCCCACCGTGTCCTGGGCAGCGGCAGAGCAGAACTAGACGGCGGGAGACGACTTGATCGATTTCCGATACTGATACTGTTTATTTATCCTTATGCATATGCACATTCTTCAGTCACTAAGAAGAGAATTTTTATTCTACAAATTAATTTTAAACATAATAACACTCTAGCCGGTGTCTGGGCCAAGACACTGAAAGGAGCCTGCCGTGTCGGACACCAGTCCAGTCGGGGTGCGTTACGTGGTTCGTGCACAATGTTCATGTGACGTCACGCCGGCTGAGCTCAACGAGGTGTTCTGCTTTCGGACCGGAAGGCGAACGGCGAACGCCTATTGAAGAGCCGAGGGGTGGGGTGGGGCGGGCTGGGGGAAGTCCACCGTGATAAAGGAGGTACGCCTCTCTCTCTCTCTCTCTCTCTCTCTCTCTCTCTCTCTCTCTCTCTCTCTCTCTCTCTCTCTCTCTCTCTCTCTCTCTCTCTTCCTTATGATCTAATATTAATGTCTTGTTTGTCTCTGTACAGTTTTCTTACCCTCGCGATTCGGATGATTGATTTCGCCAAGGCAATAGGGGACGATTAGAAAACACGTGACTAAGAAAAGAACAACGATCTTAGAAAAAAACAGGCTTAAATAGGGAAATGCTTGCCAATTAAGCAGATTTTTTATAAAGAATACTATTTTCACTTTCCGGTCGCGAAGTTTTTAAGGTCGACTAGACATCAGTTCGCCAAGAAATCGGTGCCTCACGACACTCATGACCTCGCAAAAATACTGATGAACAAGTTTGAATCAAAATCGCCTAGCAAGTAGGCAGACCAAACTGCATTTCCCGTTCAGACTTCTAAACCTAAAACGAAGGTCGCTCCTGAGTAACTAGGGGCACTCCTGTACTTTTATCGACTTCCTCTGTCATACTCATACTGAAATTTGGACCAAAGGGAATCTGAAATGCCCGACTGGAATTCCCTCGGCCCGGAGTCACTCGTCTCGTCTGTTTTACCGCTTTCTCAACTGAACAAACTCTGAGCACTGATGACGGTGGAGGACTTTTTACCACTTTTGGACTCTCGGCTCTCTTGTGATTTGTAGTTTGAAATTTGAAACTGCCGCGGGTCAACGTTGTTCTGCCAATAGTTTGTCACGACTGCCAATAGCCACACAAGCTTTGTTTTGATTCCGAACTGTCGGCGGCCAGTCGGCGGTGTCGGTCTGTCATCGATGCTAATTTTCTGTTAATTTCGCCGTAGCTTTTCGTTGCCGGTGAGTGGTTGGAGAAGAGACGGTGAGCAGGGAAGGCGGAAGGGATCATCACTATGCCTGTGTAAAGCGACGAACGCAAACGCAGCGTAAGTCGAGCAAAAACAAGACACGAGACCAAAGGTTAGCTCCATTCCATTCTTTCTGTAATCTCCTGTCTCTTCTCGAATTCGTTCTTCTTTGTTGTCTAGTTCATTCTTTTCATTTTATTACTCACTTACAAAGTTTTATTTGTAAGTACAAATGTTCTAGCGTGCTAGTAACAAACTGCCATATCTTACTTTAGATGGAGGACACCAAAGCTCAGACTGACACTGAAGATCCAAGTGCCACTGCAAATGCTGAGGAAAATGTTTCTACTGACCCTCCTCGAGTTTGCCCATACCAAAGTACCTCTAAAGAAAAAAAGGAGCCCCAACAAGAAGAACTTAAACTCCACACAGAAGGCGTCAGTGAATACCTTACACATTATGAGCGGACAGGTTACACTGAAGATTCCCTACGACAGTTTGTTGTACTGGATGAACTCAACAGCGAAGGAAAGAAGAGGAAGAGGGAACCTGAGGATGGTGAAGATGAGTTAGACGAAGAAGACGATGGAAGTGATGAAGACGAGCAAGATGAGAATAATGATAGCAGTGATTCATACTATGATGAAACTGACCATTCAGATTCAGATGTACCAGACGATGAGGTGGAGAAGATGTTGGAGGAAGGTGAGTCTTTGTAGGTTTAATACTTAAGTTGCTGACTTCATACAAATTAACTTACGTGTTTCCGGCCTTTCTTCCTCCTTTCAGGATTGTCAGACATGTATAAAGTTAAAAGGCAGAGGTTGGCAAATGGAAGGTATGCCAAGAAATTGGATCCTGGTCAGTATGAAAACAGAAGAAAGCTAGTCCTCGATGGTAAGTTTTCATCATGGTAGGTTTCTTGTTGTTACCCAGTAGTCAAATACAGAATCAATTGTAAAACTGTTTCAGAGATTGCCACAAATCATTTTGAGATGTTGCCTGAGGGGTGGGTGCAAGTCACACACAACACAGGCATTCCCATTTACCTGCATAAAACCACCAGAGTTTGCACTGTTTCGATGCCATACTTCTTAGGACCTGGAAGTGCACGAGTAAGACCTCTTCTTAATAACTTAGGTACCTTATCATTGATAAAATTATTTACTAACTTTTCAATTGCAGAAACACAAAGTACCAATAAGTGCCATACCATGTTTGCAATATCGTAAAGCCTTAGAAAAAGAGAAAAAGGATACAGAAGGAAATGGGGTGGCATTAGGAGAAAGCAATGTAAAGTGTCAAAAAGGTATGGAAGGCATGGAAGGCAGTGCTACTTTAGAAAACATAGCTGAAATTGATGAAAACAACCCTCAAAAAACAGGGGATGACAAACAGGATCAAACAAAACTAGCAGATGAGCTTAGCACTGATAAGGGTGGAGCAATTGGTAAATTTTGTTTCCTCAGAGCTACCTACATATAATATGTACATCCAAACTTCTCATGCTTTTCCCATTTTTGATATGCAGGAACTCCAGACAGTCTGGTTACGAGTTTAGTTCCTCGACATTTACCAGCAGCTCGTATAGAAACAGCTAGGGAGAATGCAGATGCTGTTAACATGAGTCATTTAGAACTACGAGAATATTGTCAGCGACTCTTTAGGTTTAAAACTATAGAGGTCATGAGATTTAAGTAAGTGCGTCAGCATCGTGTTTTTTCTGCATTGTTGAAAACAGGCATGATGGTATTTGATTTATTTATGTCAGGACTTGGGCAGAGCGGAGGAAGTTTGCAAAAGTCAAGAAGAAGGAGAGACAACTGCAGAGACCCTCTCTTCCAGATGGCACTAAGCTGATAACATTTCCTATTTTAGAAGGAGGTAAGTGAAATTAATTCAATTTTCTAAATTGTGTTTTTATTTTGAAGTTCAGTTATTTTTTAAATTGTGGTTTATGTGCATCAGGTGAGTCAGCATCAGGAGGCCGTGCTAAAAAGGAGTGGATAATGAACCCTAATGGCAAAAGCTATGTTTGCATTCTCCATGAGTATGTTCAACATGCTCTGAAAAAGCAGCCAGTCTATGAATTTAAAGATCTAGGTATGTAAATCAGCAGCCCGTCAATCATTTTTTGTTCTCAATGTGAAAAAGTCAACCTACACATAACCTGTTTGACTGAACAGAAAACCCAGCAACACCATATTCTGCCACTGTCTCCATCAACAAAATGAAATATGGCACTGGAGTTGGCACAAGTAAAAAGCAGGCCAAAGCAGAAGCAGCCAAAATGACTTTGGAGATCTTAATCCCAGAAATGCGCCAGAAGATTGAGAATGACAACAATAAGAGCCGAGGACCAGGTCGTGTGCAACACACTGATCTTTCTGTAAGAAGAACAACATTCTGTTCTGTTGATTCCTGTAGATACTGTGTATTGCTAGTGAAGAAAAAAATTAAAAATTGTTTTGCTTTGCAGTTCTTCGATGACATCAAAATTGAGGACCCACGTGTTCACGAGTTTTGTGCCAAGACAACTGAACCATCTCCTTATGCTATCCTTCTGACATGCTTGAAGAGGTAGGTACCATTTTGAATTGTTGTCGCACTTGTTTAAATATCTGTGTGCTCCTTGTGCGCCCAAGATGAACATCAACAAAATGGAGTCCATAAATACTAGTTTGTTCATTTTCTTTTTTTAAAAAAAATTAGGAACTTTGGCTTAAGTGACATAGACATAAAATACCAAGTGAATACCTTACGACATCAAAAGAATGAGTTTAAGATGTCTGTTGGTAATCATTCAGCAACAGTAATTTGTAAAAATAAGAGAGAAGGCAAACAACGTGCATCACAATCAATACTTCAGGTAATTTCTGATTCCAATGTTGACAGTGTCACAACTGTGTGCGCATTCTCACAAATTCTGACACTTGGTTTTTGTTTAGGCAATGCATCCACACATCAACAATTGGGGATCTCTTCTAAGGTTGTATGGTAGTAGATCTATCAAGACACCTAGGGAAAAGAAAATTGAGGAACAGGAAATCACTACTCTGCAGAACCGAGCATCGGCAAATCAACCCAACTGGGCAATCCTTGGGAAGCTAAAGGAAGCCATGTCAAAGCTTGAGGAGAGCAGGGTAAAACTGTGTTATTATTGAAAAGTGGATTTGAAATAATATTGTTTGTTTTCAATGCTTAATATTGTTTTTTTCCTCTCTCTCTTTCAGGCTGCTGTAAAACCAATTGGTGACTTTGTACCACCAGATAATGTAGAGCTGCCAACAACGTCCTCCTCTAATTTAAACAACATACAATTATGACAGGTATATTGTAATGGAATGGAAATGCTAACCGTTCACTAAGAAAATTCCTGTACCTCAACTCTCTGTACTAGGCTGATAATTTCTGCTTTTGATTTCTAGTACTGTACTCTTTCTTTTTTTAGATCATTTGTGTTATTAAAACCCCTTGCATTGTTAATGATAGTCTACGCTATGCACAGAATCATCTCAAATTAAAATTGATCTCAGAAACCCAACTTCATTTCATTCAATCTAACATCTGACACCATCTCACATAGTAAGCACCAATGTTCCTTGTCCTGTGCTTTCTAAATATCTATGAGAAAGGGATCAGGGAGATTCGCCTTAAATTATTTGAGAATGCATTGGTTTTCCTGTTGGAGTATATTTCAAATACCTTATAAACAACAAATACCTACCAAAAATGCTATACATTTAAAAGATAACAAGAAATAGATGAACTTTTAAACACAAGATAGGAACATAATTTTTCTTGACTACATACCTAGTATTTAATATGTTAGCGTTAATGCCCGGAGGTCCGGTACACCGGGTATTACCTAGTTAATGCCCGGAGTACCGGCCTGGGTTCGTTAAAGCTAGGTAAATGATGCGGCCTCCGGGCATTAACTAGTTAGGGTCCGATAGATTACAACATTAACGGAGGGGCACCGGTAAACCTCGACTTCGGACATTAACCGGCGGGCATTAACCGTGGTATGAATAACTTAGCGGGCGGTTTTCTTCCTGACTTTACCGGGTGTGACCGGGTGGGATGGGGGTTGCCGAGTCTAGTCCCGAACACAAATGTAGGACTATCAGTGACTATCGATGTAGGGCTATCAGCAATGTAACTGTCGCACGGCATGTAAGCATGGCAAGTGCTCTTGCAGAGCAAAAGGGCTGAAATGGAGGTCAAAGTGCCATGGAAGTACAAGCTGTTCCAATAGGTAAACTTGCCGTGCGACAGTTGCATCGCTTTTTTGAAAGAAGGAACTAATCAAAATTAAAGTCATGGAGGAAACCGCCCGCTAAGTTATTCATACCACGGTTAATGCCCGACTGTTAATGTCCGAAGTCGAGGTTTACCGGTGCCCCTCCGTTAATGTTGTAATCTATCGGACCCTAACTAGTTAATGCCCGGAGGCCACATCATTTACCTAGCTTTAACGAACCCAGGCCGGTACTCCGGGCATTAACTAGGTAATACCCGGAGTCCCGGGCCTCCAGGCATTAACGCTAACAAATACACTAAATAAATTTTAATAGTCTTTTAGCTTCAATGCAGAAACACATTTAACTCAACAGAACAGCCATACATAAGTATGAAAGAACACGATGCAGGGAGGTGATAGAGAAGAAGTAATTCACACAATAACTACTAACTTACAATGTAAAAGAAAAAGCTTCACTGATTAAGAGGGTTGAACACAACTCATTTCTCAAAATAGCACAGCCATATAAATCTTCTACTGCAAAACTGGAGCAGTTAGGCAGTCAGTTAAATGCTACATAGTTCTCCTTGAAAATTGTTCAATGGATAGCATGTGAAATGAATGTGTATTATGCCATCTGTAAATTGACTTGGATTAATAATGGGAATATATCAATTTTTTTTTTTCTTCAAATGAGAGAAATCAATAGACTTAATGTTGACAGAGATGAACATGCTTTGGTGAAATTCTTCTTTGGAAACACTTAGTCATAAACCAAGAAAAATTGGGATCACATCAAATTGAAAAAAGGAATTATAAATGTCTTAAATTAAAATTAGCCTGCGTAAAACCAGCATACCTATGGCCATCACGATTAGCATTATTATCAGACTTCTGTTTCGATCTATTATGTTTATATTGCCATGGTTAGGTGGGAGCTGGAAATTTTGTGATCCAGCATTGTTGATTGGTTCATCGGATGAGTTTGAAGCTGTAGGTACTCCATTACCGTGAATAGAGACCGAATCAATGGCAGCAGCTGTTCTTAGTCGTAGATCAGATTGGGACTGGTTTTCGGCTACTTTTACCTCAGATGAACGTTCAGTTTCCCCGCCATTGTTTGATTCAGGTATGTCTTCTCCCTAAAGAGTAACAAGCTCAGTTAATAGAGTCCTACAGGACCATAAAAAAAAAAAGAAAAAAGAAAGCCAGGGGAGCTTTTTGATACCTTAAAGGCAACACAGTCTATCAATGACTTCTCTTCCTCTGTAACCGGTTTTGAGACTCTTCCAATAGCAAGTTGTTGAAATATTTTGCCACACTCAGGACATTCAAATGAATGAGACCTGTAACAATTTGAGAAAAGGTCATCTTACTGAGAAACAATTACAAGCATAAGGATTACTTGTCACACATTAAGGTGCATTACTTTAATGCCAACTGCTTCCTTTCATCAGCAGTGAAGTCAAGAGATCCTATAGTTCCAACACCAGGTGTAGGCATGAAAGCAATCAGAGCAAGCAGCGCTGTCCTAATGGACCAAGACGGCTGCCATGTTTCTGGATGATGTCCTGATATGCTGAGACAAATCTTCTTGTTTACTTCAAATCTTCCATTTGGCTGGAAATTAAAGTAAACTTTTCAGAACATCATGTAAAACATAAATCTGTGCAGCTGTGTAATGGTATAATGATTAATTGATTGGTTTGAAATCTAGGGTTACGTACAGTTAACAGAATGATGTTGGGTGGTTTCATTGGGTATTCTGCTGGAAGAAGAATACGACCATGGTATACTCCTCCAGAAAATTCTGAATCTGGTGGACCCCTGATTGTGAAGTGCCATTCAAACAGGTTCTCCTCCAGGGGACGTGCACAGTAATCTTCAGTAGCATCCTTCAGTTCATTTGCCTCTCTCATCAATCGCTTCACAGCTAATACAAGAAGGAAAAACATATAAAATAGAAAACTAAAAATTTCAGATTCAAGCAATAATACAAATAGCCATCATGGTGAATACAGATTGCTAAATAACAATCAACTTACAGGTGCTCTTAGTGTTGTATTTTCCTTGATAATGCTCCATCCTGAACAATGGTTCCGAGAGCCAGGGAAACCCCACAAACCTCTAATCACTGAAGTAATCGAATGCTCGAATCACATTTACCCACGTCAACTTAAAACCACAGTACAATCAGAGCGTACAGTACATCCAAGAGCCCACTGCCAAGTTCGTCTGCAGCAGAAAATAAACAATATGAATATGAATAGTGCAGTCATACTCCATGCTGAAAACACTGAAATCTCAGAATATAAATAATAATCCAAACTTTGCCGAGGTCGACCAGTCAAACCTTGCCCGTTACACATACATGTATGGGATTTTTAAGAAACCAATTTAAAAAATGCAATCGTCATATTCCCAGCAACTACGGCTCGATTTCAATTTCGCGACCAAGTACCAAGTACCAAGTGTAGCCTTGTAAAGCACGTTCCTTGGATTTCTCATACTTGTGTGGAAACAACAACAGAAAGTCAACAACAACAACAACAATCATTATACACGTTTCGCCGCTGATCCCGCTCCGTATTCATTCAAGGTGAAATTCCCCACAAATCTGATATTTGAGCATTATAATTTAATCCGACATCAGCGGCACTCTTGTACGATCTATTGGCATGTAACTCTTTCTGTTCGAATCGTTCTCTGTAACTGACATTTTGTAGTTCCGGGTGCTGGAAGAGTGTAAATAATAAGTCATCGATACTCATCATAAACTGGTTTTAATGTTGTAATTATCACAGAAGTGTCACGGAAATGTCTCTTTGGAATACCTTGATCCGTGCTGTATGAAATACAGTTGCACAGGGAAAGTGTCATTGTGTCATTTTCGTGGTAAGCTATGGTCATGAAGCAGCTGCAGCCCAAGATGGTGCAAGGTTAACTCAGAGACTGGGCTGGGAGTCAGGATAGGTCTCACTCTCTCGTGTCCAGACTCTTCTGTATTACATCTCCACCAATTATTCCAGATGTCGAGTGATCATGACGCCCAAAACGATGAAATGCTAGCACTGGAAAGCATCTATGATTCAGATGAGTTCTCTTTCAAGAAGGACAATGCTGAAATTAGTGGACAGTTCCATGCATTTGTGTCATTGCCTGGTGAAGTCAAGATAGAGTACAAATTTCTTTCTACTTACAAGAAAAGAGTTCAACTTTACAATGACAAGGCTACTGCCAGTGCCAAAGGTCCTGTCAACCAAATCTTCGTGAAGTACTTGCCTCCCATTGAGTTCTCATTCACTCTCCCACCTGACTACCCATCCACATCTCCACCACGGTTTACTCTTATTTGTTCCTGGCTAGGCCGCAAGCAGGTAAGATACAGCTGAAAATTATTTATCATATGCTGCACCAGTTTGCTCACTTGTGGATGCAGCATAGACATCTTTCTGGTAGCAAAGGACTAATTGCGCTTCATTTATTTTCCTCTTTCAGCTCTCAAAGCTGTGTGAGAAACTGGACAGTCTGTGGGAAGAAAACAAAGGGCTGGAGATCCTATTTTTGTGGCTGTCATTTCTAAAAGAGGAATCTTTTAGTTTTCTGGAGCTGGATTCCACTATTAACTTGAGCAAACAATATTCGTACAACTTAATACAGCTTGAGAGGGAAAAGATGTTACGACGGAAAAGTGAAGGCGAGGCCTCTGAAGCTGGTCCTTCAGGGTCAGGATCAGGTCCCTCATCTTCTCCAGCCGAGTCCTCTAAAGCTGTTGAAAAGCAGGAACTGGATAACAAAACTCCTGCAGCAACATTACAGGGAAGTCCCTCTAAAAGTAGAGGTAGGGGCAGAGGTCGACATTTCCACAGACCTCCCCAGACTGTTGGCAGCATTTCAGAACCCTCTGCAACAAATAGCACAGTTCAGCCAAGCAGAGATGGCGAAGGTAGCAGGAGACCTTTTCACTCCAAAAGAGGTCACATCAAAGAATCAAAACCTACACTTAGGTATGAACTTGATCCTCGTGCTGTTTCCTGTGACACACTGCAAACCTCTCTCATTGGCCATATTTTGGAGTACAACAAAACTCGATGTGAAAAAGAATTTCAACGAAATATTTATTCATGCCAGATTTGTTTTGAGGTAAGCAATGCTTATAAAGGTGCTTCTCTTGCTGAAGTTTCCTTCGATGTTACTTTACATGCTCTATCTCCATTTTCAGGATAAACCAGGTAGTCAGTGTATTGAATTTTGTGGCTGTGGACACACATTTTGCCGCGAATGTGTAGGAGGCTACTTTGAAGTTCAGATCAAGGAAGGCAACGTGCGTAGTCTGATTTGTCCTGAGAAGGGCTGCAAATCAGAAGCTCTTCAAAGTCAGGTTTGTGTTTGCACTTTTATTTTTGTCCTGATAGGTTTTATATTATTACCTTACTCATCTCAACATTTTGCCGCCAGATTTCTGGTTTGGTTAGTCCTGAACTGTTCTCCAGGTATGACGAGCTGCTCTTATCTTCAGCTCTAGATGAGATGGAAGACATTGTGTACTGCCCTCGGAAAACTTGTCAATACCCTGTTACTTATGAAAAGGGTGAAACAATGGCCAGATGTGCCCATTGTTCCTACACATTTTGCACGCTGTGTCGGATGACCTACCATGGAGTTGAAGCCTGTCGTATTAAAATTGGTATGTTTCAAGTCAACCTATCTTTACTTCAAATCTGTAAATTTTTTGCACTAACTTTTGCCTTTTCCTGATTAAATAATCAGATTCAGGTCTGCTTGCGGAGTATGAGTCGGCTTCTAAGGAAAGAAAAGAATTTTTGGAAAGAAAGTATGGCCGCAGGACACTTCAAGGAATGTTAGAGACAGGATATTCAGAGCAGTGGATAAGAGGAAATTCAAAGAGTTGTCCCTACTGTCAAGCTGCAATAGAGGTATTGTCATGATATACTTTGAATAGAATAATTCATATAATGTCTATTAATTTCTTTCTTCTATGATTTCAGAAATCTGATGGATGCAATAAAATGACTTGTTGGAAATGCAACACCTTCTTCTGTTGGATTTGCATGACTAGACTGAATCCATCAAGTCCATACAACCACTTTAATTCCCCAACATCACCCTGCTTCAATTTGCTGTTTCATGGCATGCCTGAGAGTGATTCAGATGATGATATTTTCCGAGACATAGATTCTGATTCTGAAGGTGAAGAATATTTTTATGTTGTCTAAATTTCCTGTGTTTTTTTTTCTTACGGCTTTAGTGATTTGGGAGGTAGAATAATATTTTGGTAATGTTGAAGTTTTAAAAGTGATGTTTTTGTTACCACTTGTTATAGGCCTGATATGGACAATGAAATGCTTTGTTCTCCTCAGAAGTATCTATATGAAACATTTTGGAACATTTCCCCCCTTTCCTTTGTTGTACTCTTTTGCCTTATTTAATTTTGTTAAGTGTTTTGTTTCATTCATTTTGATTCATCATATTGGTGTCAAATGTTAATATTAATCTAATTGTCCTCATCTATAAGTTCCTATGTATGTGTTTCTTCCTGCTTCTCCTTGTTCTCACTAGATTAATTTTTCACAACTGTTTTTATGGCTTTTCTTAACCTTGAAAAAATGCCCCCTTCTTAGGTTCAGCTGTGTGGTACTGGAAGGAGGAGGTGGAGAAATGAGAACAAAATGTAATTTGGGTTTTGCTTAGAGATTTTCTATGGAAGAATCTAAACAAACTTACAGTTTTTATCATGGTACAAATAAGTACTACTACTTATAAAAGTGTTTCATAATGATATAAATAAGTGTTATCATCATTAGTTTACAATTGATGGAACTATCTTACAAGAAAAACACAAAGAATCAAATCGTAGCTCTCACAAGGCTATTGATTTTTCTTGTTTGTGGAGCTTCTGACGATCTGTATTTACCAAGTTTTTTCATACATAATTTTTTTTTCCATTTTTTTTTTCATGCAGAAGCCATTTTCAATTTTTTTAATACCTAATCTGTATGCATTGATAAGCTGTGATACATTTTTGAAACACGTATATCATTTTAGCAGGACTGAAGTAGTGGAAAGCACTGTTGCTGAGGTTTGATAAGATTATAGCAAAGAGGAAAGTACATCAGAGTGGTTGTAATTTCAAATGCCTCATTAGGGATTCCATCTGAACGACGGTTTCCCCTGGCTGAGTAGATCAATTTTTTACCCTGTACTCTTCAGAATATTAATTTGTTTCGTACTTCCTTTACCCTGAGCTTTATACTCAGTGTTGTGGCCGAGGGGTTTTGGACATTTAGTGAAACAGTTAGAGTGGGCTTTACTCAGTGATTTATCTTATTTTTTTTGTTAAATATCTGTATTAATGTATCAGTAGGGCTCCAACCACCATTGTTGTGCTTGCTTATAAAACTGATAGGGCTCTAGTTGAAATATTGGCAGATTCAGTTCAGTCTGATTTAAGATTTAATTTGGTTAACACACATCTATGATTATTTCGTTGCCTTTTTTTTTCTCTTTGCTTTTTGTTCCTACTTTCTTTGTAGCAAATTCAGTTTGGCAAGAGCAGAGTTTCAGTCTGATGACTTTTCCCAGTAACTGAAACTCACTGACCTGTCTTTGCTGTCAACTTCACATGTTATTTATAGGAGGAAAATCTTAAATTAGCCTTTTCTTTATCTACTAAATGTTCAAACTCTAAAGCAAGGCAGTCATAAACCTATTGGCATTGAATTGAAGCCATCAAATTAATTTTTTAAGTGATGAGATCATAATGTTTTTTTTTTTTAAACCAATTGTAATAAAGTCTACTCTCAAGGCTGCTGTGTACTACATCTTTTGAACATCAAAACCCTACCATCCTGGAGATTCCTGTGATTCCTCCAAAGAGTGTCATACCATTCCACAGATTCAAATTCTTAAAATGTGTTTCTGAGCATGAGTTGAATTTAGAGAACTCTCTCTAGTCTAGGACATAAATGTTTGTTGCACCGCAGTGTGTTGACCACCTGGCATTTGACCACTGCATGTTGCACAAAGTGCACTTTAGCTCAAATAAAAAAACTTTAAAATTCTATTCTTTTTCCTGTTTTTGTAACTCGATTTTATTTTTTTAAATTCAAATGTAATTAACAAAGCAGCCTCAATTTGCTTCTATATCACATTTCTACAATGGTCTGTCACACAAAAATCCCGTAATGTTACTCAAACATTCCAAAGTCGCTGAACCATATGCTGAGAGCATTCTATCTAGCACTTATTTCACAAATAAAGACATGAACAAGCAAAATTAAAGTTTGATAAAACACAAAACGCAACAATTAAAATGTCTACAGTACCAGGGTGCAGGTGGATTTCACAAATATTACTGATGCATGCCAGTGGCTTAAACATCATAGGAGGACTAAAAGTAATTCCTTGTGTGAATTTATCCCTCCCCAAATCACATACAGACCCTTTTTTTAACGTTTCCGGAGACTGAATTTTCCACCCACCACCAAAACAAAGCTCATAATACATCATGGAGTTTCACATAAACACCTCTGAAATCTTTGGTTACTCCTGGCTGACAGGTTAAATACAATGAACACACATATGCATGTGGTTTCCTGGCATAACATGCAACATGGTTGATATTAAAAATGAAATTATATAAACACAAATAATTGCTAAAACAAGTAATTTATACACATTATTTTGTCCCAACGCATTTTTGAATTACTCAAACACATGAACAGGTAGAGTAAACATCTTGGGTGGATAGGTTTCAGATCTTTAAAATATGTCAATTTGACATACAAGGGGTGATGTCTTTTCTAAAAGAAAAAAAAACATCTTATATGTAAGGTCGCTTTTGCTATACCTTTGCCTTACATTCTGGACACCATACTAAAACTTCTAGGTATGAATTATTACACGTAAATACAATTTATCACAGTGAAGCACTGTGAATACGTTGATATAAAAAGCTTTTCACAGCTCAGAATTCACCAATTGCAGTACATGGTAAAAAAGATTGCTGGTAGGATATACACAGCAAGCATTGCTCTGTAAAGATTAATAGTGGTGTCTTAGGAACACCACTGGGAGATGGCAGTCCTCACAGAGTCTTTGTTCGTTCAAGGAGATCTTCAACAAATTTCTGAGAACAAAGAAAGACAAAAATGATGTTAAAACACACAAAAACGTAAGAGTAACGTTTAAAAAAAGAACAAATAGTTTTTTTTTAAGAATCCACTACTTACTTTGACATCATGGGAAGACTTTTTGGCATCTGCCAAGATTCTCTGCAACAGTCACAGAAACATATTGTTAGTTTTCTGTAGTGAACACAGCACTAAAGGCATCACGCTGGCTGTGTATAGTTAGGGAACGTCCAAAAACAACGTGACTTTTCCGGACTACCGATGACCATGTCACGTGGCTTTTGGACCGTCCCTTAGCACAGCACAGCACAGATACCGCAGCACGGAGGCAGGGTAGGGGCGATCGGATTGGGGCGAGCGCCTGGAGGGTAGGCCGGCCCGTCGAGCATGCGTGCACAACGTGAAATGTAGTTTGGGCTGCCTACCTTCTGGGCGTGGACATGTTTATCTGTATTTCCGGCGACATGCATGTCATGAGACATTAATTTCACGGCGAAACCATGTCTAGGGGCCGGCCCAAACACAATGCGCTCGAAAAAGAAACACATTTTTTTTTGTTCAGAATTCTTAAAAATGGCAAGGCTATATATTCCTCACCTTTTTTAAGCCGGGAAATATTTTGTGATCCGGATTTTGATTAAATTTAGGTCGATAGGGGAGGTCCAAAAAAGTACAGAAGCACCCTCAGCTGCCTTTGTACTTGGTGTTCTGCCCTGTAAGACGACAGTGGCTAGGGTACCGAGAGCGCACTGCGGTCACCATCGTGGCCCAGTAGCTGCATGCACCTATCAGTTTTGAAACCATAAATTGCGGTTTGGTAACAGCCAGCTCCGTGGCTGGCTTCTCACTCGCACGCACGCTCGCGACGCTCGCAGATATGCGCGTTGCTAACTTGACAACCCAGCAGGCGCGCTGAGCAGTCGAGCGGAGATTTGGGGAGCGTGGCAAGGAGCTTGGGATGAACCGCTATGAATGCATGTGTGAGAACCGGAGGGGGGAGGGGGGTGGGCGACACAGAAATGGACGTTTACATAATTTAGTTCACTTCCCCCATCCACCCCATTCACCTGTGCACCACCTGACCGTCTTCCCCCCCCCCCCCCCCCCGCCCCGCCCTCAGTGACGGCATGGTGCCCACTCTGTGACTATCCTTACGCCACTCACCTGTAAGTGTATCCTCCTCTGGTTGTCGTCGTCCATGTCCAATAACTCGTCGATGTCGACGTCTACTTCGTCTGTCTTGTTGTTCTCCTGCAAAGACAAACAGAAAACGGATGCGTATCAATTATAAATGTTCAGAAATGAAAAACACACAGCACCTGGGGCCGCACAGCACATGCTGGGCCCAGAATTTTAAAAGAGATTGGCTTTGCGGCAGCGAGTACTGGGGGAATTCAACGTGACGTGTGATGAGGGAAATGGAACAAATCGTGGAGAAACGGGGCTCTGTGTGTGTGTGTGTGTGTGTGTGGTGTATGTGTGGCGTGTGGCTGCCAACTGCTCTGAGACAAAGTTCCCGTACGGGACCGGGTCGGGTCGGATCGACCTTGGGAAGGCAATGTTTTACGAACGATACTGTTTACGCGCCCCTCCCCCTCCTCTCTCTCTCTCTCTCTCTCTCTCTCTCTCCTCTTCCATCCAACTTTGCGGTCGTGCGAGAGAGATGGAGGGCATGATCGCGTGATGCAGTCGGCTCTTGCAACTGTCGTAAACCGTTCCGGGGTTCCGGACTCCAGCACGCGGCCGTACACACACACACACACACACGCGCGCGCACAGCTCTTTACAACAGGCTGTGTAACTTTGTTTTCAGCCCCTAACCTTCCCCCTTTTCTAGGGCCACGCAAGAAAGCAGGGGGACCGGAGGGTGGGGGGGGGGGGGAGGTTTGTAGTGCGGTGTTGCTGAACGCGCTGGTTTTGGCAGACGGACCACAGCAGACTACCACCACCACGCTCGTGCGAGGAGTAAAGGCATATTCAGGAATTCAGTACAGTCCAGCTATTGTTCTTGGTACAGTGCATGATCCGCCAGGGCCTCGTGCGACCAATCAGCAGCCGGCTCCGCAAACCACGTGAAGACCACGTGACAGGACGGCGCCGGGCAGCCGTGGCGGGAGATTCGATTGGCAGCAATTGCTTTGCAAATGACAAGGAGGGCATTTCGAGGGGGAAGGGGGGGTGGTAGAGACTTAGCAATGCAAAACGCACTCACGTACTGACACACCCCTCCATTCGCCTTCGAACATCCCCCCCCCCCCTCTGCTGGGCTGACCCACCCCTTTCATCTTTTCTCCGTCTCCTGCAGTCAGCAGAGACGGTACGGTTATGAGCAGGGAGAGAGAGAGAAAGAGAGAGAGAGAGAGAGACGAAGCATTATCGTCCTACCAGCACCCCCTCCCCCTTTCCTCCAGCAAAATAGGTGCCGAGTAAAGTTCTCGACGAGAGTAAGTGAGAGGGAGGTAGGGAGGGTGGTGGTCTCTCTCTCTCTCTCTCTCTCTCTCTCTCTCTCTCTCTCTCTCTCACACACTTTCCCCTCTCCGCATCTTAAAGGGATGATAGCGAGGTTGTTGTCGTCGGGGCCCCCGTCGGGTAGGCAACGTGCGAACACTGCTGTGCAGCACACGCTGGCACTGGCCTACCTCACAGGCGTCTCGGGGAAAGAGGGCGGGAGAGACAGAGGGAGAGACAGAGAGACAGAGAGAGACAGAGAGAGAGGGAGAGAGAGGGAGAGAGAGAGAGAGAGAGAGAGAGAGAGGGAGAGAGAGAGAGAGAGAGAGAGAGAGAGAGAGAGAGAGAGAGAGAGAGAGAGAGAGAGAGAAATATGCCATTAGGATGACAGAGTCGTTGACACTACGGGCGTCGCGCAGAAATTAGGCACGCAAACCCACCGCCTTGTCCTGCTGACGTCAACAGCGTGACACGTGTGTGCACACTGTGGGCTGCGCCTTGGAAGGCGGTGACTAAACAGGGTCAAACAGAGCGAGAGATTGAGAGGCGGGAAGGTACGGATCTCTGCGCCAGCACACGACGGGGTCCGCAGCCGTGGCGTGGCGTGCCGGAAGTGCATTTACAATTCACCGCCTCCTAGATGGAGATAAAGAGCTGCTCCTACTCGCACCTCTGGAAGGCCGTGAGCCGGGCCGGGCTTTAGAGAGTTCGCCAGAGGGGCGGCCGGGGGGGTGTGCGCTTCGGGTCAGGTCGGGTCGGGTGTGCTCTCTGTCGCCACGCTCGACTGTACGGAGGAACGGGCGGAGCGGACTGCGTCCAGCTGTCTGTCTGTCCACCGCTTTGTCTGTCTGTCCCCCCCCCCCCCGCCCTCTCTCTCTCTCTCTCTCTCTCTCTCTCTCTCTCTCTCTCTCTCTCTCTCTCTCTCTCTCTCTCTCTCTGTCTCTCTCTCGCGCGCGCGCGTCGCCATGACAACAGCCTCATGGATGGCGCCGGCCATGAGTCAGGTGCGGGACACCTCTCTGTCGGTCCGGTCAGCCACCCCGGGCCCCGGGCCCCGGGCGGCATGACCACGAGGCTCATGGCAGTCATGGGCCGGGCGGCGAGCTCACTGTGCTCCTCATGGCGGCGAGCCGAGAGGGCCGGACGCCGAGCTGCCGAGCAGCGCAGAGCTTCCATACTGAATTAAATCATTTCACTTTAATAAAGGGATATCGCCGCCAGCCCCCGCTGCCCCCGCTGCCCCCCGTGCGCCCCCTCGCCGTCCAGCTGTGGGCTTGGCTTGGGGGGGGGGGGGGGGGGGGGGAGCAGCAGGCACTCCTCAACGCACTCCGACGGAGGAAGTGCGGGGCGAATTGCTGGAGCTGGTGATGAGTCAGGCAGGCGGAGGAGAGGAGAGGAGAGAGGGGAGGAGAGGAGAGAGGGGAGGAGAGGTGAGGAGCGGGGCAAAACCTTAAATCACAATTATATACCGCCAAGCATCCTATCGCGAGGCCGGCGGCGTCAATCTCTCTGTCTCTCTCTGTCCCCCCCCCCTCTCTCTCTCTCTCTCTCTCTCTCTCTCTCTCTCTCTCTCTCTCTCTCTCTCTCTCTCTCTCTCTCTCTCTCTCTCTCTCTCTCTCTCTCTCTCTCTCTCTCTCTCTCTCTCTCTCTCTCTCTGCACAAAGCAGAGGACTCTCCCGAGTGAGTAACACGCTGATTCCGGGCAGACGAACCGAAGAACCCGCCAACCCGTCATGCCGAAGGGAGCGCGTTCGCCCAGATCTCAGATGACATGACCTTTCCTCGAATCCTCCTCCACGCCCGAACAAAAGTGGTTTGGCTCCTTATTATGTTTTCCGACGATTCGCGCAGCTCGTACCTTGGGGCCTGGGGGAGGGGGGGGGGTCAAAAATACAAAATACATGGACATGGCGGCTGTGCAGGCGGCGATGCGGCGGTGCTGCTGGTGCTGCATGAGTCAGAGTTCCAGTGGCCTGCCCCCCCCCCCCCCCCCCCCCCCCTTCCCTCTCGTCTTCTGCAGGCTAACTACCGCCCTGATTCCCATGGCCGTCGCCCAGGGGCGCCCGGGGGGGGGGGGGGGGTGCCCCCTATTTCTTATTCCAGCATTTTCGCCCTGATGAATTGTTCATCCCCCCCCCCCCTCTCATCCCCTCCCACCAGGGCAGCGTGGCCTGATCAGCACACTCCTCACGTCCTCAGCACAGCTCACCACACACTCCACGCGCACGAACGATCGATGCCCGACCTTGCAGGGAGTTACCGGGGATGAGCACGGGGGGCCAATGCAGGCCACTGCAGGTAACTGGAGGCCACCTCATAGGTAATCGGAGGTCACTGCAGGTAACTGGAGGCCACTGCAGGTAACTGGAGGCCGACGCAGGTAACTGGAGCTACTGCGGGTAACTAGAGGCCACTGCAGGTAACTGGAAGGGCCACCGCTGCTGCCACGGAGGGGGGGGTCTACCCCCCCCCCCCTCATGACGGGTAGATAGGGTAGGCATCCCGCATGGCAAAACCCCTAAATGTAGGCAATAAGTGCGACATATCCCCCCCCCCCAATAAGCAAAGTCTGGCTACGCGCGCTGCAGATAACTTGAACACCTGAAGCTGGTACCTGAACCCGACACCCGGAGTTCAAATACCAGCTCTGGACAGAGTTGTGTTTTCCGTCATGGGTCTCTCTGCCGGTCCTCGGTCCCCGTTGGTGGCAGTGTGTGTGCTGGCATCGCATGGGAGCCCCGGCCCGGCCCCTCTGATCCAATAGTCAAAGGCCCACCCCTACCCCCACCCCCCGGCGGGCTGCGTCAGCGAACGGTACACCGTTTCTGTCGCACTCGTCGCGAACACGGCGCGGGTGCGACAAAGAGGCAGAGGGATGCGTACGAAGTCACCGCGGAACGCGGCTCTCACGAACTGGAATATTATAGCATGGAGGGGGAGGGGAGAGACTGGTGCGTCCGAGTGGACATGAGAGAGACCGGGGGAGGGAGAGAGAGAAAGAGAGAGAGAGAGAGAGAGAGAGACAGACAGACAGACAGACAGAGAGACAGACAGAGAGAGACAGAGAGAGACAGACAGAGAGAGAGAGACGAGTCGATTCAATCCGTCCCATTTGAGTCAAGTTAGGGAGGGGGGCTTGCATGCTCGCGGAGACGAGACCTCGGACTAGACACACTAATTCCAGTGCTCAACGGGCCACACCAGTTCGATACCGACCACTCCTCAATTTCTGATGCCGTCTGCCCGGCCCTTGGCCCGGCCCGTGCAGATCGGGTATGTGGAAAGGTGCTTCAGCTCGGTAACGTCGCCCATGACTGCATGACGGCGGCCGGGTGTAAATGAGTTACCCCGGCCGGCGGGGCGGCGGTAAACCGCAGGGCGCAGCCTACTTCCACCTTCTGCCCCCCCCCCCTTCCCGCCTCCAACCTGCTTCCGTTCCTTGTCCTCGCCTTTCCCCGCCGCCTCTGTGCCATTATCGTCGGAGATTGCCTCTGCCTTACGTTGTGTCGCTACCTCGGCGCCGGAGTCGGGCTGTGCTCCTGGGCTTCTCCTGCCACTCCCACAGCCAGGGGACATACCCGGAGGCATAGCCGGAGGCGTAACCGGAGGCATAAACGGATGACCGCCGAGCTTTTCATCCGCAAAGTCGACGAGGTTTTTCTGTCCCGATGACGACTCTCACTATCTAACGGGGACTTTTTATTTTTCCCGTCCGCAAATATTTGGCGTTCCCGCGCCGCGCTGGGTCTCTTTTCGATTCGTCAGCACCGTTTAACGCTGAGTCAGGCTGGGGGCGGAGGGGGAGTCGAGCACCACTGACACACCTACGCAACACAGCGGCGGCAGCAGGACGTTCGCCTGAGAATGCCAGGGTAGGCCAGCCCGCACGACACGCGTGCATGCAGAGGTCGTGGTTGCCTACCCACCGCCCACCGGGCGCCGTGTGCGCTCAGTTCAGCAGACACCGATGGTAGGGTTGGGCGATATATCGATGTATCGAAAATTATCGCGATAACTTTTTTTTTATCGGACGGCGATACTAGAATCTGACAACTATCGATTTATCGGTTTTATCGCGTACGATAAATTATCGGCATTATCGGGATATCGAAATTAACCCGGTTCACGCTCGAGTGTCAACATCGTGAGTCACTGTGTTTGCGATAGCGGGGGACCGTGCCGGGGACGTGCCGGGGACGTGCCGGGGGAGAGGTATGACTGCGGAGCGGACCCTGCGGACTCGAACTCGAATCCCTCGAATCACACCGCCTCCCATCAGCGTTCCGCGATCCGACCGCGAGCAAGCGGGTAGCGGGCGGCGAGCGGACCGGACTAACCCCGGGCAGAGAATGGACTTTCCCCTGGCCGCCGTGCCGCATGCTGCCTGCTCGCAAGCCCCCCGTTTACCTCATCCCATTGTTCTTCATCACGTCCTCCCCCCCTCTCTCTCTCTCTCTCTCTCTCTCTCTCTCTCTCTCTCTCTCTCTCTCTCTCTCTCTCTCTCTCTCTCTCTCTCTCTCTCTCTCTCTCTCGCTCTCCCACTGTTGTAAGGGTTGCCTGCCCTCCCAAGGGACACGCCTGGAGCGGGAGCAACGCCCGAAGCCCGGCTGGTCGCGGGCCCGGTTCGGCTCCCTCCTTCCCCCCCCCCCCCCCCCCCGCCCCCGCCCCCGCCCCTGACCTTTCGCAGCGAATTCGCCCACGTCACAGCCTTCCTTTGTTATTATTGTGGAAGCTTCAGGAAGCCCCAGGACCCGGGCGGGGCCCGCGGGGGCTGTCCCCTCTGCTGTCACGGGACACGTCACGGCCATCTCCCCGAACATCGTGAGGCGCGTCACGTAACGTCACTGTAGCGTCGTGTGACGTTGCCGGGGGCAGTTGGGGGCAGCTGGGGGCAGCTAGGGGCAGCTGGGGGCAGCCGGGGGCAGCCGGGGGCAGCCGGAGGCAGCAGGGTCAGGTGGGCGGTGCCAGGCGCAGGCGGCGCCTTTAATAAACAATACGGCATGACTCGGCTGCCGTGCGGCCCGGCCTGGACGCCTGGACACCGCAGAGACACGCTCGCAATTTTTCATACTTTCCATTATGACGGGGGGAGGAGAAGAGCTTCAGCCAGGTCCCTGGGGGGGGGGGCATGGATGTAGTATTTCTGGGGTGGCACACGGATGGACCGGGTGGGTGCGCGTTAAAGAGGTTCCGGTGGCGGCGGCCGGGCACCGGTACTCACCGCGGACTCGTACAGCTTCTGCAGCTCGTCGTACAGCCACATCTCGACGGCGAGCCGCTTACGGATGAGGGCCATCTGGTGGGAGCCATACTTGGCCGTGAGGAACTTCTCCCGCCTCTCCTTCACCTCCACCTTCTCGGTGAAGTTGACGTGCAGGCCGTGCTTGGCGGGGGACCGCTCGGCGCGGGGGCTGCTGGCGTGGCCGCCGATGGGGCCGGCGCTCAGCAGGGGGGACGGTGACCCGGCCACCCCGCACTCCATGATGGGGGCCTGCGGGTGCTGCACCGGGAGCGGCGGCAGGGGCTTCCTCTGCAACACACAAACACACACACTTTATGAGAAATATGGCGAATTGGGTTTCGGTACCAGTCCGAGCCTTGAGGGAAACCCAGGGCAGAGGCTGCAAACAATGAATTTCGCAGCAGTGTGAGCCGTGTGAGGTCAAATACCACCACACGTGAGGTATAGTTTTTACCCCCCCCCCCCCCCCCCAATCTCGAAAGTAGTGTCTGTTCCTCTCCATTTTGCCGTCTCTCTCGCACTGCCGTACGGCACGGCGCACTGCACGGTTGGTTGAGCGTCGGAGGTACGCTCGCTCGCGCGCGCCGTCAGCTGGAGAGAGAGAGAGAGAGAGAGAGAGAGAGAGAGAGAGAGAGAGAGAGAGAGAGAGAGAGGAAGGGAAGGGGGAGGTGCGGTCTGACAACGTCCGTCCGCCCGACAGGTGCCGAACCCATAAACATCCGTCCCGCGCTGCGTGGTGTGGCGTGGCGTGGTACTACGTCCTGACCGTCCTACTCCTTGTCCTTGCACATTTCGACACTCAGTGCGTAGGCCTCCCATCGCATCACGTTCGCATGACTATATGCGTTGGCCGAGCCCCCCCCCCCCCAACTTTCAATATAATTAATTACATGACTCCCCCCACTACCCACTACCATCCCTCCTTCCCCGACAAAGTAAGCTACGATTCCCGAGCAGAAGGTTTGCATCCATAAATTGAAACAAAACAAAACAACTACAAAAACGGCGAATCTAGTCATATTATTCATCGAAATTTCGTGGCCTTCACTTTGGACGGCACACACACCCACACACTCACACACACACACACACACACACACACACACACAAGAGTAGAGTGATACTAGAGGAATTATCAACCGTGGAAAAGGGGGATAGGCGCAAGCGAACAAACTGTACAAATTTCTATGCCCAATTTCTTTTGACTGTGTTGGTCTGCGGCCAGACGAAGCGTCAGACGCAGGAAAACCGACGGGAAATTGCGCGGAGCGGGTCGGAGTCGGCGTTGGCCGGCGGAGGCGGCGTCGGTTCTGCGGCCAGCGTTTGCAAATCGCCCCCGACTTCGATCCCGTCTCATTAGTGGTCGTTTGTTACCGTCGATGGCCTGCTCACAAGGCACTCACCGCAGAGGTTCGATTCCATCTGGAGGACACCCAAATTTTTTTCCAACCCTGCCTAGTATCTCTTTCGTAAAAGCGATGCTGTTTTGAGGGCATTAAAAATAAATTCCCTTTCTTTTTTTTTACCAAGAGCCTTCGTGCGAGAATTAGACTTGTTCTTTTAAAGCAAGGATGGAAACTCAAAGCGGTGAGTTTGAAAAGACATGCTGCCTGGAGGCACCAGGTCCTTCGGTCTGCTTTCGGAATGAGTCCCCCCACCCCCCAAAAACAACAACAACAACAACAACAAACAAATCCGCTGCACACCATACCGTGTGTATGTGTTTGTTATTTTCTCCAAACGTTTTGTAACTGTGTGTACCTCCTCCGTCCGCGTTATGTGGGGGTGGACTTTATGACAGCCCACGGCGATGGACCCGTTCTAAAACTGTCCTGTGGGTGGCACTGCCGCTCGCTCACCCCTTCGCGGGCTCTGCTTTTTATATCCTGGGGCAATCGGTCCAGCATTCCCCCCCCCCCCCCCACCTCTCTCAAAATCTACCCTGCCAGTGCTCGACCCGCCCGCCTCAGCGAGAAAAATGAAAAATGATGCGTGGAACGGGAGTGGGTGATGCGAGTCCGCCTGACACGGGAGGGTTGGTGGGTGATGCGATAGTCCGCCTGACACGCCTGTCGCCCGGGTCGCCTATCGGCACGTCCGCAGGCGTTAGCGGGTGGAGCAACGCTCCCGACCAATCTCAGAGCAGACGACAAACGCGTTCGGCCAATCGCAGGGCAGAAGCGGGTGCGATTGAGCGCGAAATTTGATTCAACAAGGTGGTGTTGCCTCCGAGTGCTCAGCGTGAACCCGGCATGGCACGTCTCAGCGAGGGGTAACAACTTCAGGGTTCCGACAGACAAGCGGTCCGGTAACCCGGGTCTTCCGGGGTAATCCTGGATAATCCGGGATAATCCAGGGTAATCCGTACAATCCAGGTAATGTGCGGTAATCCGGGTAATCGGGGGTAATCCAGGGTTATCCGAAGCAAGCCGCGGTTATCCGAGGGAATTTCATCTAGGTAATCCGGGGTAATCCAAAGTAATCCGGGGTGATCCGAGGTAACCCGGGTGCATGAAATCCTAGGTTATTCGAGGTGATCCGGTGTAACCCGAGAAATTTGGGATGATCCGAGTAATCCGACAAACACAATTTTTAGGAGTCGTTTGCCCCCTCGGGGCTCAGCCCATGCATGTAGTGTTCTCAGCCCCTCGGCTCCGCTGCCGGCAGCCGCCATGGCTGACCCCGGGCACAGGCTGCGCAGGCAGATGCCCGGTGTTTACATTTAGTCGGCGCACCGATTAGGCGGCACACGTGCATCGGCTGTACAGTCCGGGTCAAAACCACGACGGCGGCGGTAAAGCCACGGGCTGCAAGCAATGCAAGCGTGTGTACATAGGCTGTTCTCGGAATGTGCTGTTTGGAGAGTGGCTGTACCGACACCGCTCTGCCTGCCTGCCTGACCTCTGCGGCTGCCTGGCCGCGGTGCTCGAGATCCAACAGGCAGCAGAAGGAGGGCGCTCGTGCTAAAAAAAAAAAACACACACACATTTCTACCCAGACTGTACAATTTTGTGTACGCTTCACGGCCACCTCGTCAAGTTCAATGAGCAGCATAATGGATGCTTCATTTCAAGAATGTCAAAATTGAGGATTTTTTTTTTTTTTTTTTTGAAATGAGAGAGAGACAGAGAGACACAGAGAGACACAGAGACAGAGAGAGTGAGAGAGAGAGAGAGAGAGAGAGAGAAAAAGAGAGAGAGAGAGAGAGAGAGAGAGAGAGAGAGAGAGAGAGAGAGAGAGAGAGAGAGAGAGAGAGATGACACGTGTGATGAGCTCGTCGATAACCATAAAGAAAGACTCCTCCCATGTAGCAGGGCTCAGTCAGACACAGGACTCCCACGCCGCTGCCACCACCGCTGCCGCTGCAGCAGCAGCTGGGTGGCGTCTCGATGCGTCCCGAACGCAGCCCGCATCCTGCATGTTAATGGCCGGAGAGCTCTCATGACGTCTCATGACCAGCCGGGCGAGCGGCGGCAGCGTTGGGCGCGGAACAGACAGGAAAAAGATGCACGTGCACAGATAGGCCGGGACACAACACTGCGGAACAGAAAAATAAAAAAGTGGGAAAAAAATGAAAATAAATAAATACCGCATGAGCAGAATCGGTTATCGTTTGTTGTAAGGCGGTGCGTGCGGAACGCGCTCTGCGCATGCGCAGAGCCAAGCCGGTGCGCGCGCGCGCGGGAACTTTCGAATCAACATCCTTGCCCGTTTCCTGTTTTGTTTGCTTATCGCCCAGAGCCACGCAGGGGAACAAAAAAAAAGAAGAAGAGGAAAAAGAGCGGCACTGGGCAGCGCCTTCTCCGCACGCAGGGCAGCCGACACTTGGCGCACGACATACGCACACAAGAAACCCTGGCCACCATGGGCAAGTCCCGCGGCCATCCCACCAACGAAATCTCTCCCTCTCTCTCTCTCTCTCTCTCTCTCTCTCTCTCTCTCTCTCTCTCTCTCTCTCTCTCTCTCTCTCTCTCTCTCTCTCTCTCTCTCTCTCTCTCTCTCTCTCTCTCTCTCTCTCTCTACGCACACAAGCGAATTCCTGTGCAGATTCCGAATCCAGCGGAGCCCCCAGCGTCAGTCTGTAAGGCTCCGCCGCGCACCGCCCTGCCGGCAGCCTGTTCTGTTTCCGGTCCCACGGCGCCCTCCGCTCCGTGCGCTTCGTGGGCCCGTCAGCGTCCCGGCGCATTCTGGAATCGCATCACAGCGCCGTGCCCACGTGACCCCGACCCCGCCCCGGGGACCCCCGGAGGGCCCGGAGGGGTCATCGGCCTCCGAACTAGGGAATTGTTTATGCTAATCATCTCCTACAACACGGCCTTCATGAGGGATACAGTTCGAAGGCGGCCCTCCAAAGAGCAGCTACACCAGCGACAAACAGGCTAGTGTAAATTCAGCCCTTTCTTTTATTGCTTTTTTTTTTTCGCGATAGAAAAGTTCATCGTCCTGCGAAGACTGCATCTTATTCCATGGATGTTGGAGTGTGCAGTCATGGTACGCAGCGAGCAGTGCTGCCAGCTCTCCGGCGCCAAATGAAGATGCACGACCGGCCAGGGCTGGCAGCCGCATTGTGTCGTGATTCTTATCACCTCGTACCTGGGGGTGTGGTGGCCGCCCTGCACAAAGGACGTCCGTTATCGCCAATCAGAAGCGAGGAGCGCGCAACTGCTGCTCGCTGATTGGCTGAAAGGAACCAGAACCCCTAGGCTGGTGGTCCCCAACTGCAATGAAAGGCAACTGGCTCTCCGCCAACCAGCGGCGTTTCAGTCTAGCGGGCGGCAAATTTGAAATGAGAAGCGCGCTCTCTCATTGGTGGCGAGCCGAAACAATTGTGTAGCGGGGGCACCATGGGGACGAGTTCACGGTGACAGGCGGGCCGCCGCTTAGGGGCCGCGCCAAGTTCAAGGCGGATAGCAGTTGGCAGCAGCCACAAACAAAACAGAGCCAAAGGGCTGCCAATACGAGCGACGACACGAATGAACGACAAAGGGCTTGGGCTTGCACGGGCTTGCACGATGTGAGGGGGAGCAGCAAATGCGCACGAGAAGAAGGAGGAGAAGAGGGAGAAGAAGAAGAAGACGAAGAAGCGCCCCTGAACCTAACCTAACCAAGGTGGGAAAACGGTGACACAAATGCTCACTTTGCGGTCCGACCACACGCACACACGCGCGCGCGCACACACACACACACACACGCGCACGCACGCACTCGGCCCACACACTACTCCCGACGCGAGATATCAGCTGAAGTTGCCGCGCTGCGTTGCACGCGGCTAAGTGAGAATGAAAAGAGAAATAAAATAACAAAATGGTTTCCGCGTGTGTCGCAAGGCGGTGATCGTGTCTTGCTCCATTACTACGCCTCCGAGGATCGCGGGGATCGGTTTCGTTCGTTACGAACCCGAGACGCCGGGAGTGCCCGCAACCAAGGCCGTGTGTGTGCGTGGTTGTGTGTGTGTGTGTGTGTGTGTGTGTGTGTGTGTGTGTGTGTGTGTGCTTTTGAGGTTTGCGACGACGACAAATCGGTGACGCGTTATACGACCGGGCAGCCGGGAAGGGGAAGGAGAGGGCGAATAGCGAAACCCGACGAGGCCGGCGCCAGGGTGGCCGGCAGCGCCTGTGGCCTCCTCGGGCCTCACAATGGCGCCTGCCGGGTAGGCAACCGGGACTCCTGAACTGCACGCGTGTCGTGCGGGCTGGCCTACCCCGGCGCTCGCAGGCGCTCGGCCGGGGGCCGGCGTGCGTCCACTGCAGTGATTAGAGGGCGGGGCGGGGCGGGGCCGCTCGTAGGATAACGTTCCGACACAATCAGAACGTGTTGCCGCGCCATTCATATGAGCTGCAAGAGCCCGGGCGGACCTGAATGGGGGGGGGGGGCCGATGGAGCGGATCAATGGCCGGATGAATGAACGGGAGGGAGGGGAGAGAGGGGGGAAGAGAGAGAGAGAGAGAGAGAGAGAGAGAGAGAGAGAGAGAGAGAGAGAGAGAGAGAGAGAGAGAGAGAGAGAGAGAGAGAGAGAGAGAGAGAGAGAGAGAGAGAGAGAGAGAGAGAGAGAGAGAGAGAGAGAGAGACTAGTCGAATTAGCGCCCGAGCGCCTTGAATGGACGGCGCGCGATGTCGTGTACGCGATATGAAATTAAAAATCAACGGTGCTGGTGCGGTGTAGTGTGCTTGCTATACTGGGATGAAAGAGTGCGAACCACCTCGTTTCCAATCAACACACACACACACACACACACACACACACACACACGGTGTGAGGCACGCACACGCGTATGCCATGCGAGTTCACTACAGCGGACTCGCTTTGCCGCGTAATAATAAGCTAACGCCGGGAGTGTTGCGTCCGAGCGGCCTGCTGCTAGAGCCGTCCGGTAGCAGTCTCTGTCTCTGTCTGTATGTCTCTCTTTCTCTCTCACACACGTGTCTCATTGGTCGTTGCACCCACACGGACGCAGAGGCAGTGTTTCTGTGTGTGTGTGTGTGTGTGTGTGAGAGAGAGAGAGAGAGAGAGAGAGAGAGAGAGAGAGAGAGAGAGAGAGAGAGAGAGAGAGAGAGAAAGAGAGAGTGTTGAGCGTGTCTCACGTTGTCATGTACCCAATTACATGCCAGTAACACACAGTTCAGTCCACCCGAAGAGGGTACCAGAGGGTACCGTAGCAGTACGCGGTACGCAGATTACCTTCCCCCCCCTTACCCTGCCTTCCCCTCAATGCTCCAGGTAACCCCTTCCCCTCTCGTGCGCGGGAGCAGTACTGGGATGCGGCCCGTGAGCCACATTTGCATACAATTAGCCTTCCTTGCTGCCGCGGCCCGCGTCTATCCGTCCGGCTGCCGCCCAGCGGTTAGCGCCGACCCGCGAAACCTGGGCAATGCGGGCAACCGGAAAGACTCGGTCCCAGCGGGGGGCATCCATAAATGGCGTCACACCGTACGTGCTGGTAGTGCCAGGGCATCAGACAGCACCCAGACACCGCAGCGAGGAATGCTGTTAGTAACATGATCGGCCGCTAGAGAGCGCGCGTCGTTCTAAATATAAGAAATCCACTCATGTAACTCACCGGCCTCGGCCCAGCAGGCTCGGGGCGGGATCAGCTGGTCACACACTGGCTAGGCCCTCACTCCTAGTGCAAGTGTGCAAGTGTTGGATTAAAAATCACAACTGGATTATTACGGGGGGGGGGAGGCGTTTTTTTTTCTTTCCGATTTCCCTCCTGATTTTTAGTTTTTAATTTTTTCCGCATTTTAAAAAAATTCTTAAAACTGTAAAACTTTTCAGGTTTTTCTTTAAATTATTTTAGGGTGATCCATTAAATTATTTTTCTCGAGTGAGGTACCCTTGAGCCTCCCTCCACAGAATCCCTCAGTACTCTGCAGTGCTCTGACAGCGCCGGCCGGAGTACAAACCGAGGCCCGGACAGCTCCCGGCGGTTCGAGCACACCGCACCCTCCCTCACGCAATATCCGGCAGGCGTTGAAATGCGCGTGCGAGTGAGACCACCTCATTTGGTCCCCGCCTCTCGCTCGCACTCATACGCTTTACCGGCCGGCGGGACCAAGTCGAGGGGACGTGACACACATTGCGGAGATGCAGTGGAAGATAAGCCGCGATACAGAACACCACCGCAGGATTGCCACATATCGTTGTCGTAAGAGTGCTTAGAGTGTCTTAAAAAGTGTCTTAAAAAAGTGCAGAACGTGCCTTAAAAAGCGCTTCCAGTGCCTTGAAAAGTGCTTAAAGGGCCTTGAAAGGTGCTGAAAGTGCTTTAAAAAGTGCTCGAGTGCGCGCGTACCCAGAGACGCAGCTTACAGCGCCTCTCAGAAAGCGCAGAAGGTCTGTCAGGTGCCGTTGTTGTCTTGGAGCCGCTTGGAGCGCACTTTGCGGTCACGGCCGGAGGCAGCCGGAGGTGCACAACGGTGCTTGTGTGACGGGGTCCTGGGCCCCCGGGGGGGGGGGGGGCGGGGGTCCGGTAGACGGGCCGGCGTGGCGCCCTTCTACCCCAAGGCCACTGCCGCCAAGGACGATTGACCGACGGCTATCACAACTGCCGCAGCACCGCGGGGGGTGAGAGGGGGGGGGGAGGCGTCGGCGAGGGGCTTTTTCCTCCGGGCGTCTCGCACCGCCTGCCTTGCGGGGGCGGTGGGGGCGGTGGGGGCGGCGGAGAGGCGGGTGTGCCCTCCTTTCTAAGACCACAAGCCCAGCGGCACGGCTCGGCACGAGCGCGCCACGGACACGCCACGGGCTTCGTGCTCATGAACCAACGCCACGGCCGTCTCTGCTCGCCTGCCTGCCTGCCTGCCTGCCTGTGCGGCTGGGACTGGACTTGTGTGGGTGCCAGGTTGGCAGGTTTCTTTCAGAGGCGGCAGCATCGGCATCAGCAGTTGCCGCGCCCCGCAAAAGAGAACACTTTGCTCTGTACAGCTTCAGGGTCCCTGCCCACGGGCGGGGCGGGCGGGGCCACAGGCGGGGCGTGTGCTCTTGGCAGGGCAGAGGTCACGGCGGCGGGCGGGCGGGCGTGCAGGCGTGCAGGCTCGCAGGCAGGCAGGCAGGCGTGCAGGCGGGCTGGCAGGCGGCAGGCAGGCAGGACCGCGCGGCAAGTGCAACACTCATGATCATCGCCCAGGTTTGCGAGAGATGCGGCGGACTAAAAAAGGCTGGTTTGAAAACTTTTTGACGCACTACATTGTAAGCGCCGCAGCTCCGATCAGTCAGGCAGCGACGCCGGCGCGCTGCCCTGCAAGCCGGCCGGCAGCCACGCGGCGTAACGCGGGCGGAGTCACATAACTCTCGTTCAACCCCCCCCCCCCCCCCCCTCGTGACCTGGCTGACTTTTTCGACCCCACCCCCTCCCCCCGAATCGTTCACGTAGTTTATGAACGTCCCCAGGCAGATAACCTCGAAATTCACTCAAAACGCCATTCAAGTTTCTCATACCTGCCCTCGAGAGTTTCCGGTCTGGAAGTGTTTTTGTTCTTCTACTGCTACTGGCGGTACCGTACCCAGCAGCACGCAGTCAGCACAACAGTGGCTGAGTTGAGCAACACCCTCCACCCCGAGCTCCACCCTCCACCGGAGCCTGCCGATACTCCTCATCTAGTCGCCAACGATACCCCGCTCTGATAAAAAGTTTTCCCGATTCTCCACGCGCAAGCCATTCTCTACCACCACCCGCGCTCTTCCCAGGGGCGGGGGAGGGGGGGAGGCATAAGTGACGTCACACTGCCTCTGGCGCTGAGCAGACGCGTCCGCGTTATGTGGCTTGTGGACGCCCCCTCGGCGCACCCCCACCCCACCCCCAAGCTCATGATAGATGAGGCTGGCTGGAGCGTTCAACATCGTTACCCTCACACGGGTCGAGACCGCCTCTGCCGCCACCGCCGCTGCTGCCGCCGCCGCCGCCGCCGCCGCCGCCGCCGCTGCCCGCCGCCGCCGCCGCCGCCGCCGCTGCTTACGCAGGGTTAACCGAGGCTCTCTTTATCCCAGCCGTATAATCGCCCGAGGGAAAAGGGACGGTATATTTCTCACGCCGTCTATTCAGCAGAAAAAGCGAAGAAAGTTTTCATGCCGGCCATCATCTCTGCCGTGGGTCCCCGGTACCGGGTGGTCCCGAGTGCCGTCGCCAACGCCTTCGACGCGCCGCGACTAACTTTATAATGGGAACCAGTAGCCGACTGGGGCCACAGTATTCGAACGCTCGAAAGTGAACCAGCGAGATAGCGACTATGATAACAAAAGAAATCGGTACGCAAGGCAGCGGGGGGTGGTGGGAGGGGGAGGGGCGCACTCGTCGGGCGAAAATTTTGTTGTCCGTCTAAGTTTAAATGGTGGCAGTCTGCCAGGAATCATTTCAAAGCTGACACGCGAAGCCAACACGTCAACTCCTTTGCGTCAACGCGTTGGTGTCAGAGTTTTGGGGTCAAACTCCCCGCTCGGACAGAATTAAGGGATGGATTGGGTTTCGACGTCTGTTTTTGTTGTAGTTGTTGTTATTGTTGTTGTTGTTGTTGTTGTTGAGCGACTGCTACTGCCGGGTCACAGCTGCACGGCCAGCTGGCCAGGCCTGCGATAAGAGCTATTGCTATCAGTATGGGTCCATTTTCGTAAGGCAGGCTGTGCAGGATCGTCAGGCTCGCCAGGCTCGCCTGGAGCTTTCAGCTAGGGGAGATGCGTGATGCATGAGTGAAAATGATTGCTAACATCAAATACGGTAATAAATATGTCTATTTTTTTTAAAAAATTTGATTGCTCTACAAGTGTTTTTCCATAAAATTCCTAGCTGAAAGTGAAAGCTCCAGGCGAGCCTGACGAGCCTGCCGAGCCGAGCCTGCCTTACGAAAATGTACCCTATGCAGTTTGACTTGATCGCGGTGCTCTGGTGGGTGTGTGGCCCTATGTATGATGGGGGAACGGAGGGGAACCGGGCATTTGGGACGTGCCCACCGGGCTGCAGGCTATGACTCATCTCTCACTAGACGCCGCCTAGCCACTCCGGAGTCTAGGGTCTAGCCTCTAGCCGGCTCTAGCCCCGGCCAGGTACACCACGCGGCACGCGGCACGGCACGGCACGGCACGGCACGGCACGGCACGGCGGGCAGTTCTCTCGGGTGACACTCTCCGTCTCTGTCTCTCCCGAGGCGGCGCGTGCGTACGTGACATTTACCCGCCATAGCGCATATCGCGCGCCGCCGCGAGATGAGGTACTGAGTCACTGCAGAGAGACGCTGCCGCCCTCGGCCTAGAGACACTCAGAGTCTCTCTACCTCGGCCTAGAGACACTCAGAGTCTCTCTACCTCGGCCTAGAGACACTCAGAGTCTCTCTACCTCGGCCTAGAGACACTCAGAGTCTCTCTACCTCGGCCTAGAGACACTCAGAGTCTCTCTACCTCGGCCTAGAGACACTCGGAGTCTCTCTACCTCGGCCTACAGACACTCAGAGTCTCTCTACCTCGGCCTAGAGACACTCAGAGTCTCTCTACCTCGGCCTAGAGACACTCAGAGTCTCACTACCCCGGCCTCTGCCGGACACGCACACGGACTTCTATTTCTATGCAGGTGTTGGGTGTTTAATGCGTCGTCTGCTGTCCCGCTGTCACCGCGCCGCGTCCTCTAATTGGCTGACGCGGACCACGTGACCAGCGGGTCCCGTTGGACGTCGCCGCCGCTGCCGACCGGGGCAGACGGCACGGCAGACCTTTGTCTCCGCCTTCCAACACGAACGAATAAAGCTGCCGCCTCTGAATCGGGGTACGACGCCGAGGCGGCGGCGGCGGCGGCAGCACCAGTGGTGGCTCAGCACGGCGCCGACACAACAAACCTCCGCCGCAGCTTGCCAAACCGCTGACCGCCGCGTCACCCCCCGGCTCCCACCTTTGCGGGGGGTCCGGGTTAACAGTTCACGTCGGACGGCCCCCTTGGGTCACGTGACCGCTGTCCGGCCAATCGCCGGGCGCGCGGGTTAATTTGGTGAGATGCTGCTTCTACCCGCCCGGCCCGCTTGGCCTGCTATTATCTATCCGTTCTATCGGGGCCCGGCGGACAGAAGGATAGACAGCTTGATAGACAGAGACAGGACACGGTGCCTGCCGGCTAGCTGCCGATGCCGCTCTGTCTCCCAGTCTCCCCGCTCGCTGCATCTCTCTGCCGTGCGGCCCCAGAGGCGAACAGCGAACGTGATGGAAAGTTTTGAAAACGCTGTATCTCCTCCAGTCCGCCCTGTCGGCCGAAACTTCATTCCCAGTGCCGGTACACTACACAGGCTGACCGGGAGGTCCCGAAGGTCCCCGAAGATCCCCGACGGTCTCCGAAGGTCCCCGAAAGTCCCCGAAGGTCCCCGAAGGTCCCCAAAGGTCCCCGAAGGTCCCCGAAGGTCCCCGGAGGTCCCCGGAGGTCCCCGAAGGTCCTTCACCTCGCCCCCGACAAGCCCGCTGTTGTAGGAGCAGCGGCGACAGAAGTGCTGCACCTGACTTATCAGTGGTCGGTGCCGGCCGGGGACGAGAGGACGAGCCAGGGCCAACCAGAGAAGGACACCCGAAGAGGACAAGCAGGCCGGGACGCCCACGGAAGGGCCAACGACTTAATCACACCTTACCGGGCCTGCAGCGCCTGCCTAGCCAGACGCAGTGGCTCGTCTGCCCCCTCCCCCCAGGCAGCATCTGGCCACGTCGTTTGGATTCTGTTTTGTATTCCCACTCCCGGGCGCGGGCTTTGCCTGCTGGAAAACACGGCACACCTGAGTCAGAGAGGGAGAGGGAGAGAGAGAGAGAGAGAGAGAGAGAGAGAGAGAGAGAGAGAGAGAGAGAGAGAGAGAGAGAGAGAGAGAGAGAGAGAGAGAGAGAGAGAGAGCAGGAAAGGGGAAGTAAGGGGAGGGGAGGGAAATGGGATGGACCGTCGCTGGCTCATTATGGGGTTCCCGACCTCTGTCTATGTCTCTCTCTCTCTCTCTCTCTCTCTCTCTCTCTCTCTCTCTCTCTCTCTCTCTCTCTCTCTCTCTTGCCTGCTGCTCCGTACCTCTCCCATACCCCCTATCACCATTCTCAACTCCAGAGCTCAGTCGTCAGACCCGAGGTGTACACAGCACACGCGTACAACAACAAGTGCACAGTAGCAATCACTCACTGAGTACTCTCTTTCAATCTGCGCGGGCCGAACAGCAAGCACTTCGCTCCCGAAGGAACGGGTAGAAAAAGTCCTTCAAACGTACCTGAAACAGGACAGAATACCGGGTAAATAACACGTGACAGGGCCATGGGAGCGCTCTCTCTCTCTCTCTCTCTCTCTCTCTCTCTCTCTCTCTCTCTCTCTCTCTCTCCTACGCAATGTCAATACAGTTTGTCATCACCGTCATGGGCGGTGTTTTCTCCGAACGGCAATTTGGGAAAAAGACTTTCACCCCGCTGTGTCCCCGTCATCTTCCGCATTCAATTGTGTGTGTGCGTGTGTCTGTGTGTGCGCGTGGGAGTGAGAGGGAGAGGGAGAGAGAGATAGAGAGAAAGAGAGAGAGAGAGAGAGAGAGAGAGAGAGAGAGAGAGAGCGAAGGGCAGAACCCGCTTGTGGCGAATGTAGAGCACTGCATGACGAGGGCGGGGTTCGACTACGGACCAACAAACTGTTTTGAAATTCGCTACGCTCTTCTGCCCCCCCCCCCTTCTTCCTTTCTCATTTGCATCACAGGTAAGGGCTAATCAGGATTTCATTAACACTCGCTGGACCCAGGGTAAAAGGAAGAGAAAGGTGGGGGGGATTTGCAATGAGGCAGAGAGAGAGAGAGAGAGAGGGGGGGGGGGGCAGGCAGACAGCATCAATAAATGAGAGCGACAGGAAAACACTGAAAGGGAAAGGGGTATTGGAGCGAGGGAGAGAGAGAGAGAGGGAGAGAGAGAGAGACAGAGACAGAGAGAGAGAGAGAGAGAGAGAGAGAGAGAGAGAGAGAGAGAGAGAGAGAGAGAGAGAGAGAGAGAGAAGGGTGGGGGGAGTGAGAAAGAGAGAGAAACACGGCCCGGGGACGTTGAGTTGTTAACACAGGAAGGGTTGGAAATGGGGCTGTAGGAGCGTGAGTGTGGGACAGAGAGACTCGCTGAATAACCCCACGCATCCAACCCTGTTGGAGCAGAACGCGCCCAGCGCTGACACCCCAACAGATACGTGGCTGCACGTTGGCGGCCCTGCAGTCCCACCCAATGCCCAGGCTGGCCCAGCCCAGCCCAGTCCGTCCTCTTCCCTTCCCTTCCGTCCGTTCTCTCACCGGCCCCGCCCTGCCATTTCCTCCCTTCCCAACTACCGGAGTCCAATCACCCGAAAAATATGACAGCTGAATGGATATTCGAGACGAAACGGGCGAGAAATTGTAGAAACAGGTGGGTCTATTTTTATTTTATTTTGCAGAGCATCGCCTGGAGCTTGAGAGGCCGTTCCCTGATTCAAGTTCTGTACCACTCTGCACGACGGGGAGACTCAATCACCGTAGCAGTCCAAGTGAGAGTTTTTGCCGCCTTCGTCAATTAAATTAAACTTCTTCCTGCTTCGCGATGTAAAAAAAATTCTGGCACTGTGAGTCCGTGCCCGTCCATCCCCATGCTCCCATCTCGCAGGCCAAGGACAAGGCAGGGCAATTTGCATGGAGGGATGAGAGTCGTCCGGGGTGGGTGAGGCTGGGGATGGTATGGGGTGAGGGGGGGGTAGAATAGTGGTGTCCGCCCGTAAAGCCACCTAACCGTCCCACAATTCGTGACCTGGGGGGGGGGGGGGGGGCGGCGGCGAGCTGAGCTGGACAGGGCCGTCAGGGCTGTCCACTGCCTGTCCACAGTCGTGTTCCGCAAACCACCTAAACCAGAGCGTCAGTGAGGCCAAGGCGGGTCAAGCTGGGGACACGTCTCACCACGACACTGGGGGCCGTTCACAAACCGACAAATTTTCATAGGTTTTGACCGTTTATGACCGCCTACCGGGCAAAAAAATAATACAAACGAAACAAACAACGACTGAAAACAGAGAAACTTCATGAAAAATTTTCAAGTCAAATTTCGACACGAAAATTTCCCATCTTGAGGCGGTGGAATATTTGACACGTGACCGTGAGTGCACTGTTGTGCTGTTGCGTGACTTCAGTAGTGAAGTCAGGAACACATGGTGCTTGGCAGGCTCGCCCGAGCGGCCTATCTGTACAGCCGCGCGTCTAACGAGGACAATCGCGTCCGACAGAACAAGAATAAATGAGAAGCGTAATGTGTTTTGCTCGCGCTTCAATGCATAGGCCTCGCTGCACGCTATGTGCGGGTATCCTCCTGGAGATTTTGTTTTCTCTCGCGTCGACGTCGCATCCCGGAAAGTGTCGATACAAAT
Organism: Odontothrips loti; assembly: GCA_038380765.1. NCBI lineage: Eukaryota > Metazoa > Arthropoda > Insecta > Thysanoptera > Thripidae > Odontothrips > Odontothrips loti. The sequence goes on along the minus strand of CM076256.1, from coordinate 7,508,827 downwards.
CCTTTTACAACGCGTTCGGTCAACAGCTCGGCTTTTCCTGATGCCCACGTGTCTATTTCCAGACCGGGGATTTACGACTTGCTGATAATTGAACGTACCCCCACACACACACACACACAGCCCCTTGATAACTGAACGCACCCACACCCACACATACACACAGCCCCCCTGATAACTGAACGCACCCACACATGCACACACACACGCACACACACACACACACACACACACACAGCCCCCTGATAACCAGCCGGTGGGGCCCACTGCCCCCCGCCCGCGTCGGAGTGAACTTCGACACGAACGAGTCCCTGTTGATGGTCAGGCCACGGCATCGGTTAGGAATGCGCTCCCCTGGGGTTATCAGGTTCAGGGCCGCTGCTGGGCTGCTGCTGCAGCGGGACGCATTGAGTGATAAGGAACACGCGGCTAGAAAAGGGGGCCCAATAGAGTAATCCGGAGAAGCTCAGAACGGAAGTGAGAAGTCGTAAACGAAGAAGAAAAATGCAGGGGAAGTATGAGAAATCAAGTAGTCGGAACCCCATCTGCCCTTAACAAATCACGCGATTTCTCATATTTTCTCCAGGATTCTTCTTCTCTGTTACGACTTCTTTCCTGCGATTTGGCATTTGGTTGTCGGGACAGTTGTTGGTGGGTACATGGTCGAGGGGTGATATAAACGTTGGGTAAACCGCGGTGGGTAAAACGTCGGACGTGAACCCTTCAGTCGCATCACCCAGACGTGGCATAGCGCGTAATAGCAATGGGATTTTGGCCGAATTTGGCGCAAAATCGTCCCCAAAACTGATATTTACGCGTAATAGCTGTTGAGCAATAACGTAATAGGGGGTAGTCAGTCAGGTGACATTTTTCGAGAGTAGACACCCCCTCGGTTGAGGCTATCTCAGGATGTGTAGACAGGTGCTGGGGGTGGAGTCCGTTCCACCCTCCCCTCCCCTGCCATCCCCCGCAGGCTGGGCACGGCGCTTTTATTGTGAGTGCGTGTGTGTGTGTATGAGTGTGTGTGCGCGCGCGCGGTCGCGTGCGACGGGGCGTGCCGTACGCCGCCGACTTCACGCTCTAACGGGAGGCCCGGCCTGCGTGCACGGAGCATAGACCACGCCGGGAGGGGGGGGGGCGTCCCTAAAGCATCCCCGGGGACCTCCGGGGGACGTCCGTAAACATCCCTGGGGCACTCATCTACACACGGTCGAACGTTCTGCAAACCGACAAAAACAAGGTATCGATTTTTTTTTTTTTGCAGAATTTTGTTTTGTTTTTAAGAGTTGTAGACATGTTGTTTATTTTTTGCCGTGTAAACACACGGGTTCGAATCCCGGCGGTCGGCGGCTGTGGTTCCTCGCCACCTCCCTCGGCCCCGCAGCCCTCCGAGGCAGCTGCAGCAGCAGATTTGGCAACAAACTACTCCCGAACAACTAGTTACCCAGGCGGACCCGCCCCGCCCCGCCGGGGCCCCCGCCGCCCCCATCAACCCCCTGGAGGATAGCAGCCTCCTCAGCCAATCCCAGACCCGCGACTTGTCACGTGACCACCCGGCCGGCCGGGTCGGCGACCGCGCCAATAAGTCGAAAAGCCCGCCGCAGCTGCTGCGTGACTGTGCAGGGCGGGGCTGAGAGCCGAGGGCGCTCCGGGGGCTCCAGCAGAGGGTGGCCCCAACTTGGGCGCAACTCAAAACCGATCCCCCTGTCGTGTTTCGGTAGGACCGCCTGGTCCTGAGGCGAGCGCGTCGGGAACCAACTCAGGGGCTGCCGGAGCCTGGAGCCCGAGGCCGGAGCCCGAAGACCGGAGGCTGGAGCCCGAGGTCGGAGCCTATGGAACCCCGGAGGCTGGAGCCCGAGGCCGGAGCCCGGAGACCGGAGGCTGGAGCCCGAGGCCAGAGCCGGAAGCCCGGAGACCGCGGACGGAGCCTGGCTGAGCCTGGAGCCCGGAACCGGAGCCCGGAAGTTCACCGGTCGATCCCGAGCGTCACAGAGACAACGGAGCAGTCACCATTATCATCAGGGACTTCACGAGGCTGTTTTGGAAGTCGTAGCGGCGGTGGTGCGAAATCTCAGCTGTGCGCGCGCGCGCGTGCTGCGGGCAGGAAGCGGGCGGCGGCGGCGCCACATTCGTGACCGGCGGCGGCGCGCCTCCTTCCTGCCGGCGTGACACGCGGCCGACACGCCTCGACACGACGCGGCACGGGCACGACACCGCGGGTGCGGGCTGCTGGCTGTGGCGGGCGCGTCGCGTCCCACATCAGCCTCGCCATGTCCGCGGCTCGAGACAATGAGATGATAGCGCAGTAGTAAAGATACGTACGCCGCTTCGCTCCGCGCCGCACCGACGACTTACCGGGGCCGGCACACCCCATGAAGCACGGGCCTGTGATTACGAGAGGCTCTACGAGTATCCGCATGAGTCAATGAGCCTCCATGAGCCTCCATGAGCCTGCGAAGCACCGCGTGACACTCCGGCATACGAGGCATGCGAGTCCATGACCAGCAGGCGCAGCATCGCACCGCGGTACGTGCGGGAACACCGCGGGAGTGGATCTGCACCCCCTCCCCTGACACCACCCCCACTGCGGCGTGCTGGTTGCCTACCAGTTAGGGGGCCGGCAGCCGGCAGGGAGTGTTCAGCTGCAAGCGAGGGGGCGGCGCAGGGCGTGTTCAGCTACAAGCGAGGGGACGGCGCAGGGCGTATTCAGCCACAAGCGAGGGGGCGGCGCAGGGCGTGTTCAGCTACAAGCGAGGGGGCGGCAGGGCGTGTTCAGCTACTCGGAGGTAATGTAGTGATGACTCGGCGCCGGCGCGGTGCTATCATCTCCGTCATACTCGATCCAGCCAGTCTAAGATTAGCACCAGTACAATCGACGCGCCCAACGACCAGCGGACACTGTAAACGCGGATAGTGACGACCAGGCAGTAAATGAAGAGGTTGGTGGTGGGTCCCATACACACGTAAAACGGGGCCATGGCCATTAATCTGTGTACTCTGGCAAACCGGAGCTTGGCCGGGCAGGACTCTGCCACAGAGAATCTGCCACAGACACTCTGACACAGAGACTCTGCCACAGAGACTCTGCTACACACACTTTGATACAGACACTCTGACACGGAGACTCTGCCACAGACACTCCGCCACAGAGACTCTGACACAGTCTCCACTCTACCACCCAACAATCACACCCTCTTCCTCCCCTCCGAGCCCCTCCCTCCTCGGGGGAGCGGGTGGAGCGGGTCGATCGCTTGGCCATTGTTGTGGCAGGTCACGTGATCTGACGGGCAATAATCCGACCAATGAGGGCCACCAGGTCGCCGTCATGCACTATGCAAGAAGGCTGCGGGCCGTGAACATGACAGGGGGCGGCCGACGGCCGATGCCGATACCATTATACGCACCAACGTTTCCCCGCAACAACACTTTTTGGCGGCGTGCTCCCCCCCCCCCCCCCCCTTTATCTCTCTTTCTTTCCCTCTCTCTCTCTCTCTCTCTCTCTCTCTCTCTCTCTCTCTCTCTCTCTCTCTCTCTCTCTCTCTCTCTCTCTCTCTCTCGTCCGTACTAGCTCATCCCGATCCATTCTGCTCCCAACCCCTTCCTATTCTTTGTCTGTACCACGCCTAAGTTTTCCTCCCCCTCTCTCTCTTTTCCTCCCCCTCTCTCTTTCTCTCTCCCTCCCCTGCATTCTCACACTCGGCCTTTCCTTCCTATGTAACAGCCAGCCGAGCCCCACTGCTGCTGCTGCTGCTGGGGGCTGCGCTGCGGCATCTGCACTGGGGTGTGAGCGAGAGAGAAAGCGAGAAGGGCTGCTGGAGCTGGGGTGGGAGAGAGAGAGAGAGAGAGAGAGAGAGAGAGAGAGAGAGAGAGAGAGAGAGAGAGAGAGAGAGAGAGAGAGAGAGAGAGAGAGAGAGAGAGAGAGAGAGCCGGGATCAACCTTCGCTACCCCCAGAGGCCGCCCCTTCCCCGCGCCGCAGCATCCCCGCTACCCACTGCTGCCGCGCCATCCCCCTCGGCATGCTCTGGGCCTTCTCCTCCTAGCCTTACCGGCTCGCGGGCTGACGAGGCACTCGGTGGACACGGACGGGTCTGCTGGTAATCCAAGGGGCTGTGGCGGGGGTGCGCACTGCTGGGACACGGTGCCGGCACGCACGGGACACACACACACTGACGCAGTGGGCACGGTACAGACGCACGGCCGCGGCTCTGGCTCGGACTCGGTGGCGTGTAGCACGCGTGAAGGAGCGGCGGACCAGACTGGCGGCAGACGCGGGCTAGAGCCGGGGCGTCGGGCTGGCCGCGGCCTACCGCGGGACGGGACCATGGACGGCGCCACCCTCCCCCCGCCACCTCCCGCTTGGCCCTTCCCTCCCCTTCCCTGTCGCCAGCAGCGTGGCGTCGAGCTTGAACGGCGCGCGCGCGCGCGCGCGCGGCGGAACGGGCGTTGTCCGGGCGGCCGCCAGGGGGCGCCACCTGACGTCGTCACTACTCCGCGTCCGCGTGCCGCGACCCAGGTATACTCCGCGCGGGCTGCGGTGGAGAGATTGGGGTTCGGGTTCAAACTCTGACAGACCCGACAGACACCTTCTCGGGCTGGGCAGTCCTGGAAGAAACCCCCGCGGACCTCGGTGGAGTCCTCACGGCGGCGACCACGGCGGACCCTTAGCTGAGGCCGATAGGAGGTCGCCGTCGAAGCGGAAAGACGCGGTCATCGGGGAGCGTCATGGACGGGGTAGGCATTCCGGGGTAGGCAGTATTGATCTCCTGGCGGCCAACCCCCCTTCTGGCCAGGGCCGCGTCCGGGAGGCGCCCCCGTCCCGCCCGCACCTGCGGGACTCCCCCGGCGCGGCCGCGGCCCCCTCGGACGCAGTCCTCCCCCAGCTGGGGGGCCGAGCGCCGTGCCGAGCCGCGCAGCAGCAGCACACCGCGCCGTCGTAGTCACTCGTTGTACGTGCGCGACGTGGAGGGTTCGGCCGCGGTGTACGGAGACGGCCCAGGATGTCCGGAGCGTGGCTTCTCGCCCTCGCGGCCGTCGGGGTGCTGGGCCCGTCGGCGGGGGCCTCGCTGACGGCGACCTCGAACCTGCGGAGGACGCCCCCTGGCGAGCAGGGCCCCGCCAGCGCCCCCGGGGGGGCCATGTTTGGCCCGCTGCGGGTGGCCAAGCGGTACGACCTGGACCTGCAGACGTGCGTGGACAACTTCGACGTGCAGCGCGACCAGATCATCCGCACCCAGGACTCGAAGCGGATGGGCGCCGTGAACCTCGCCGTCAAGGACGTCCTCACCCGCGACGAGTGCCTGCGTCTGTGCTGCGAGACGGACAAGTGCGACGTGTTCGTGTTCGAGGAGAAGCAGGTGCAGTGAAAGCAAAAGCAAAAGAAAAAGAATGAAAGAAAGAATGAAAGAAAGAAAGAGAGAAAGAAAGAAAGAAAGAAAGAAAGAAAGAAAGAAAGAAAGAAAGAAAGAAAGAAAGAAAGAAAGAAAAACGCAAAAAATGCTAGCAGGGCTGCACCCCTCGCTTGTCAAGTCGTGGGGTCTCCCTCCATGTTGTTCTTGTTGTTGCTGTTATTGTCTTGTCGTTGGGGTTGTTATGCAAATTCCGCGTGGTGACATTCGACTTCACGCCCCGGGCATGGCAGTGCGGCATTGCTGACCAGAAACATCCCTTGCTGTTCGAACGGGGTGGCTCTTGTCTTCAGACTCATAGCGATCTGACCAACTGTTGACGTTAGGGCACAGACAGCCCCCTAACCTATACGCTGGGGAGGAGAAGAGCGGGGAGCTCGGCTGAGCAGAGCGGTAGAGCTGTGGCCAGACGGTCAACATCGCGGCATTGGCAGGGCGGCAGCCAGAAGGTGAGGTGACCCGTTTTGGCAGCATTTCTCGTTAGCTGGCGAGTAGACGAGAGCCCAGTGCAAGACCACAGGAATTACGTCTTCATTGGAGGGGGGGGGTTTAGGGGACTCGGGGGAAATCAACAGTACTACGGACCGCGGCCTGCCCCCCGCGACAGCCACCGGTCACAGATAAGGGAGGATGGCCAATGAGAGCAAAACTAGCGCTGCAAATTCCGCCCCTCCCCCCCATTTTTTGTACAAGAAAATGATGACAATGCAACAAATAAAACACATCCTCGAGAGAACGAAGAAGAACATCAAAACGACCAATCCTTACCGGCGGTCCGTCATACCTCCGTGCAGCAGGGCGGTCGCCCCCGCCCGGCCCCGCCCGCCCGCAGCGCGTGGCCGCGTTCGGGTTGCCTATCCAGTGTACGCAAGGCGCCATGCGGCCGAGCAGGGCCGGTCTGGTGCGTTGTCTACGGTGTGTGAGCTCGTCGCCCCGCCTCTGAATTTCTCATATCCCGCCGCGCATGTCTCATATCCTGTCCAGGCGGACCGTGCGCACACTTTCGCGCAGCCTCTTCCGTTCCCATTATCCTTGTTATTTTGGAGATAAGAATGGCGCTCGGAAATGACCGGTCGCGCATTAAACGTCCTGTAAAAAGCGGGGCGGTGAGCCGCGGTGCTCTCGTTTCTGTGCCCTCGCCCTCCCCCGTGCATGATGATAGTGCGCGGGTGTGTGGGAAGGGAAACTGTTTCATTTCCCCCTTCCCTCCCCCGCCCCTCTCCTGACAGCATAGCAGCGCGTCCCTCGGAAAGTTCCGTTCTGTCTCGACGCCTCGGCCGTGGTCTTGCAAGGCTGTGCGAGGGCCCGGCACGGCCGGTATTCGAACCCCCGCCCCCTCCCCCCACTCCCCAACAGGACTCCCGCATTCACCGCGGACCAGGGGACTCCGTGTCGGCGGGCCCCGCGGGTTCAAATACTGGTGTTACCTGCGCGAGGCATTTCCGAAAGCCATGCTGTGTAGGGCGCCTGGTGGCCCTCTGCCACTGACCTCGATAGCCCTCCTTTCGGCCCCCGGCGATGGCCTCTTTCCGTCGCGCCTCCCCCTTTCTCTCTCTCTCTCTCTCTCTCTCTCTCTCTCTCTCTCTCTCTCTCTCTCTCTCTCTCCTTCTGCCCCTCCCGCTCGCTTCTTCAAGTCGCGTACAGCGATCTCTTTTTACTGCCGGCTTACGCTTACAGCCGTAGCCGTACCCTACCAGCACACAGAACCGCTGTACGCCCTGCCCCCCCGTACGCAAGTGTCAGCGTGCAGGGTTACCCCCTTACCCCCGGTACTAAATCCCGAGGGATACATTACCCCCGGTAAACCATCCCTTGGGATCCTTGACCCCCTCAAGGGGGGTAAGCCATCCCTAGGGATGCTTTACCGGGGGTAATGTATCCCTAGGGATTTAGTACCCCCCAAATTTGAAGCCGAGGGGGTAAAGGATTCCTAGGGATATATTACCCCCCGCTACTTGGTCATTAGGGAATCGTTACCTCTCGGGTCTCAGGGGGGGTAAAAGGTCCCTAGAAATTTTTTACCCCCTCCCCCGGAAATTCAGCACTATGGAGGGGGTAATAGGTTAGGTTAGGTTGGGTTAGGTTAGGTTAGGTTAGGTTGCTGAATTTCCGGGGGGGGGGGGGTAAAAAATTTCTAGGGACCTTTTACCCCTTCTGCGACCCAAATGGTAACGATTCCCTAGTGACCAAATATCGGGGGGTAATATATTCCTAGGAATCCTTTACCCCCTCGGCTTCGAATTGGGAGGGGTACTAAATCCCTAGGGATATATTACCCACCGGATCTCCTACGCCGAAAGCACAACCCCCATGAGGCCGTCGGCAAGTGTCCTTCAGCCCCCACCCTTTCCTCTCCTCAGCTGTCACCGCCACAATGTATACTACCCCTCCAACATGACGCCCTCCTCTTCCTTCTCCCCGACCGTGCCGCACCATCGCCCATAAACTCCGTCACGCTCTTCGAGACGTCCGCACGGCAGCAGAGAATGATCGGAGAACTTCGAGCGGCAGCCGGCAAAAGGAATGATTATCAGATGCTATCAGAGTTTGTTTCACTGTCCTCGCAGAGTCCGGGAACCTGCTACATGTTCCACTGCGGTCCCCCGGGTGACTCCCGCTGCAAGTTCACCCGCCACGAGTCCTATAGCACCGGCATCCTGGACATGACCCGCCGGATCCTGGACCAGCACGAGCAGGACCTCAGCAGCCTCAGGTAAGGGCGTCGTGCCCTGAGAACTGACATTTTGGTTGGGGGTAACTAATTTTTAGTTGCACTAACGAAACGCTAGCTCTTCCAACAAAGAGCAGAAAAAAATAGTTTAGTGACCGCAACGTACTTCTTCGTTGGTGCACCTAAAAAAATAAAGTTGTGCCCCAAACAAATTTTAGTTGCCAAAATGTACTGCTTGTCCGGAAAGCAACTAAAACATAATCTGTGTCGACTAATCTTTTTTCTGTGTGAATTTGCCCTCAGGATCCTGCTGGAGCCAACGCCGTCCGCGATGGGCGGTGGCCGCCTCCTGTCGTCCAAGACGGGGACCAGCATGACGGCGACGCGGATGGGCGCCGGAGTCCAGACGCAAGGTGAGTACAGGATCCCGACCTTCACCACCTCCACCACGCAGTCGACAACAAGCAGACAGCCTGAACGAATGCAGACACCTCAAGACCGCCCGAAGAAAACGGACAGGGTCAGAGGGCAGGGTTGATGCGATCTCGTTCCTCCAAGCTCATTCCGAAGCACCATCACGCCAACAAACCCACAACGAAAAAAAGAACTGCTACTGCTGGTATTCGAACCCGGGTGTCACCGGGCACCGCCCCCGCGTGCCGCTACCAACAGGTCGTTCACCCCCTCCTCTTTTCCGCGCTCTTCAAATAGCATCGCTCAACGCGTCGCCTGGAACGTTAGGATTTCCAAGGCTTCCTGCCGGGTGGTCAAGCGATTTTCCTCTGGCGAGCGCTCGCTAGCGCACAGGCGTGCACACGTGACATCCCTGCAGGTGACACAAGTGCCACAGGTGCCGGCCGCTGCCTCCGACTCCTTCCGTGTGAAGGTAGCCAGCAGCCGCTGCCGATGGAGCACCACCGGTACACGGTACACCGACATCGGCTGTGTATTATTTCATTTTATTTTTTGAATCAAAATTTCGAGAAATCACTTCAGGCTGCTGATTCTGCCACACGAACTTCCTCGAGTTGAATCTGAATCGGTGGTTTTAATGTGGTGGTCTTATTGCGCCACACCAACTGACCAGGCCCGTCTTCCGCCTTTGTATCGGCGACAGGACCTCGTCGTTTATCGCCTGAGAGGCTTCGGCTGAGTGCATGGGATGGGGATGGGACCCGGAGCGGAGATTGGACTGCCATCCGTCGGGATCGTTTCCTGGTCGGCCCCCTGTCACACGGCGAATGTGAACGTGAATCTGAATGACGAAGAGTAATTGACGCACGGGACGGCAGACGCCAGGACAAGTGCACCCTGCGATGACGTCAGGCTGTGAGGTGTCCGCGGTGTGCCCGGAGGGCGGCGCGCCTGCTGGGTAGGCAACCACGGCCTCTGCACGCACGCGTGTCGTGCGGGCTGGCCTACCCTGACACTCACAGGCGCTCGTCGCCGCCGTGGTCCCGGAGAAAATATTGTGCCCTGTGGCTTCGCCACTCGACACACATCAACGGACCCTTGACAGGACCCCCCTCGTTACGACTTGTTTAATCTTTACTGTTTATGCCGCCGTTCGGTTTCCCCTCTGTTTATATCCGCTGGTCTCCAGTTGGGAAGACTCAGCTTTGCTTACATCCAGGAACCAATCCCGTATCACGGAGGGTGTGCCGGCGCACGCACCCGGCACCCCCAACTCTGCACTTAGGCCCTATCCAAGGTTATATAAGAAATCACTGCTAAGAGCTCACGGTCAGTCAGTCAGCCCCGCTCGCTCAGTCAGCACCCAGCTTCCCCTGCTCGCTCTGCTGCTCAGGACTCTGCTTCGTTGTCTCCTTGGGTAAGCCCGAACTCTAGCTCCAGGCACTGTGGTAGGGACCATACCAAGACTCTATTCCATCCACTAGACCATTTTGTCATAAAAGCTTTGTCTTAGCATTAACTCTGTGTTCACCAATTATTCCATACACGCAAACCTTCAGTCAACAAGAGATGATTCGAACTCGATAATATAACAGGTGGGGTAACGCTCACAACGAAAATTCGGACGTACTTTATAGACGATGTTGTGGTAGAATATTTACACTGGCATTACAATCCCCCCCCCCCCCCCCATTTCAGAGCACGCGGCCGGGTTTTCTCCGGTGGACCTTTCGCCATACCGTCCCGTGCCCTCTCCTTTCCTTTCCTCCCGCTGTGTGTTGTCTGGCGGTGCCTGGTTGGGTCACGGGGGCCGCGCGCACGAGCTCCATGGGCCGGCCGGCCGGAGGCAGCCGCAGGGCCGCAGTGCGGGCAGGAGAACATTTTGGTTCTGGTGCTGGTCCCTGGGTGGGGACGACGCAAACGTGTTGCAGTTTTTGTGTGCCTGTTTGAACAACGGCGGCGGCGCGGCGGCAGTGATTTGAACTAGCGCAACTGCACACCTCGGGTCCTCCACGCCGTGACGTGAAGCAAGAGGGCGGCGTGCGTGCGTGCGTGCGTGCGTGCGTGTGTGTGCGCGGGGCGGGGGGCAGGGCGGTGGTGGCGGTAGCGTTACCAAACGCCCTAACGAACGGACCCGATAATAACTCGTTTGGCGAAAAATGGGCGGAACGTTGTTAACCGTTGTCGCACGCGCACGCGCTGCGCCTCGCCACGCCACGCTTCGCCACGCCTCCGACTAGTGCGGTATGACTGGGGCCAACCCTGCCAACCGCAGAGAGCTGACCAATCGGAACGCGTCACCTTGGCGGGAAATATGAACGGAGGCATTTCTATTGGCTGGCCGACCACAGATGCGCGCTCTCGGACCGGAAAATGGCATAATAAATCAAGTCGATGAGGGGGGGGGGGCTCGAGCTGGCGGCGGGTTTCCGAATCCGTGAGGACTCGATGTAAGGGACCGTGAGGTAACCTCTCATGTAACGAGGGTTCTGATTGGTCCGCTCCGCGCAGAGCCAGAGTGTGGCCGTCTGAGAGCTGAGCCGGGGAGAGGCCCGGCGGCCGGGCGGGGAGTGTCGTAACTGCTTTCCGAACGCCCCCCGCACGCCCCCCCCCCCCTCGCCGGCACTCACCTCCCCTCTTCTCTCGGGTCCCGTCCCCGTCCCCGGTCCAAGCCCCTTCCTCCGACATGGTGCTGCAATTTCTACTGCTGTGCAGGTCCCAGGTCCGGGGCCGCTGGGCTGGGGCTGGGGCCGGGGGCCGGGTGGTGCGTGGATGTGGTCGGGACACGGTGGCGGTGGTGGGGCCGGCGGGGGACCGGCGCGGAGTTGCGGGGGCCGGCGGGGGCTGCAGGGGACGCCGGGGCCGCCGAGCCGCCCCTGCCTGTGGCATACGTGCAGTGTCCACGGAGTGCCCACGGACCGCACACTGAGGTCCCAGGAGGTCCCTCCCCAAGGCCCAGTCGTCCGGGTCAATAGCTGCCACCTGCCAGTAACCGCGTGGTGGTCCGCGGCGCCCGGGAGCCCAGCCCGCGTATAAGACCGGCACACTTCCGTCCGGCCGCCATTTGCCTCCCTCCTCGAGCTCGGCTCGGATCACTATGGACGGCACGGGTCTCGCGTGCGCGGGCGTCACCCTGCTGCTGCTGCTGCTCCTGCAGCGTCTCATCCGCCGCCTCCGCGACCCGTTCAGCGGCGACGCGGCGAAGCGAGCGGCATTCGAGGCCTTCCCGTCGCCGTTCTTCTTCAGCCTGCCGCTCCTCGGCGACCTGCCCCGGATGCTGGCCCCCGGGGCCACGGTGCTCGTCAACGGCGTCCGGATGTTCCGCTGCGGGTCGTCGTTCCGGTTCTGGTGCGGCAACCTGCCGTTCGTGGTGCTGTCCAGGCCCGAGGACTACGAGATCATCATGGGCAGCGGCCGCTTCAACAACAAGCCCCGGCCCATCTACCGCGCCGTCGAGGCCTTCTTCGGCAGCGGACTGGCCACTATCAACGGCGACCTGTGGCGGCTGCACCGCAAGCACATCACCCACGCCTTCCACTTCCGGATCCTGGAGCGGTACGTTGAAGTGTTCGAGCGCAAGGCTCGCATGCTGGTGGAGGACAAGCTCCGCCCCATGGCAGATGGCGCCACCACGCTCAACGTGTTCCCGCAGTTCGCGTTCGTCACCAACGAGACCATCTTCGAGACGGCGTTTGGCCTGGACGAGACCGCCAACAAGGCAATCGACCCCGAGTACCGGAAGCGGTTCGTGGACGCCATGGAGTTCGCGTTCGGCCAGATGCAGGACCGAGTGCTCAAGCCCTGGCTGCTGGTCGACTGGGTGTACTGGCTGACGGCTGACGGCAGGCGCTTCTTCGAGGCGGACAGGATGATCGACGAGTTCGCCGTGCGCGTCATCGAGGACCGGCGCCTCAAGATGAAGGACGGCAGCCGCCTGGCGAGCCGTTACTCCTTCCTGGACCTCATGATGAAGCTGGAGCCGTCCGAGGACGGCGCCGACCGGGTCCTCAACGACCTGGAGATCCGTGGCGAGCTTCGGACCTTCATCTCGGTGCAGCAGACGTCGGCCACCATCCTGTCGTTCGCGCTGATCGTCCTCGCCCTCAACCCCGACATCCAGGACCGCGTCATGGAGGAGGTGCTCGACGAGCTGGGGCCAGACGGCGGCGTCGCGTACACGCCGCTGATGGGGCTCAAGTACATGGAGAGGGTCCTGAAGGAGACGATGCGCATGTACCCGGTCCTCCCCGCCATGGCCCGCGAGTGCACGGAGGACGTGCGGGTGACGGACGGCGTCATCCCGGCGGGCTGCTGCATCGCCATGGCCCCCGTCTACACCCACCGCCTGCCCGAGCTCTGGGAGGAGCCCGACCGCTTCGACCCGGACCGCTTCCTTCCCGAGCGGTGCACCGAGCGACACCCCTACAGCTACCTGCCCTTCAGCGCCGGCGGCCGCAACTGCATCGGGCAGAAGTACGCCATGCTGCAGATGAAGGCCGTGCTGTCGGCGCTGCTGCGCGCCTACGAGGTGCTCCCGGGCAAGGGCTGCACCACCATGGCCGAGCTGGACCTGAACCTGGACGTCACCACCTTCCTCACCATGCCGAGGGGGTTCAACGTGCGCCTGCGACCGCGCGACCTGGACACGCTCACCGCGCCCAAGTTTACCCAGAGGCTGGACAGCGCCTACCTCATGGCCACGGCTCGGTGAGAGCCATGTGTGCGTGCTCGTGACGTGAGTGAGTGAGTGAGTGAGTGACAGATGTTGTTGGACTTGTTCGGAATCCCGTACTTTTTGTGACGAATCTCGGGGCCTGTCTTGGGGCTCTCTGTGTATACGTGAGTCTCTGCAGAACTTTCTGTTAGTGTGTGTGTGTAGGGGGCAGTGTATGATGTCTGTGCCAGTTCGATTCAGTAACCGTAAACAGTTTAACGAGCAACGCGCTGTGACTCTGTGACACACAATTGAGTATCGAACTCAGACACTCCGGCCAATAATGAAATAGGCAACGAGAGATAGAAGAGGGGGGGGGGAGAGAGAGAGAGAGAGAGAGAGAGAGAGAGAGAGAGAGAGAGAGAGAGAGAGAGAGAGAGAGAGAAGAGAGAGAGAACAGGTATACGCCGCGCCACCTCGCCTGCGCTCAGCGCTCCGCCAAAGGTAGTTTCTTTGGCCACTTCGTCAGCACACGTAACAGCATGATGCAGTCTGCAGCACTCGGCTGACTCGACTTTAACGACCAGTGCTGTGAGAGAGCGTGGACGGGAGTGCATTCGGCTGGGTCCATCTGGACAATTGCACTTGCCACGCGTACACCCCCCCGTACCCCCCTACCCCCCACTGGTCCCCAGGTTTATGCCCGGGGCTCCAGGTGTCCCAACAGAACGGTGCTTTACTGCTTGCTTACTGAGGGGGATCCCATCGTGCAACACACACGGCATGGGTGTAGGCAGGAGGGAGAGAGACGCCGCGCGGTGCAGTATGGTAGGAAGTGTGACGTAGGGGGGAGCGAGAGGGAAGATAGACTTAGTGGCGTGAAGGCGACGGCGTCCGAATCGTCGGGCCGGGCCGCGGGCTGCACCCGGAGGCAGCCCTGTGCAACGGGTGCATGCATGGCCTGGGTCGGGAGGTGTCGGGCAGGGCAGGGCAGCGGGAGCCGCCGGGCCGCAGGACTGACGGAACGATGAAAGTAGGGCGGGCGGAGCAAGAAAAGCGAGGCAAGAGCAGAGACCAAACGAGACGCCTTGCGACATGCAATGGAAAACGCCCCCCCCCCCCCCCCCAATCCTTCTTCACCGGGGACCCGCCCCCCGGGACCGCGACCGGCGTCGTGGCCTCGACGGGGAGCTCCTGGAGCACTACGCCGTCGTGGTCCGTACGGGGGGGAGCACCCCCCCCCCCCCGGGTGCCTCTGACTAGCACCGCACTCACTCGCTGGCATCTCTGCCATTACCGTCGTCCACGATTATTGGCAGCAATGGCAACCGTCGCCACTGTGCGATTAAGCAGTGTTTCGCCACGCGCCGTGCGGGTCTAATCGTAATTTGCACCTTGGGCGGGGGAATATTATAATAATAACAAAAACACGTTTATTTCCCAAACTGACGGTCGCATGTCTGGTCCGGGAGGGCGGTGACGGGGCCGATGGCGAAACACATGACTTGAGTGGCAGGGCAGGGCAGGGCATGCCAGGGTGCGCGGGGGCCCAGCCCAGACCATCGCCCGACCTGCTCACCACGCACCAAGTAAGTTCACAATCTGCAGCAAGCTCGTGGCATGGTTGGCGGTGCCGGGCGCGAGGGGTCCACAACTCGAGACAATCAGTGTACACATTTCCACACAATCAAACACAATCATGAATTAAAAATCTTAAAAACTGCATTAGAATGAGGCCTGGGCTTCATTTAAGGGCTAAAAACGGCCGTGAAGGGCTCTAACCAGTCTGAAATTTCAAATTTTCTGCAAATTAGGTGGAAAAATCGACACAATCAACACAATCAGTGTACAGTTTGGAGCAGAGCTGTGGACCCCTCGGCCGGGCGGCCGTCCTGCGCGATGCGGACATGTAGTGAGGCCGGGGCGGGTCAGCTGCTGCACAGCGGTGCAGGCGGTGCATCGCCACAGGCTGTCCTTGAGCGGAGTCAAGGTCAGAGGGACCGTAATCCTTGTCCTGCCTGAGTACTGAGCCAGGATCCTGCCGGACGCAGAGAGAGAGAGAGAGAGAGAGAGAGAGAGAGAGAGAGAGAGAGAGAGAGAGAGAGAGAGAGAGAGAGAGACAATCGCGAGACGGATGAGGTTGTTGGCTGGGGAGTTCCCGCTACTCGATGCGGACAAGGTTAGGGTGGCGGGCGTGGTGTGTAGTCTCGTGACTGACATGACACCGCTCTAAAAGACAAGAATAATTTTTGGAATAAATTTGAGAGGAAAGGGGAGCGCAGTGTGTAGGTGTGCTCAAATGGGTTTGTTCTTTGGAAACAATGTCACAGTGTCTGGCTGGCTCGTTTGATGTTTGCAGAGAGCTGTTCTGTTCTACAAAATTGACCTCTTCTTCCTTCAGATTTTTTTTTTTATAGCAACAGTGATTTAAATGTGCCTCCCACACAAGGTTCTCGTAGAGAAAAAATGTATTACGTCTGTCTTTCTTTTTTTTCCTATATGGAAAAAAATAACTTAATAATAGCATGTTATTTATTTATGTGTCATTTCGTTAAGTTGTTAAAGCATATGTTGTGTTCGTTAATTGATCCGTTTATTTTGTACATGTACATATATGAATGTATGCGTGTGTGTTTTCGCAAGAGTGATGTAGTGTGCATGCGTGTAAATTAAGATGAATGTGAATCTGAATCTGGCGTGAGAGCGACCGCAGCGCCCCGAAGCACGAAGTGTTGCGGGCCTGTCGGGCGGCACGTCGGCCGCCTCCACCAGGTGTGCAGCGCTGGCCGCCCGGCAGGTAGGCAGCCCATCGGCCTTCTCTCCGCCCCCTCCCTCCCTAGGACTGAGAGAGAGGGGGTAGGATGAATGATATACTGAATGTCGTGTTCTGTACCAGTATTTCGCGTGTCGTGTGTATTTAACAAATAAACGTTTCTCATCATTGTGGTATTGCTTTACTTTTTTTTTTTTTTTTTTTTTTGGGGGGGGGGGGGGGTAGGGGGGACCGACCGACATTCACATGCCGTCTCATCATTCATATTCCTATTCGTCACTTTGCAGACATTGATATACTATTCCCTTTCGTCGCACACCGGAAAAAAGAAATAGGAGAGCAGAACTGTCCGGGACGGGGCCGGCGGCATTTCTCTGGCCGGGACTTTCCCACGTTGCTAGCAGTGGTGCTCATATTCAACAACAGCAGTGGCCCGCCCCGTCTGACCCGCGTATAACTCCACCGCTCGGCTCCGCGAATCTCTGCTGCTTGCTTTCACCGCGAGGATCTGATGAGATCCCTATCGTGTCACTGGACCCGCAGGACCTGCAGGCCCTACGCATCAGCTCAGACCTGACAGTTAAACAAGGGACCTTTAAAGCCCGCCGCGCGTTCCGGCCTCCGAGGAGGCCGCGTTCATGGCTAAATCTTCACACCGTGTTGGTATTCGCCGCACGGAAGCGACACAAGTAGGACGTATTCGCTCCTGGTCCTGTTCGATTTTTATATATTTCTTTTTTTTTTAACATTTTTTGTTGTTGGTGCCGGCATGCGGCAGTGAGAGTGAAAGACGAAAAAGAAGCAGGGGCAAAGAGGGCTATGGAGGAGCAGGAGGAGGGGGGGGGGGGGGGGGGGGGGGCGGGCGAAGGCGTGGGCTCCGCCGTTTGCGAGAGAAGGCTTTCGCTGCCGGAGCCCGGTCTATCAACGGCCCCCCCGAAACAAAACACCGCCGTCCACGAGCTACGTAACGCATTCACGGAGGAAAAAAAAAAAACAGTGGTCGCAACTAAATGTGCTGATTTCTAGAGAAGCAGTTAATTTTGGTTCTGAGAACTAAATTTCGTTGCACCAGCAAAGAGGCACGTCGCGGGCACCAAACCATCTTTTGGTAGTTCCCCCAACGAAACTTTGGTCCGCAGAACCAAAATAAATGCTTTTCTAGAAATCCCCTGGAAAATTAGTTGCGACCACTAATCTGCTTTCTGCGTGTGCGGGATGCCTCACTTGCGCTTGGCTCTTTGGACCGCTGTCGCCGGCAGACTAGTCCCACTTAGTCCGAGCACAACGGCTGACGACAACGCCCCCGCCAGGCGGCCAGCGGGTTACAGCACCAGCAGCCCAAACGAAATATGGTCAACAGGGCGGTGAAACACACACACATACACACACACACACACACACACGTGAGAAAGTGAGAGGGGAAATGTGGAGGACGGCGGGTGGGGGGGGGGGGGGGACAAGGATGGAGGTGCGAAGGTAGGCATGCCCAGACCGGGGCGCCCACACGAGTATACGCGGCGGGTTGCCTACCCGGACGTTTGCAGGCGCTGAATGACATCGCAATCTGTGTACTCTCTCTCTCTCTCTCTCTCTCTCTCTCCCCCCAATCATCATCACTGCCGCCTTAACGATCGGCACACGAGCACCGCCTTGTGGATGAAGAGTCCCGAGCGGAGATGCCGTTCAGTTACGTGCTTACACGGCGCCGCCCGCCTCTGCCATCTCTCTCCCACTCCCGCCGCCGGTTCGCACACAGCACGGCCGCCAGGCTCCCCATCTGCCGAGGACGATACGACCAAAAGTCGTAAACAAACGTGACCGTCCATCCGCAAGCTGATCTCGGCATTTTCGGAAAATCGGGAAATCGATTTGGGATATATCGCGATAGTTGAGGTCCCCCGTCCCGATAGGACCCAAGTTCGCAACGTTCACAGCTCGGCGCGAACGTCGTTGGCGCAGGGTTTTAAATCAGCCGCGGAATTATGAAAAATTTCGATGAGGTCCCCCTCAGAGCGGTGCCCCGCGCGTTCACGTCACACAAGGACGCGCTGTTGTCCTCTTGTCGCCCACGGCCGCGGGTTCAAACACTGGCAGCGGCTGGCACACGCTCCCGCTATTAGCGTGAATGGGCTCCGGCCCCGGCGATGGCTGACTCTTGGCCGCGGACCGCAGCGGATAATGCAGATCCGGCGCGCGGCTGTGTCGGCATACACTCCACCTCATCATGCAATTAGAGTGGTTGTTTTTTCCGATCGAATGAGCGGCAGGAACACTGTCGCGAAAATCATCGTTCGTTTTGATGTGTACTTAATTCTTCTAGCATTTCTCATTTTAAAGTATGCTATGAAAAATACTACTGACCGAGGGCGGTACCGCACACCTTCTCCTACAAAAAAAGGAAAAAGCTCATGACTCTCGTGGCAGGTATTATGCGGCAAACGATGAGAAATTTTCCCGCTATTCGTCGGGACGTTATCTTGCAGTGCGAGCAGCACCCACGGGCTTGACAGGAGAAGGATAAAAGAATGAGGAGGAGGGGGGAGAGAGAGAGAGAGAGAGAGAGAGAGAGAGAGAGAGAGAGAGAGAGAGAGAGAGAGAGAGAGAGAGAGAGAGAGACAGAGATAGACCGCAGGGCACATCCGACGCATTCCCCAGGGGCCAGGCGTACCGAGCGACCGGTTCGGTTCGGCGGGGTCCCGAGCAGCGGTCGTGGTCCTAGCGGACTCGGGACTTCGACTCCGCAGGTACATAATCCCGTACCTCCCCGGGCGTGTCTCTCTCTCTCTCTCTCTCTCTCTCTCTCTCTCTCTCTCTCTCTCTCTCTCTCTCTCTCCGGGATCCCATCAGCTGTTGCGCCCGCCGAGCGCGTTGCTCAGGTCAACGCCGCGGTGTGATACTACACTACACCTGTCTCACTCCTTGCCTCACCCAGCGCCGTGCGCCAGACAGAGACAAGGCGAGGCGATCACTATCCTTATTGATTCCCGGCGTAGCGCTTCGAGATGATGCGGGCCTGTTCACGTGACCAGCTGTGCCTAGGGCAGGGTCAGTCTCTCTCGCTCCCCCCCCCCCCCCCCCTCTTTCTCTCTCTCTCTCTCTGGAGCATTACGTGCTTTGTGCACGGTGCCCCTGAGAAGACGAAGAGACTGGTGAGGGCGTTGGGCACGCGTGCGTGAAGGAGGTGTTGCTTCACCACCACCACCACTGGCGGATACATCTCCAAGGTGGTCCACGCGGTGCTGCACTTGTGCGTGTGTGCGCGCGCGCGCGCGTGTGTGTGTGTGCGCGACCTCGGACAGGGACTACCTCAACCAAGGACACGCAGCTGTGGCAACCCGACACATCTGTTTTTGTTGTTGTTTCATTTCAGTTTTTTTAAAATTTGATAATTCGCAGACGCCTTTGCGTGCTTTGGAGGCTGTTCTGGAGGACGTCGTGGAAGATGTCCCGGAGAGCGACCCAAAGACGGCCAAAGATGAGTGTTGGTGGGGGTGGGACGGCTCCAGCGTAGTGTCCCGCGGAGAGTGACCGAGGCGAGCGGTGCTGGAGAACGTCCTGCAAGGTGTCCTGGAGAGCGTCGCTAATGACGATACCCTCCCGAGGCGGCGCTTTCTCCAGCACGGAATCGCGGCT
>CM076256.1:7451779-7486779 GCA_038380765.1 Odontothrips loti | reverse complement strand
GGTCCTAAATGCTCTCCGTACACCACAAGGCTCACTGTCGGACACAGTCCTCCTTTGCTTGTGTCAGCGACCTCCGCTGAGAATGAATAAATGAATGGATGGATGGACGAATGCATGAATGAATAAATGCATGCATGACTGAATGAATGGATAAATGAAGGAATGACCGTGGTCATCGTCCAGTTTTGGGGCGACAAGGGCCTCGGAAAGGCTCTGCTATAATTACATATTTGAAATCGGAGACCAGAGTTCGGCTCAGCTTGGCGCCAGGATTTTTTTTTTTTAATGGGGCCACAATGGCCTTGTTCTGGTAGAAAATGGGGAAGTCAGTGGTAGGTACCCCTTCCCGCCACCTCAGGCCTGCCTCCTGCCTCAGCTAAGTAAGTGTCGGGAGGCCAATCAACTCCAAAAGTCTGGTGAATTCGTAGACGTCCGGCCCCGGGGGGAAAGGCTGAAAGGTCAACAGAGAGAGGGGGGGGGAGAGGGGGGGGGTCAGTACCCTGACGAAGCCAATTTTTTGGGACCATCGAGGAGAAAGCGCCCGAGACTGGCATTCGGTACCCGGTAGCCTGTGCACTGCGGGGCAGATTGGAGTGGAGAGAGGGGGGGGGGGGTTGCATCTCCGGAATGCCAGACCTCCGGAACATCTGCTATCTCTCTCTCTCTCTCTCTCTCTCTCTCGTTTACATCTCATTTGGTGGTAGGGTGACGGGGTGGTTTCCTCCCCCCCCCCTCCCCCGCACTTCCCACACTTGTTATATTACACACACACACACACACACACACACACACACACACGGTTTCTCTTTCCCAAACCGATTCCCAGCCGATGAGCCCCGGCCTTCCCCAACCTCTCGCACACACAACAAAGACACCCGTGCCGCAACCCGGTTGCGGGCTTACACACACACACACACACACACACACACACACACACACACACACACACACACACACACACACACTACACACTCACAGATAGCTCCTTGTCATTTCGACTCCTTTTTACTCGGCCCTACACACACACTTACAACGTGGGCCTTTTCCTCAGCTATAGTACACGCGCCCGAGCAGCGACACCTCGCGGCCGTAGTCGCTAAAAAAACTGCGCGTCACACGTAATCAGTGCCGGGTTCAAATACCGGCTCCGCATGGCAGGAGAGCGCGCGAAATGTGGCCCCGGATCGTTACATTTGTTTGGGCTCTGCATCCCTCCCCAGTGCCGACGACGGTGTTCTCCGTGTCCGTCTGGCTTTGGCACTGCGCTGTTAATGATACGATTGTATCGGCTCCGTGTTCAGACGTCGGGGCGCCCGAGATGAGATCGCAGTAGCCGGCCACGGTGTGCCCAATATACCTCCAAGTTCAAACTAGGAACCCTGCCCCCGTCCCGCCCCCGTCCCGCCCCCCACGCCGCCCCAGGAGGCCGCATCGCCCCGCCTCTGGCGCCCCCTAGCGGCGGCGGGGCGGCGGCCCGATGCACGGTTGATAAGACGGGTTCAGATTCAGATTCAGATTGGGCGAAACGGACGCAGAAAGCAGGCTGGGCGGCGAAGGCCGCCGGGGCCGCGGGCGTGCCTGTAAAGGTGAAGGCAGCGTGGCAGAGGCCGCGGAGGTGAGGCGCTGGAAGCGGTATTTGAACCCGGTCTCACTGCCCTCTCCCGGGGGGGGGGGGGGGAGTTAATCGTCTGGGTTCAAATACTGTCCGCTCCTTGCGGCGCTGGTGGCCAGCGTCCACACCGCAAAAAAAAAAAACACAAAAAAAAACACAATAAGCGAGGAGGGGTGGGGGGCCTTCCGCTCGACTTTCATATCTCCTGTATTAGTTCCACGTCTGCATTGTCTGCTGCTGCCGGCGGAAGCCCAGCGGACGGGCCTGTGGGTCATGGTGCCACCGACCGCCGCCAGACTGTCCGACCAGCGACCAGGTTTGGGGGCGACGCGGGGATAGAGTACTCCGGAGAAGCTCAGAACGGAAGTGAGAAGTCGTAACGAAGAAGAAGAATGCAAGGGAAGTATGATAAATCGAGTATTCGGAACCCCCACTGCCCTTCAATAATCACGCGATGTCATATTTCCTCCGGGATTCTTCTTCTTCGTTACGACTTCTTACTTCCGTTTCGGGCTTCTCCGGAGCACTCTATTGATAAGTCGCCGGGTCCCAAGAATTGCCATTGGATTTAAGATTTGAGACCTCCTAGGTCGGACTTGGCTTGCCGCCGCAGGGTTTCAAAAATGCAGTCACACGGCCTTTTCTCACAGACGTTTCGACAATTTTGTCAAATTTTTGAAATCACTGCACCTAACCTAACCTTGACCTCACCGCATCAGCAGGTAGAATGTTTTTTATATTTATTTTTTTTGGACCGCCAGCTGCGATGCCCGGTCCAGCTGACTGGCCCTCCCCCTCCCACCTGCCCGAAGCTATATCCCCCCCCCCCCTTTCCCCTCCCACCTACCTGGTTCGGTCGTCCTCTGGCACTGCCGTTATTCACAACCAGTAAGAGAGAGAGAGAGGGAGAGGAGAGAGAGAGAGAGAGAGAGAGAGAGAGAGAGAGAGAGAGAGAGAGAGAGAGAGAGAGAGAGAGCAGGTTTGGCGGCCGAGGCCCCCGGGGTCCCTGCCCTGGTCCTTGACTTCCGTTCGTCTGGCTATTCCAGGCCCCGCCCAAAGCGTCCCGCCACCGCCGCTGCTTCTGTTGTTGTTGTTGATGATGTTGTTGTTGTCGGGCCCCTGCTGCCCCACATAGGGTACCTCCGGCACATTCATTCATTCACTCATTCATTTCTCCATAGCGGCCTGTGCCGCCGCTCCCGACCCCACATGGTCCGGGGAAGAGCCGGAATGGGTACAAGCTGCGAACACCCAAACCAGAGAACCAGACAGGAGGCCAAATGATCGGCACTGCACGGCTGCCACTTCTCTGATTGGACTTTTTTGGTTTCTGTGCAACAGTACAGACCGGAGGCAAACGACCGAAAATCCCCCCCTCTATCTAATTTTCATTTTCATTGCCAGTACCTTTTTTGCCTCCAATTCACGCGTCACCTCTGTGTGTCTCCACGCGCAAAACTGGCGAGAAAAAAAGATGACTGACGACAGATTCTGCATTTTTCGTCTCGCTCTCTCTCTATCTCTCTCACCATCGCGCCGTTTAACGGGCGTGCGACAATGACAGACAGAGGGGAGGCGAGGTGTTGGGTGACTTCGTACTTCGTCCTCAGACATCGCACGCAGTTCACACCTCAGCAGGAACGACTCGTTATTCCGCAGATCTCGCTGGCTTTCCGCTTGCAGAGGTGCAAACGAAAAAAGAAACTCATTACACTGTATTTGGAATTTGGGATTGCAATACATGTCACTAAAATTTGCCATAAATCATTATTGCAAAGAAATAGTGATAAACTCCCATTAGAAATGAGGACCACGTTGTTTGCAACACTGAGAATCAAAAGCTGAGGAACTCGGCCCGAATTAGAGCGAGGAACACCTCTCACTCAAATTTTGGTGAGGACTGTGACCTCGCCCAAATTTGAGTGAGGAACCTCACCCAATTTCGGGTGAGAAAGGCATTCTCGCCCAAATGCTGGCGAGAAAATTCCATAGTCTCACCCAATTTTGGGCGAGAATGTCGTCCTCACCTAAATTTTAGTGAGAAAATTTCCTCGCCAAAAAGTTTGGTCGAGTTCCTCACCTTGTCATTCACAGTGAATACAGTAGTTTTGGAAATACTTATTGCTCTTTTTGCAATATGTATTACAAATCAAATAACAGTGTAGTTTTATATATATATATATATACATGTTTATTTTTTAAATTTTTTGGAGAAAGAGTAAAATTAGGGCAGGGTTATCGTGGGTACGAGATTCCTAGGGTGGCAGCACTGTTTGTGAGTGTCGTGGGCGCTGGGGACAGCCGCGGCCGCGTTCCCTGGGGGAACATGCAAATCCTGCCTCCATTCCAGGGGGAGGAGGAACTCACTCATACGCCACGCTGCCGAGGGGTCCTGCCCTGCCCTGCCCGGACCGGACCGGGGTCCCGGGGCCGAGGCCCGGGCCCTGCTGGACTTGCGGGGATCCTGGTCGGTGCACGCGTGCATGCACGGATCCGGGACGTGCAAAGTGTACTGCCGCAGGGCACCTGCCGGGGATCGAACCCACCGTGTGCGCCGGGCCGCGGGAAAGTAGTAGAAATAGCTGCGGCCGTTTTCAAGGCCCGGCCCGCCGCACGGGAAAGTGCGACCCCGGGTGAGGCTCGAACCCGAGGCAGCAGCCAAACGGCGACGCCGAGCGCCTGCGGTTGTCGGGGTAGGCCAGCCCGCACGACACGCGCGCGTGCACAGGGCGGGGCTGCGTACCCAGCAGGCGCCCGGGCTGGCCTTGGTCGTGGGTCCCAAAGTCTAGGCGCGTTTTCCATCAAACGGGCCCAGACGAAAGCGGTGCCTCGCAGCTTCATTCCGCTGTCAACTCCCCCGAGATACGCCGTTTTCGATCTCGCCCCGGCAAACGGACCCACGGCCCGCCCGCGCAGCCAGCCAGAGAAAAAATAGACCCGCGACCGAGGCACAGGCACACTGCTGAAAATCGCAACGAGAGAAAAATGACAGATTTGTGGAAAAAAAAATCAGCCCGTAAGAATTGTACACAGCAAAAAAAAGAGTAGGTATTTTACGGAGACAGCGGTGATTTGGCCGCAATCAGCCAAGCCAAACCGGACGGGGAGAGGCGGGACGAGACGAGGGTCCTGGCTGCTGCTGCTGCCGTGACGGTCCGCTAGAGAGCGCTGTGTTCGACCGCGGCCCCCGCGCGTACCGCGTACCGCACAGAGCCGCTCGTCCGCGAAAAGGAAAAAAAAATAGTAAAGGAAAAAAGAATAGCGCGTTAGCGAGGACCACAGGGAGTGTCCCGGACACTGCAGCTCTTGTAGCGGGATGGGAAGCCAATGGGATCCCTATGGGAACCGTCCCCAAACATTTCTGTGAGGTGGTCATTATAATAGGTCAGGGTTGAGGAGAATGTACACACACACACACACACACACACACACACACACACACACACACACACACGCACACAAGCGCGCGCGTCGGCGTTGTTATTACCAATCTCCAGGATGCTGGCAAAGGGTGTGCGTGTGCGCGCGCGCACGGATATTTCATCGTCTGCGGTGCTGCGGTCGGGCGGTGGCGGCCCGCGGCCCCGAAATTCTCATACCAGTTACGTGGATGTGGTGGCCGCCGCGGGGGGGTTTCAATGCTCTTCCTGACCCCCTGCCACGCCGGCGCGCGCACCCGCGTGTCTGTGTGTGCGTGCGCATGTGCGTGCGCGTGAGAGAGAGAGTGCGAGTGTGTGTTTATGTGTGAGCGAGTGCTCTTGCGATAGCAGAAATTCCCGTTCCATTCATGGCGTTGTCGGACTGCAGCGCTGGTGTGCCCCCCCCCCCCCCGGCCGGGAGAGATGAAAATATGAGGCGTTATCGGCCAGGAGTGTGGCGGCGACCGCGGCGGCCGAAGCAGGACCCCGACGACGAAGGAGGACTCCGACAACAAAGGAGGACTCCGACGACGAAAGAGGACCCCGACAGCGAAGGAGTACTCCGACGACGAAGGAGGACCCCGATGACGAAGGAGGACCCGGACGACGAAGGAGGACCCCGACGAGGACGGAGGACCCTGACGACGAATGAGGACCCCGACGACGACGGAGGACCCCGACGACGAAGGAGGACCCAGACGACGAATGAGGACCCCGACGACGACGGAAGACCCCGACGACGAAGGAGCACCCTGACGACGAATGAGGACCCCGACGACGACGGAGGACCTGGACGACGAATGAGGACCCCGACGACGACGGAGGACCCCGACGACGAAGGAGGAACCCGATGACGAATGAGGACCCCGACGACGACAAGCTATCCGCCGACAGTAGTCTATTCATCCGCATGGAGTAGCGATGCCGTCCGGTACTCGGTAGCAAAGACAATGGCCATTGTTGGGTCAACATTATTCACGCTGACAAATATTGTCCGTGAGATCCCCTGTCCCACTCCCCGCTCCCTCTCGCATGTGATTGGCTGTCGGGTGTCACGTGACTCGTGGGCGCGCGACGGGACAGGTGTGTTGCGGCTGTGCGCTCGCCGGCAATTTCTCATACCGACCACCCCCCGCGACTCGGTTTTTGTATGGAAAACTGGTCTGGTGTCGTTTAGAACAGAGAGAGAGAGAGAGAGAGAGAGAGAGAGAGAGAGAGAGAGAGAGAGAGAGAGAGAGAGAGAGAGAGAGAGAGACAGACAGACAGAGAGAGAGAGACAGAGAGAGAGAGAGAGAGAGAGAGAGAGAGAGAGAGAGAGACAGAGAGAGAGAGAGAGAGAGAGAGAGAGAGAGAGAGAGAGAGAGAGAGAGAGAGAGAGGTCCGAGGGCATCACGATGCTCCGCCCGTACCGCCTCTACGACTCTCGTTTCGTGCGCATGCGCACAGAGTTCGCCTCGGCGCATAACGAGCAGGCAGGCCGGGGCCGAGGCTGTGCCCGTGTGCGTACGGGAGACACTCCTCGGTCCCAGAAGTAGAGCGACCTGAGGGCAGGTGACGCGGGCTGAACGTGACCTGTCGCCAGATCTGGCCCCCTCCCACCACCACCATCACCACCACCATCACCACCACCACCATCACCACCACCACCATCACCACCACCACCACCATCACCACCACCACCACCCCGGAAAAAAAAATTCTTCGCATTTCTTTCCATCTGCAGTTATCAAGCCGTTGAACAGGTGCTGTAGGCGCGTGCGGAGGCGTGGTTTCGTCAGTGACAGCCTCAGTACGTGCGGGAAGCGGCAGCGGCAGCGCAGTGCGCCCATTGTGTCGGCTGCAGCGTGTTACCCGCCCTCCGCCCCTGTTGGTGGCCGTGGAGGCCCTGTTGGTGGCCGTGGACTGCGGCACGCCGTCACCGCGGCTATTGAGGCGTCGTCACCGTCCAATAGAGTACTCCGGAGAAACTCAGAACGGAAGTTTAAGAAGAAATCAATAAAAATCTCGAAAGCGGATCCAGTACGGGGGAAACCGCAGCAGAGAGTATCTCCCGGCCGCGAGCCGCTGCGGCAGACATTTGGAGGCTTGGCTCGCGCTGACGATATGTCACGACCATTTGGTAGGCTCACACCGCGCGGATGAATAAGGTGACCTAACCGTGCCCCTGGAGGTAGGCAACCCGTGAAGCGTTTCCCCTGAAGGTAGGCACAACGTAAAGACTCCCCCCCCCTTTTTCATCAGCCCTAATTACGCCACTGTGCGACCGTTCCTAACGGTCGGAACACATCAGCAGCGCGAGCTAGACCTCCAAAATTTTTGACGTCGGCACCTGGGCGACGCTGCCGCGGCCGGAGATACGGAGATACTCCCTGCTGCAGGCTCGGTTCTCGGGCTCTCGGTTCCCACGCACGGGCACGGGTGCACGGGTACCCGCCCTGCCGCCTGATCTGCGCGCGCTGCAATCTGTCAGGCATGCTGAGCCCCTGTCCGGTCCCATCCGGTCCGGCCGGCCGCGGCAGTCCACAAGGGCCTGTCAGAGATCCCATCCCAGCCTCTCTTAATCTCAGCCTATGCAGATTAACGAGATAGCGGCCGGCTCGGGTTCGAATACCGGTCAAGGCGTTACAGCATTAATTACTTTTTCCCTTTGAGATCCCGTCCGTCACATAACGTCAGCGGGCGCGGGTTCGAATACCGCCCGGCCGGACCCATTTCGCTGTTTCCTGTTTCTCGGCGGAACCCTCATTTCGGATGCTGGCCGTATTGGTCTAATCGTCCACGGACTCGCAGCGGGAGGGAAGCGGGCTGCGCGCGGCGGGGCGGACGTGCCATGGCGCCGGGCCGGGCCGGCCGCGCCGCAACGAACTCCTCTTCTTCTCCTTCCGCGTTCATGCTCCCCTTCTTACATCCCTTCCTTTCTTCTCCTTGTCCCGCCGGGTGCCGCGCATGCGTACGTGTGACTTTTCCCGCCGGTAGCCACGTGACCTGATCCTGCTCTCCCATTGGCGGGCGACGAGGCTCCATTGTACTCAAATACACATGGTGATGGAATCTTCTTCCCGGTTGTCGGGGTGTTTTTTCCCCCCCTCTCGCTCTGCGGTTTGAAGATGTTTTCCGCCTCGGCTTCCCCCATTCCGACGCCCGCTCCCTTCCCCGTGTTACGATTCCGCACCCCCAGGTCGGGAACGAACCCACGACGCCCCGCTCAGCTGTCCCGCTCGGTAAACACGCGGCTAGGCCGCTCGCCGCCCTGCCGGCCGGTGCTGGCGTTCAAGTCTCTCCCGGTGAGCGGCCCGGCCCGGCCCGGCCCCTGCAGTCTGTAGGACGTCCATAAATCGAGGTCTAGTTATCGAGCTGTCGTCCGCTTGATAGGGCCACAGTCCGCCCGCCTACGTGGCCCTCATCACGGAGAAGGTCGAGGCGACGGACTAACTTCCAGTTCGTGCTCCCTCCTCCGTCAGTCCGGCCCGGCTGCATCAGTAGGGATAGGTCGCGGCCGTGGCACTAGGACTCCCAATTTTATTTTTTTAAATCGCCACGGCCATCACCATCAGTGAGGCAAGGGCGTGGTAGTCGGGGACAGGTCCGGGCCAGGGTGACGGCGGCGGGCGGGGCGGGGCGGGGCGGGGCGGGGCGAGGCGGGGCGGGGCGAGGCGGGGCGGGGCGGGTCGGGTCCAGCGGGCAGCGCGGTGACGGTGATGGGATTTTCGTCTCGGTGGGCGCGCTTTAGATCACCTTGGGAAATAAGCAGCACGGCGCAAGCAGGCCGGACTGCCCGACTGCAGCGCGGAGTGGGCGGGGGGGGGGGGGTTGACGGCGTTCGGGAACGCCGCTGACCAGGCGCCCCGATCTCAACGCCAAGCCAAAGCGATGTGGGGCATTTTCTGTATTAAACGGCCGCCGCTGTTGCACTGAGATGGAAGGAGTAACTCAGCTAGACTCCCCTAAAATCGGTCGAGAGTGTGTTCGCGATAGAGTGTGATTGGGTGGCGTGTTGTGTCGTGGGGTGACAGCCTGTCGCCAACGAGCCACAAGGCGGCGTCCCTTCGGCCCGGGCCGGACCTGGTTTAACAGGACAGGTCTCACCCCCCCCCCCCCCCCCACCTCCCCCGCCGCCGGCACGCGGCCGCAGGGAGCCCCCGCCGCCCCCCGGCGCCCCCCGCGTACCGCAATGCCACTTGTGCCATTAGGTGTCACCGTGGGAGCCGGCCAGGCCAGCCGCGCCTGCGGCCAGCCCTCGCTGTCCACCGCAAGAAAGGAGTGCAAGACGGAGAGCGGCCAACAAAAACAATAACGAGGGAGAAAGATAACAACAGCGGCGGCAGCGGCAGCAGCAGCAGCCAGGCTCCGCCAGGCACACGCGAAATAATGTGGGGGCATTAATGAGACTCTGGCCCCAGGCCCGGTCCCGGTGCGGGCTGGGTCCAGACCCGGGGCCCACAGGCCGCGGTCGTCGTCCGCGGTTCCCCCGCCTCCTCGTCCTCCTCCTTGCCTAGCTCCGCTAGGAATATACTTCCAGATACCTTTTTCCGTTGATGCAATGACTCACCAGTTGGGAGGCAAAGTCCCCCCCCCCCCAAAACCCCCGAGAGAGACAGAGACAGAGCTTTCTCTGTGTCCAGTCCTCGAAGGCGACCAGTAGGTTTCGACGCGCTTTTGCAATTGTCATGGCATTGGGCTCGAGGCTCCCCGCCCTGGGGTGTCCTTTCCTTTCCCCCGAGGCGGCCGCGGCGACAGCGCCAACGTTCTTCGACGGAAAAAATAATGGCCGCTCCGCCCCGGCCTGAGCGAAAGTGTTTATCTACCGTCCCGTCGGTGTCCGAACACAGATTCTGCGTCGCCCATTGAGTTCGTCCGAACCGCCTGCGAGTGCCGGGGTAGGCCAGCCCGCACGACGCGCGTGCGTGCTGAGGTCGTGGCTGCCTACCCGGCAGGCGCTGCCTGCTGACTGACGGGGTTCTGTACCTTGACTGGCGGTGGGGGCGGCTCCCGGTGCTGCGCGGGGTGGCCAGCGTATCCGTGCTGAGCCTGGTACCCTTGGTGGCTGGGGTGCAGGACAGCGGGCTGCTGTCCCGGGTGTCCCTGGTGAGGCCCAGGATGGCCCTGGTGGTGCGGGGGCGGCGGCAGGCCGACGGCCGGGGGCGCCGCCGTCGACGGGGCAGCCCCAAACGAGGCCAAGCACCTCGTGCCCATGTCGTTGTAGGTGAACAGGGGCGCCCGACGCAGCTTGGACGTCATAGCGGGCTGTGAGCACTGCACCGCACTGGGATAACGCACCAACACACTCTCACACACACTCTCTCTCTCTCTCACTCACACACAGACACAAGGCGCACGACACGCCGGACACATTCGCGCACACGACGCGGGCAGGGTCAGGACACGGGGGCTCAGCTCAGGGCGGCGGCGGTACGACCTTCAGGAGCGAGTGCCGGGGACGGACTGGCGCCGGGGCTGGCGGCGCGGAGCTCCGCGAGCCGCGGCGCTCCTGGCCCGGCTCGGCTCGGCAGGCCGCGACCCCGCCTAACGGTCCGCCCGGGCTCGGCGCGGATCGGATCGGCTCGACAGCGGCCTACCCCTGCCCACGTCGGGTTCCCAAACACGCGGAAACACACGCAGCCGCCGAACCCAGCAGCTGGGCGGCAGCCGGCGGCACTATGCACACCGCGGCCACCCCACGCGTGCTCTACCATGGCAACGATCGTCTATGGTAGTCTTTCGTTCTAGGCCCAGGCCGCCAGCCATCCACCTCGGAGGGAAAATATTAGTGGTCGCAACACATTTTTTTGGTTGATTTTCAGAAAGCAGTAAATTTTAATCTGAGAACGTAAATTTTGTTGGGGGAACTATTTGTTACTTGCACCAACCAAAATTTTCGTAAACTAAAAATGAGTTCCCCGACCAAAATTTTAGCTGTCAGAACCAAAATTTAACTGCTTGTCTGGAAATCAACTTAAAAATTAATTGCGACCGCCAATCTTTTTCTTCCGTGTGGTTCGGCCCCGTGACCGCACACTGCAGAGGCTAGGGGTCACCACGCCGCACCGAGCCCTGCGGGGGGGGGGGGGGGGGGGGGCTGCCCTGCCTTTGTCGCATTCCCGCTGTTTTCTCAGAAAAACGCCGTCATTGTGTTTGGCAGCAGGGGCTCACGGCTCCCGTGAACTGTGACCCGCCGCGGACGCCGGAGAGAAGCGGCCCCAGTATTGTCGAAGCCTCGCCTCGAACCGAATGCTGGATTCCGACGCGGGTTCTAATACTGGCGTCAGAGCGGAGCCGAGAAAGTAGTGACCACGGTCGTGATGGTCCGGGCCCTCCGGAGCCTCCGGGGCCGCAGCACCAACACGGGGCTCCGCGCGGAGTCCGGAGTCCGGCAACATCGCGAGGGCAGCGGCGCCGCAGACAAACACAGGACGTCCGTGAAAATGAAACGAACAGAGCATAGCGCACTCCGCGGGGGAGGGGGAGGGGGGGGGGTGGGGAGGGCGTCTCCCGGCGTCGCGCACTGTCTCCGCGCTGCCGGAAGACGCTGCCGCCTCCGGGCCCTGCCCTCCGGGTCCGGGAGCCTTCCGGCGGAAACTCCGGGCCGCGAACCCGGCGACGCGACAGGCAAGACGCGCATCGCTCCCAAGTCCTGCGGGGCCTGCGGGCTCGCCTGCGGGTCAACAACCAGCCGACAGTGCACGGCAGCGTGTGCGGGAGGCGGCCCCGGACTCGCGTCCTCGGCGTCACAGTCGTCGTCGCCGCCTCCCTCAACGACTACGAGAAGCTGGCTGACTCGCCTACTGCGGCGCTGCAAGGCCGCGGCACGGAGCAGGCAGGCGCGAGCAGTGCAGCCAACGGCCGAACGCTAAGCGCTCCGAATCCCCAACGACCCGCAGGTGCCGAGTCACTCCACTGCAGATAAAACGGTTGGCAGCACTGGGAGCACAGGACGTGGTAGTAAGCCACGGTTAGCGCTAATTGCGAGAGCGTTCTCCTCCGGCTAAACGCTCTGTTGGCAAGACTGTCTTGACGAACGATTCCCGTGGGAGAGGCTGCGGCTGAGGCTGCGGCACGCGCCCGCCCGCCGCCGCCACGAGCCACGCGGCAGGGAAACACCGTCCGCCGCCCGCCCCTAAGAGGCGCACTGGGCCTGTAAAGTCAGCGACGTGCGTCTCTGCGTTTCAAACCTCAATTTATGGTTTCAAAAATGACCGAAGGGAAAAAACCTATGTCGTCCCGGCTTCCGCCAGGACCCCTGCCTTCAACTCCGGTGATCTTACGGGAACCGGTGCTTTACGGCTGCTAGTTGGCCCCGGGACACAGCACTAGAACCCGCTACCCGGCTTGCGCCGGACGGATCTCCCGGCAACCCCTAGCCCGCGCTACTGCGCGAGGCCCCCTCCGCTAACCACGGCCTCCGGGACTCCATCGTACTGTAGTGCCCTTCAACCGCAGTCTGGTTTGGCCCCATTCATCATGGGAGTCCGCCCCTGCGAAGATTTGGGGGACATAGGTTCCCTTCGTACACGGCCGAAGCCGCTGTACTCTACTCGCTACGTACCGAGTAGCGGCATGTCCGCACCTGCCAGATTCAGAGAGAGGAAAACAGAAGCTTCGAACCCTAGAAGCTCCCGTACATCCCCCGAGTCTCCCCCCGGGATTGCTCCCGAGGCACAGAACGCCCCCCCGGGCGGGACCCTCGAATCTAGGGAATCGAACCCTAGACCCTCGGGAGGGGGGGTTTGTGCCGACGGCGCCTTGGCCCGCACGGTCGCTTGGACAGCCATACCAACATCACGTTCGGAAGTATACTTTAGCCACATTCCTCCGAGCTCTGTCACAAGAAAAAGTTGAGCGACCGGCAAGATTAGAACCAGGGACCTGTCGGTTCCCTACCGGTCCGCCAACCCATGCGGCTACCGAGTTACGGTCGTAGCTGCAGCGCGCTCCCGGTACTGTAGCCACTGTCGTTTCGCAGAGCAGAACACCGAATACACAAAGGCCCATTCTACCAAATCTTATATCGCCGCGTGTTGCTTTGCCTTCTTACTCGCACGCACGCGCGCAGATACGCGCGTACCTAACTTGACAGACTCTGGTGGCGGCGGGGGCAGTGGCCCGCTGATCCTTACCGCTGCGACGGCACGTAATTTTCGAACGGCCCAGCGGGTTCGGGGCGGACCAAGGCCGGGCAAGTCCCACGCCTCGGCGGTCCGAAGGGGGCCACGTGGTCGGTCGCGTGACAATGCAGGTCAGGGATCACGGCCCCCTGGACGCCGAGAGAGAGGATGTGCTGTCTGAGACCGCCGAAAGGAGGGAATCACTGAGTTTTCGGTGTACACCCGTAATGGAGTTATTTGATTTTTTTAAAACATCATTATTTTCGTTTGGTTGGCAGGCTGCTCCGAGTACCAGTTCCGCTGCCGCCACACCGCCTCGGTGGAGTGCATCGCCATCTACAACCAGTGCGACGGCATCCCGCAGTGCAGCGACCGCTCCGACGAGCTCAGCTGTCCCGCCGACCAGGGTAAGCGGAGTGCGGGCTGCGAGCTCGTTGTGAAAATAACTCGGTTGGCCCCGACCCAGACTCGAACCCGGCGCCTCTTGCTTGTCGCAGGCACGACGGCGGTGGCGCCCGCGGCTGGCGACGCGTCCGGCTTCGGTCGCGGGGACGCGTCTACACTCCTCGGCAGGGGTGTGGGGCCCGCGGCGGGGCAGAAGGTAGTACACCGTCATGGAGTCTCAAGTTAGAAGCAACTCCATACCCAACCAGGAACAGACTGTCCAAACTGTACCAAATCGATATTGATGGTTGTCGAAATTTTGTCGAAGCTCAATTTTTTCATTGATTATTTGTCGAATTGACAAAGAAAATCGACTTACGATATCATTTTGATATCGAATCGACGGTAGATTACATCGATCTCTTTGAATTTGTCGATATCGTTTCGACAGTTTAATCCTGGCTGGGTACCCGTCCCGTCAGTTCGACCCCTGACAAGTGTTTTCATTTCAGCTGTCGGAGGACCTGGCCGGGGATTCGCGCGTTCACGCCCAGGAGCTGATGGACCTCCGCGAGCAGCAGTACCAACTGCAGCGAGAAAAACAGCAACAGCAGCTATTGCAGGGCGCGCAGCCCAGCCTGCTGCTGTCTGACACGAAGGTGCTTGTGACCGCCACTCGCCGCAGCGGCGTACGAGCCGAGCCGGCCAGTTTCTTCACCAATTCCTTGATGCAATTGTTTTCAGCAGCAGCAGCAGCAGCCCGTGCTACTGCCTCAGCAACAGCCGCCGCCACAGCCACCGCAGGCGAACCAGCCCATGAACCCGTACACGTACCGAAACTGGCAGCAGCAGCAGCAGCAACAGCAGCAGCAACAGCAGGCGGTACACTCCGTGCAGCAGCAGCCACAGCAGCAACAGCAACAGAAACAACAACAACAACAAATTCAACAGCAGATTCAGCAGAGCCAGGAGGCCAGGACCCAGCAGCTGTCTCTGTCTGACCAGCTGGGCCAGCTGCAGGGAGTCGCACCCGGCCCCCAGCAGACGGGTGAGTACGCGGAAGCTCTACGACCACCGGTGTTAGCACCTCGACTTCTATTCTAAAAAACTAAATGAAGAAAATAAGATTAAATTATTTACAAAATCGTACCTTGATTTTTGTTGCAGATGGGACTGGCACAGGCTCCCGGGACCTGGCCGTCAGCTCCAAGACATCCCCGCAGGGCCCGCGGGCGCCCTCCCAGCCCGAGCAGGAGACTCAGCTCCTGGTGCAGCAGCCGCCTCAGCAACCGCCGCAACAGCAGCAGCAGCAGGACATCCTGGCCGCAGCACTTCAGCAGCAACAGCAGCTACTGCTGCAGCAACAGCAGCTACTGCTCCAGCAGCAACAGCAGCAGCAACAACAGCTGCAGCAGCAGATGCCGCTGTTCCAGCACGCCGGGGGCTCGGGGGTGGCCAGGGGCGCCGGGCTGCAGTGGGACAACGGACCCTACCGGTCCGGAGGTAAGGCGATAGGTAAAAAAAAAAATATGTTGAAAAAAAAATATGGAAGGAGTCAGTATTTGAACCTGGGTCCCGTCCTGTCCGCAGCGCACGACAGCCACATCTTCACGCACAAGGGCGGCGTCCTGGACACGGAGCACTACCACGTGCACAGCCACCCGCACCAGGTGTTCGGCGACGACCTGCAGACCGCGGGGTGAGTCGAGCCCCGAGCGGCCAGGGTCCGCCTGGGAACGCGGCGGAGCGGTATGAGAAATATAACGTGTGAACTGTTCCGTTCCCCACAGCGCGGCGGGCTACGGAGAGGGACCGCAGGCCGCGGCCGCCGGCTCCTCGTACTACGGCCAGGGCGCCCCCAGCGGCCGGCCAGCAGGTTAGCCTCTGTTCTTACCAGAACTACCGCCTGTGATTTGTTTTGTTTTTCATTTTCGGAAACCTTTTTACAGAGGACTACGCGCCGCTCCGCGCCGGCGGCGCCCCCCAGAGGCCGCCGTCGTACGGCGGTCAGTACGGAGCCCCGCCGGACTACTTCTACGAGGACGGGGGATCCGAGAGTAGGCTGCAGCTCGCCAACCTCGGACGGCTCGTGAGTTGTCTCCTGTGTCTGAACAGTCGGCCCACTAGCGCCTGCCAAGTGCTGGGTAGGCAAGCCCGCACGTCGTGAGTGCTCACCGGCATGGCCTACCCTGCAGGCGTCCCAAACAGCGGCCGATTTAGTAATGCAGAGCGAGAGCTCATTATGGAGAGTGTGGTTGTGAATGTTGTCGTCTCATCTCATCACGCTTCTTCCATAGGTTGGAAGGTAGGGTCCGTGCAAAGAATTACTCTGGCAAGTAACAATCGATTTAAAATATACTTATTTTCAGTCCTGCAGTAAAGGCCGAACAACTCATCGAATAAACACAGGAAGGGAGTATATCACAATACGGACTGAGATATCTAGCATCTACCCCGTGATCAAAACAATGCAAAATTTTGTTGACATAAAAATTTCACTTACAATAAATTACATTTCCATAAAAAATTTCACTTACAATAAATTTCATTTACATAAAAATTTCATCTACAGTTAATTTCATTACAAAATTACCTTTGAAATTGGGCATTTGTAAAGAATGAAAGGTACCATAAAAGACTAGAAGTAAGCCTCAAAATTGCAAAGGGAAAAAAATCACATCTGTGCTTCAAATTTCATTCTAAATTACTCTCCAGACTCACAAATAAACCCCAAAAATTCATATAGGTAGGAACGAATTGCACCTAAAATTACCAGCAGCATGCGGGACTACCCCGGTGTGCCAGCGGAGCGCAGATGGTCGGTCACCGGTCACTGAACCCCCTCCCGCAGGTGGCTGTCCCCGCGGTGCGAGCGCAGGTGGACAGTCAGATGGCTGCTTTGGGTGAAGCCCTTATCACAGGTGTCGCACTGTACGGCCTATCGCCGGTGTGGCTGCGCAGGTGGACAGTCAGATCGCTGCTTTTGGTGAAGCCCTTATCACAGGTGTCGCACTTGTACGGCCTATCGCCGGTGTGGCTGCGCAGGTGGACAGTCAGATCGCTGCTTGTTGTGAACTTGGCCCCACAGGTGGGGCAGCTGTACGGCCTATCGCCGGTGTGGCTGCGCAGGTGGACAGTCAGATCGCTGCTTTGGTGAAGCCCTTATCACAGGTGTCGCACCTGTACGGCCTATCGCCGGTGTGGCTGCGCAGGTGGACAGTCAGATGGCTGCTTCTTGTGAACTTGGCCCCACAGGTGGGGCAGCTGTACGGCCTATCGCCGGTGTGGCTGCGCAGGTGGAGAGTCAGATCGCTGCTTGCTTTGAACTTGGCCCCACAGGTGGGGCAGCTGTACGGCCTATCGCCGGTGTGGCTGCGCAGGTGGACAGTCAGATCGCAGCTTCTTGTGAACTTGGCCCCACAGGTGGGGCAGCTGTACGGCCTATCGCCGGTGTGGCTGCGCAGGTGGCGCGTCAGATGGCTGCTTTTTTGAACTTGGCCCCACAGGTGGGGCAGCTGTTCTCACCGGTCTGCACCCGCAGGCTGGACTGGGTCCGGTACTCTGCAGGCTGCTGTTGCTGATGCTGCTGCTGTTGTTGCTGCTGTTGTTGCTGCTGCTGCTGCTGTTGCTGCTGCTGCTGCTGCTGTTGTTGTTGCTTGCTGCTGCTGCTGCTGCTGCTGCTGCTGCTGCTGCTGCTGCTGTTGTTGCTGCTGCTGCTGCAGGTCGGGCTGCAGGGCCGGGGTGCTGCAGGCCCTCCGCCGCCTGGTCTCTGCCGCACAGCTGCACCTCCGGTGCCTCTCCAGCAGCAGCGGGCTGACAAAGCAGAGGCTGCACTGGTCGCAGGGGAAGGTGCCGGCTGTGTGCAGAGTGGCGGGAGCACGGCGTTAGACTGGGGTCCGGCTACTCCAGGCGCACCCTTCAGAGGCCACCCCTAAACAAGGGAGTGCCAACAAGTGTAACAAACTTTTTCGTATAAAAAAATGATCGATTTTGTTTTTCGTTTATTGAGATTTGGGGCTCTTAAAAACTGTGCAAAAACAAAGTCAGCCATATTTTTTAAAATTAAAATTCATTTTTTATATATGACAGAACTATTGAATCCATAAGTAGTATGATTGCTAATTGATACTTGTGGCTTGTGGCACTCCCTTGTGATCCGCCCCTAGCGCCCTGCCCCGGGGTACTCACTGAGCACACGCGGGTCCGCGGGCGGCTGCCGGTAGGCCTTGGGGTCGATGCCCAGCTCCCTGCCGTACGAGTCCCCGTACCACACCAGCAGCTCCGTGTTGGCGGGGATGTCGCGGATGCTGCGGTAGTACAGCTTCCCCTTGAACTGGTACGGCAACAGGTTCTCCTCGCCGGGGCCGTTGCGGGGGCAGTTCACGAACCGCATCCAGTTGGAGGTGGACATGTCCACCGCGTCCACGCAGTGGGCGGGACGGCCCTCGCGGCGTATCTGAGGACAAGGAGAGCAGAGAGCAGGCCGTGAGGCGGAGGCCGTGAGGCGGAGGCCGTGAGGCGGAGGCCGTGAGGCGGAGGCCGTGAGGCGGAGGCCGTGAGGCGGAGGCCGTGAGGCGGAGGCCGTGAGGCGGAGGCCGTGAGGCGGAGGCCGTGAGGCGGAGGCCGTGAGGCCGTGAGGCGGAGGCCGTGAGGCGGAGGCCGTGAGGCGGAGGCCGTGAGGCGGAGGCCGTGAGGCGGAGGCCGCTGGGACGGGTCGGGGCCTCTGCACGACGAAAAAAATATTAGTGCCCGCAACTATTTTATTTAGTTGATTTTCAGACAAGCAGTAAATTTTGGTTCTAGGAATTAAAATTTGGTTGCGGGAATTACTTTTTAGTCGAAACGTTAGCTGCTCCAGCGAGGAAGTTCGTGGCAGGAGCAAAGAGAAGAAAACAAATTTTAGATCTAATAATCAATGTGTATTGCTTGTCTGGGAATCAACTAATAAAATAGTTGCGTCCACTAATCTTTGTTCTCCGTGTGGCCGTCACTCACCACCCAGCCGTAGCCGCTCTCCGAGGACGGCGGGCTGATGACACCCTCGTACGGCCCGAAGCGCACTCCCTTCGGAATGGCCTGCCTGGCCCACACGCCGTCCCCGGCACCCTTGATCTTGCTCGGCATCACGGCCAGCTGGGGTGGCAGCGTCAGCAGCGCGCGGTCCGGGACGCCAACGGCAACCTGGGGCAGAGAGAGGACGAGGACGCCGTCAGGGCCGGGCCGGGCCGGGGCCGGGTGGGGCCGTTGGCCCCCACACTCACCTCCGCGTCGGTCACCACCGTCAGGGGGTGCAGTGCGCACTCGCCTTCGTACTCCTGCTGGCAGTCGTCACAGACTGCGGGGAGGGAAACAACAGAAACCTCATCAGAACGCGCGGACCGGTACTTGAACCCACGGCCGGTGCCGGCGCTGAGACTCACACAGGAAGTCGTCGTCGTCCTGGAGGTCGTCCTCGACGTACGTCTTCCGGCTGCCCACTCGCTTGGGGTACCGGGTCCTGGCCTCGCCTGAAGAGGGGTCGCCCTGCGCGGAGGTAGTGGTGGCGGTAGCGTCTGCGGCGGCGGGCTCCGTGCCGACGGGGGCCTCCGAGCTGACGGGGGTCTCCGTGCTGACAGAGGCCTCCGAGATGACGCGGGGTTCCGAACTGACAGGGGGCTCCGCTGTGGCCTTCTTCTTCTGGACGCTGTAAACACACGAGGACATGCTTCAGAGAGGCGCCGGTGCTGCCGTGCCCCGTCCTCCCCCCTGGACACCCCGATCCTCACCGTGGTCTGGTGGCCGTCCTCGCCTGCACCCGCTGCGACGCCCGCGTCTGAAACCCAGAGAAGCACGGTCCACTAGCGGCACTTAAGACCGAGCGCACAGCAAGCACACCCACGGCTGTCGTGGGTTCGAATACCGCGGACCGTTTCGGCGTTTGCCTCACCTTGGTCTCGCTGCCGGGTACCCACTCGTCGTCGTCCTCGGCGTCGCTACCAGCAGCTCGCTTCTTGGCCTTCGGCTTGGCCACGGGCTTGGCGGGGGCGGCCTGTCCGGGCTCGAACCGCATGAAGGCAGGACGCTTGGGCGACAGGCCTAGCGAGAAGCGGGGGCAGTTTGAAAGGGCGGCAAAGTCCGGCAATACAGAGTTTGTGCGTGGAACCGAACGCGACGGTTTAGATACGCTGAAATTAAATTCGTCAACCACCACCACCACCGACGCCTTCACAGGTCAGTCCAGCCTGGGCTAGCGTCACTGACAGGCGATGACAAGAACGACTCACCTGTCTTCTTCATTTGCTCATAGTTTTCGAAAATGTTCTTATAACTCATTTTTTCATAGCTGCACAGCTCGGCCCAGTCATGGACTGAGAAATGAGGGCGGATCTCATCGTATTGATCATTGTCACTCTCGCTTTCTGAAAACGAAGCCATCGTACGCGATTCTCTCCAACAACTGTCCAGTACTTTTCAAACACAATTCCAAACGGTGCGGGCGGGCGGGCGGGTGGGGTGCGCTCACAAACATGTCAGCTCGAGCGCTTCGCCCTGCCGCGCTACTTATTACCCGGCGGGCGCTTCGTCCGGTCCTGGGTTCTGTATCAAACGACGAACTCTGGTTCATCCGAATTATTCACCAGTCAACGGGATTTCACTCCCTCGATATTCGCAATGCAGTTCCCGTCGCAAATTTAAGTTGAGCGTGTTCTAAGACGACCACCTCATTGACCACTTGCACCGCGTCGCGTCTCCCGACGGGAAATTCAAATTTGAATCTGCCGACATCTGCCATATCGGTAATGGGTTTATCTAATTTTAAAAACGCCGCTGCAGATAAAACTTGGCTTATCATCGGTCATCGGGGTTGGTCGTGCTGATGGACTCCTGTCGGTCATGCGACAGAGGACAGAGGACGAAAGTGTGGGCGGGGAGGGGTGTGGTTGGGGATGCTGGGCCAATCGGGCGGCTAAGGGCAGGCTCGTCGCACCCTGCTTGCCGCTTCGGCCAGTGTCTCGTGGCGTCTCTCTCTCTCGCTCTCTCTCTCTCTCTCTCTCTCTCTCTCTCTCTCTCTCTCTCTCTCTCTCTCTCTCTCTCTCTCTCTCTCTCGCTCCCCTACACAGCACCCCACGAGTGCGACAGAGACGGAGCCACGGAGAGTTCTGCGGCGTCAGACGGCTGAGATGAGCTGACCGAGTCTGTGTCCTGTGTAT
This sequence comes from Odontothrips loti, assembly GCA_038380765.1. Classification (NCBI taxonomy): domain Eukaryota; kingdom Metazoa; phylum Arthropoda; class Insecta; order Thysanoptera; family Thripidae; genus Odontothrips; species Odontothrips loti. The sequence goes on along the minus strand of CM076256.1, from coordinate 7,466,072 downwards.
GTTGCAGGGGCTGCAGGTTCCGGCGGACGACGTCCGCCGCCTGGGGGTGGACCTGACTTCGGTGCCGTACGAGAAGCAGCTGTCCCTGCCCCCCCAACACCAACAGGGTCTCGGGCCCCCGGTGCCGAAACAGACACAAGAGCCGGCCCCCGGCCAGGGCGGGGCGGCGCCCCCGGCGCAGCCGCAGCGGGCCGACGCGGCCAACAACGCCACGGCCGCCCCCGTGGCCCCCGGGGGCGCCGCCCCCACGCCGCGGCCCCGCCCCCAGGACAAGGCCAACTCGGTGAAGAAGCAGCTGGAGCACGCCATCCAGAGGTCCACGGCGCCGCCCCCGCCGCCCCCGGCCACCGGGAGGCCGACAGGTATGACACCCCCATCGACCTCAGTGGGAAAGGGTTGGGGCAGTGCGATGACGTCATTTCTGTGGCCGCAGCCGACGCCGCGCCCAAGAACAAGACGGACGTCGCGCACCCCAAGTCCGGGGCGGAGGCCGACGGCAAGAGGGCGGGGCCGGCGTCCTCGTCGACGGGGATCTCCGACGCCAACCTCAGCCTGGAGCAGGCCGCCCTGGTGGACATTCAGGACGGCCCCACCGTCAGCCCCAAGGGGGCCATAATCTCCCTGGTGCTCGGTAGGCTGCCGCTGCCAACGCCGTCCTCTGTCTCCATCTCTGTCGCTCCCTGGCTAACGCCGGCAAATGCCGCCTCCTTGTCTCTCTCGCACTCGCAGGCATGGTGCTGACCTCGTTCATGGTGGTGGTGATCGTCTGCCGCATCCGCACCATCAAGCGGCGCCTGATGCGCCGTGGGGGGCAGTCCCCCTACGCCCACGACGCGGACTACCTCGTCAACGGGATGTACCTGTGAGCCAATCAGCGCGCAGGACTCGCAGCCCTTGCAGCCAATCAGCGAGCAGGGAAGGACTCTCTTCCACGCTGATTGGCTCTGGCGTTCCTCATCGGACAATAAATTTCCACTTGAGGCTCTGGACTTCCTCAAACTGAGTGTGTGCCGTGTTTTCTACAACAGGCGTTTATCTGAATCATTGAGAATGTGTGATTTTTTTTAAATATTTTTTTTTTTTAGAGGAAGTTGTATAAATTGTGTATATGTGAAGCATAGAGTTGTGTATGTAAATTTTTAAAATTCAGAATTAAGGATCATTAGTTTAGATTATGACGGGGTAAGTTTGTGGTCCTAGTTTCTTTTTTGACGTTATTTCTCATCGGTCGACCATTTCAGAGAGGTCTCACCTGCCAGGTGACTTTTGAGCTGCTTCTAAGGAAAGTGTTTTGAACTGTCCGTTAAAATGGATCTATAGATGCTATCCAAAAAATATTTTATTTCCAAGTTAGACAGTCACATGATGGGGGACTGCAGTGATGATGCCTGACAATTGTATTCCATAAAATTTTCACCCTGTAATGAGGAATTACTGTTAGTTTTTATGTCATTGTGATGTGATGCGAGAAGGAAGAAAAAGAAAAGTAATTCGCTAGTGCATTGCTCTTCATGTTGACTATAATATGAATGATAGAACCATTCCCTCTGAGTGGTCCTCTTTATTTTCTCACAAAGAGGAGATTGTACTAGAACTGGCATTCCTCTCAAATAGTGTTATTCTTCCCAATCGACTGAATGATTATGGAACTAATTTTGTAATATAGTGAAGCTCTTAACTTTGTTATTTGTTCCGATAGCTTTAAGTGATTTTTTGTAAGAAATTATCTTCTTGGGGTGGTGGTAATTGAAAAGGAATAAGTAACTGTTTTCTGCAAGCTATAGCTCTAACAAAGTTGCAATGGAGACAGAAGGTTGGAGCAGTACTAAGTAAATTCTGTTAGTAGTACTTTTTTTCCCCCACGTAACATAGTATGTTTAATCATTTCAAGATTTTGTTTTCCTGTTCAAAGTGAAAATGTTAGAAAAAGGGACTGGTCGGATGTCAGGTTAAGACTGTACACAGTTGTACTCAGATTTATCTCACACTTACTGGATTAATTTGCTGTTGTTGCTACTAGTCTGTATTATAATGTGTTGAGAGGACCTCATTTTATGGTTCTATGAAAACTCCCATTTCCAATTTTACGGAGTGTATGTGGACTGATTGTATGGCAGTACACATCATGCCACTTGTTTTAAAATGTGCAATTCATTTGCTTGAAGGGGAAACTTTTTTGGGTGGAAACATTAAAGAGACATTCAATCTAATAAAGTGCATTTTACTCAACAACAATATCTTTCCACACACGGTCAGGCCACATATTTGAGAAAAATCACAATATTTCCCAGAAAGAAACACAGAAGCAAGCAGTAGATATTCAATACACATAGCTACTCTGTATTCTGTTCTTCCTAAAATACAAACCCACATTTATAACACAAAATTTCAGTCCAGCTGAGTACATAACAAAGATTGGTGAACAGCCTCATACACCAATCAATCACTTTTGATAAAAGTTGAGTTTATGTAATTTCTTATAACTGGCTATGCAGTCTTCATTTACAATTCCCTTGACAAAAGCAGAGAAACCATCATTACTAAATTCAAACAAGTTTTAGCAAATGATTGGACCAACAACTGGGTATGTATCTCAGTCTTCCATGCATAGTAACATAATCTACATGAAAATCTGACAGAAGAGCTAGGCTTTACAGGAAAAAGGAATAACTGACAATGAAGGAGTTGGCACAGAACAATAAACAAAATGCAAGAATGATTTAAAATTTCTACACAAGAGAATAAGATAAATTCCAGCTGATAATGAAAGCTCCAATCATAAATTTGGCTCTTCCAGCTCAAAGCTCTCATTACAACACAGTCCGTTTTCGAGCACTTCAATGATAAATGAGTTAAGATGTGGGAAAGGTCACTATACAAACTTTCACCCCTCCACCACAATGAAGATGGTAACTCATTGTAAAATAGTTATAAAACAGATATGGAATGATTATGAGCCTGTACTACAGTAAATACAATTTTTGTACAGCTGTCACAGAATGGACCTGCCTGAGGATACCCTTGAGGATTACAAAATATTCATGGGTAACCCAAGAAAAAATAGGATATTCTCATGCTAAGGAGTTGAGATTTGGTTTGAGTTTTCAGACCAAATGCTGGCTGAAAATGATGCAGATCTGACAGAGCATTAACTCCTTGACTTGGAAGCCAAATTCTCATTTATTTAGTACAGTCGCAGTGCACATAAAAATATAATTATAAAAACAAATAAAATAGGACAGTAGGCAAATCCAACATTTGCCTGTACCCTAAGAGACCATAACTGGTGTTTAGAAAAATATATCAATTGAAGACTTAACTCATTGGTTGAGAGGACCAGTTGACAAATGTAAGGATGAAGCTTATACTAAAAATAGCACAGGCATGAGTCCATTTAATTTCAAACGTACCACCACCAGCCATGTAGAATGTTTCTGAAACTGATTACAATATGCCACAGTACGAATATCATTCACAGAGATAAAGACGGGTCTACTCGTAAGTGTAAAAGTGAAAAATAATTCACAAGTTTTTCAGCCAAAGAATTGAAACAACTTGGGAAAGGTGAAATCATATGTATTTGGCTGTTTGGTACTTTCAATGGTAAGAATTCAAGCAACACATAGTGCACTACTGGTAACTGAGCAAGTCTCTTATTTTATTCTTATTTAAGCATGGCATGATTGCAGATAGGATTGGGAGGGATAAACCAATTTATGCCAGGAATACAACAAAGAAAATAAAGAAAAATATAAGAACAGCAAAAATCTTAATCATGAGCCATCGATTAGATGTAACTGACTGGAAGTACCTCAGGATCTCCCCATGTGCTGCTTCCACATTCAATTCTGCATCTTGGACATTGGCGTCAATTCTGGAAACAAAGAAAAAAAGGGACTTGTAATGTAGATAGCACCCACTTAATTTTGTGTGCTTCTGACAGCTAAATTCACTTTCATTTACAATGAATAAGACACTTACCTTTCCACCATTTCTTCCTGTTCCTTAACCATGGTTGCTAGCTGCTGGAAAATTCCTCCTAACTCTACAATTGTAGATTCTATATTTTGCATGGTTTCTGCTCGACTTTGCAAATAATTATCCTGAAAGAGCGATTATGTTTGGCTTTATATAATAAATATTGAATTTCCATTTCATCCTCTGCTAATGACTTACAGTTTCATCATAGATAAGAGCTTGTTTCTGGATGGCAGGTAGCAAAGGACGTCCCTCATCCATGTCAATTGAAACTTGTTCTTCAGCCAGAAGGACTGAGCCATGGTGATGCCCTGACAGTGCTGAAGGTGGAAGAGAGCTTGATACAGGACCCTGAGAAAACTGATCTCTCCTGCTCTTTTGTTGCTTCAAGTTCTGGAATGAAAAAGTTGTTTTTGGAAATAAGACAGAATGCACAACACTACATACTGTGCTTAAAGAAAACCAATACACACCTCAGTTCTAACTTCTAAAACATTCTTGAACTCTGAGGACATGGTTGCGAGTTTGGATTGAAGAGCTAGTACTACACTCGATGAGTGCGATAAAAGGTGTGCTCTCCCCGTTTGTTGTGTCCTTCGCTGATTGCGGGCCACTTCCTGTAGTCTAGCAATTTGGCCATTGAGACTACTCAGATCTTCTTTGATAATATAAGTCAGCTCCTGGATCTCAGTGGGTCTATCATTGAAAAGTGACTTACGTTTGGCAACTGTAAGAGAACAGATTATCATTATTATTAGACTGTAATTCAAAGAAAAAAAGTTACATAGAGGAAAGACGGGGGGAACTCACGTAGTGTAAGTTTCTCAAGTTTTGAGTAGGTACTGCTAATATTTTTTCCAATGGTCCGGGCAATCATCATAAACTCTGCATAGCTTTGAATATGGCGGGCCTTCCTCGGATCTCTTGCTTGTGCTGCATGGACAATCTGCCGTCCTTGCAGGGACCTAACAGCACTCCCAAATTCATTAGTTCTGTCCCGTGACGTCATGGTCGGATGAAGCACCGGCAAAGTTCCGTTTCCGTGGGGGGCACTGTCTAAGCTATAACTCCCAGAATCATCAAAAACATTGTGTGATGTTTGATGAAATGGCGAGAAGCCAGAGCCACTATCAGCATGTGACGCACTTCCAGTCACAATAAGTGGGGCCTGTTCCGATTCCGAGCCCCCTCTGCGACGTCTCGCAGTCATTGGTTCATATGTGCAGCTGAAGAATTAGGGACCTGCAATCAAAACAATATGATCTGATGACTCAAACCACTTTTGCACTTGTCATTAAAAATTGACAATGAGCAAGCTCCTCAAGCAACAACATGAGTAATCTAACCTATGGTAGTCATCTAAAAGATACTGACAAGTGCAGAACTGAACTGACGAATATAAATTTTAAAAAATTAACTCATGAGGCTTTAATATCCATTTTCTTTTTCAAATCTCATTCTTTTAATAATAACATTGGTTACAGCAAAGGCCTTCAGTTATTGGGAGGTCACTTGTCCCAGATGGGGTGAGTCCTTGAAGACATTGAAGACACTAGAACCCTTTCATTACAAGGGCACAAAGCCATCGCTGTCCGCTGTTCAAATATAACTTAACGTTTCCAAGGGTTTTTGGCACAACTATACCTCGAGTGACAGATTGCAGGTTAAATATCTGTACGTCATCAGACAATCTGATCCAACACTTCAACTTTCAACTCGTCTGATTCAAAACAGATGACAGACGACGCCGTGCACGGCCAATCAGTGTTTACTGAATCCCGTTAAACGAAACACCGCAAGACTCCTTAAACGTCAAGCTAGTTTAATCCTTCATTTGTCGATATAAGCCAATTGCTGCTGGGCGAGACTTTGCAGAGGGACAGGCGTCGCTATTGTAATGATCAGAGGAGTGTCAGGTATATAAGTTACATCTAGTATTTGAGCAGATTCAAGTCTGGTCAGTCGCGGTCTTCCACGTCAAGCCGCGAACTGGAAGGGTTGTGCGCCAGCAACGTCAGCGCCGCGGTTGGGGCCCCGGCCGTGGGGCGAACTAGAAACAAAAACACTTGCCGATCAGGTAGGGAAAGGTGATTTGAGTTTGTAGTTAAATTTAGCTCTGTTACGGCCGTTGCTCTCCAAGACCTCTCCTGCTGCATTGTGTTCGAACATCAACTGTGGCGTTTCTGTCGGAGATTCCCTCGAAGACGCTCTGCTCTTGGTGTGCGAGAGGGTACCCTGTCCGATCGGTGGGCAGAGGCACCAGTGGAGGAATACCGTGTGAGCCGAAAGGTAAGGGACGGACGGAGCTGCTTGGCCAGGCGTGTGAACATGGCTACCCCTCGTCTAGTAGACACCGTTCGCCAACAGTTTCGCCTGCACAGTCGCCACTAGAAAAACGAACTGTGGAAGGCATTCCCTGGTGTGGGCGGGCGGTCACCTCGCCCGCTCGCCTTGCTAGTGACACTGACACTTCCTGTCAGCTTTGGGTTGTACATTTTGGTCTGTCTAGAATTGCTTACTGAGACTAGCCTTAAAGATTTTTGCGATGTCTGCTGGAATGAAACCAACATGTCATATTTCAATAATTAAAGCTTGTTGTTTACTGTTAGATATTGTTTTTATGCAAATTTTGAGTTCTGTGTTCTTTGTGGTTCAGACATGACAGCACTGGGAATTCCTCCTGTGTTGTTCTGCCATTGTTTACAGCTCTTTTGTAGCTTTAAATAACTAAGTAGGCAATAAAACATCTCGGTGTCATTGAAAATTTTAGTGGAGATAATTGTCATTCAGGTTGTTACGTGCGGAACAAGTTTTAATGATTGCGGCAAAAATTGTGACTTGTGTACCAGCACAACCCCTATAGCTTGACATGTCTATTACAATACACTGACAGAATAGTCAGAATAGTGGATTCTGAGTTTAAAATCAAGGTGTCTGTTGCAGTGTTTATCTTTAACACTAATTGAAAGAAAAATATTCACTCCAAAGTAATTGTCATAGGGTGGTTATGGAAGGCGTGATTGTTTTTTCTAATTCTTTTCCATTTCTCCATCAACCGAGGCTAGCTCTTTTACGGCTTTTTTTCGTTGTTCTTACCACAGATGTGAACACCAGTGTGGTGTCTCATCGAATAGTCTACTGCACAGTTTCTAGGTCAGTCTGTGGCATCATGATGTGGGGAAGCGAAACATTTAGTGATTGCAGGTTTCTTGCTATTGTTTGACTTCTTTGGTTGGTGGCCCTGATGTACGTAAATTATTGGCCTTCTGAGATAAGAATTCATGTAGCTCATGGAATTGGTGTAGCTTCCTTATGGTCCATTGCTCTAGCATCCATGAATATTACCCACCCCCACCCCCTTTTCAACCTTCCTGTGTTATTTCAGTGCAGGATTCATTTTTTAAAATTTTAAATTGGTTTTTAAACATTTTCAGTTCCTTTCCCGTCCAGTTTATTTTCCATTGACCTTACATAAAGTAATACCAAAAGTATTGGTGTGCAGTGTGGTTCAAATACTCCCTAAAGTAACTAGGGTTTGTCCTACCACCACCACCACCACCACCACCACCACCCCCCCCCCCCCCCCCCCAGCCTCAGACAGCTGGCTGCGTTAGCGGTTTGACGGCGGTCATGAGCGCGTCCTAGTTTTGGTAGGAGGCCCTGACCATGCCCTCTGGCACCAACACCGCTGGTTCGAATACTGCCTTGCCTAGACTTCGTTTTTATTGACACTGACCGTTTTGTGCGGAATGAGTTCAGCCAAGTAATCAGTGCAGGGAAGAGAATACCACCCTGTGGAGCTTGCACTTGAACCCGACTGTCCTGAGACTCCAGCGAGGGCACGCTGCCACTGACAGCGAGTGGATTTGTCCTGTGGAGGATGTGTTTGGCCGGCGCCATGGCTGTCGCAGTTCGGCCCCTGGTCCATAGCTGTGTTTCCGGGACCTCCGGGCCGGAGCTGCCCCGCTCCTTTCCTCCCCTCCCGTGTGGGTGGAACCCCTACCGCCCCCAACCGCCCCCTACCGCCCCCGCCCCAGCCGTGCCCTAGTCCGCCTCCGCCACGCCGCTCCGCATTCAGAAATGAGGTCAGCCGACTGGCGGGGCGGAAGGGGGGAGGGGAAGGGGGAACTGCTAGGGGCTGCGACCCCCCTTGAGGAGTGAGGGGAGGGGAGGGGGGCACTTGTGGGCCCCTCCCCTCCCCCGGAGCCGAGCGGGGCTGGGACCCTGGCTGCTGCTGCTTGTGCTGCTGCTGCATGGAGTCTGGTCCAGTGAGGGCAGGGCGGGCGACACGGTAGTCACGGCGGCCACGGCCTAGGGTGCCCAGGGTCCAGCTCTGGTCCTGCCTCTGCCGGGGTACCGCCGGCTGCCGGGTTCGCGGGGGGTCGAGTCGGGTCGGGGAGTTCGGCGGCTCTGGGCAGGCGGGCGGCGCCCTCTGTGCGCACTGGCGGCGTCCGTGCGCTCTGTCCGAGGGTGAGTATCTGTCCTGTCTCGGCCCTGCACCGCGTACTCGTAGCCTGTCCTCCAGGCGTGCTCATGTGGAGGCCTTCTCTGTGTGTGTGTGTGTGTGTGTGTGTGTGTGTGTGTGTGTGTGTGTGTGTGTGTGTGGGAGGGTGCACCTCCCCCCTGGCGACCTCCTTGTCAGCCGCGCTCCGCCGCTCGGCTCCCTACCAACACCGACATATTGGCCACCTCAAGTGATATTGATCTCCTGGAGTGAGGTGGTACTCTATTTGTCCACGTGTGGAAAAGGAGGTTGGGGGGGGGGGGGGGGGGGGGACCACGAGGAGTGACTCGAGGCTAGCGACAGTTCAATTTTTTTGTTTTTGTTTGTCTCCCCTGACACACGTGCTGGATCTACCAGCAGCACTCCCGAGAGTCGAAGGTTCGAATACCAGTTGGGCCCGGCTGCGTGCTCGGGGCCGCTCGGGGCTTTAGCTTGAGCCGTCTGCCTGTCCTGCCTGTGTGGTGGCCCCGCACGGGCCGCAGATCTCTCCCAGGTGATTCCGATCATATATGATTTGTATGTGAAGTGTATATAAGTATGTATACCTATATATCAAACATATATAACAATATATATTGATATATAGACCTATATATAGCTATATAAAGTTATATATAGGTCTATATACGTATATATACTCCAATATTTAACTATATATATGCATATATAGCCCTATATATAGTTATATATTGGGGTATATACCAGGTGTATCATTGGCCCCGGGCAGTTTCGGTTTTAGGCAGTCCCGCAACACACTATCTCCGTCTCTTTCTGGCTCGGCCAGACGCGTGAGACAGAAAGAGACGGAGATAGTGTGTTGCGGGACTGCCTTAAACCGAAACTGCCCGGGGCCAATGATACACCTGGTATACGTATATATAGACCTATATATAACTTTATATAGCTATATATAGGTCTATATATGAATATATATTGTTATATATGTTTGATATATAGGTATATATTGTTATATATGTTTGATATATAGGTATATATACTTATATACACTTCATATATAAATCATATATGATCGGAATCACCTGGGTGCCGCCGCGGCACAGTATGCTTGTAGTGCATTATGCTGCATGCAGCGGCGTGTGCCGGCCGGGGCGGGGTTCGGTACCCGCCGGGAGCGCGCCGCTGTGGCTGGGCTCGAGCACGGCGGCGCGCGGGGCGGCCCCCACCAGAACGTGGCGGGTTCGAGTCCCCGCCAGAGGCAGCAGCATTCCTCGCGTGTACGTCTGGTTGGGGGGGGGGGGCGGATTTCCCCCTGACTTGCATTGTGTTTGGCCGGGGTAGGGCTGGCGGGGGCGAACACGTATAGTAAGGGCAGGGTTGTCGCGGGGGGCGGGTCGGCCTTCTCGTGCTCTGTGCTGGTGGCACGGGCGATTCCACTCGTAACGTCATTCTGGCCCTGGCCACGCGCGGTGGTTACTTTTATCTCCACCGTTTTCCGTCGCGGGGTTGTTTCTTTCGTTATTTGAATGGCGTTAACCGAGCTTTGCTTCTCCTCTCTCTTGGTGCCTGATGAGCTGGGCTGAGCTCACTCCTCGTCCTATTAGTTTGGCATTGCAGATGGGCTCCCGACACGGAACGCCGCTGCGCCTCGGCGTCGCCGTCCGTATCTGACAACGACCCCCTACCCCCTCTCCCCCATCCCTCTCCCCCACCCCTCTCCCTCATCGCCCGCTCCCCCATCGCCCTCTCCCCCATCGCCCTCTCCCCCATCGCCCTCTCCCCCATCGCCCTCTCCCCCATCGCCCTCTCCCCCATCCCTCGCCCTTTTCCCACCTCCCGAGCCCAGCAGTTCGGTTGCGGTCCTGTGCTGAAGGGCAAACAAGCGGCGACGCGGAGCGCCTGCCAGCGGCAGGGTAGGCCAGCCCGCACGACACGCGTGCGTTGTAGAGGTCGGGGTTGCCTACCCGGCAGGCGCCATTATGTGCGCGCTCGGGGCACAATGTCGTGGAGGCGTCCACTACTGACTCCAGTATGCCGATGCCCCCCCCCCCCCCACCCCCAGCGCCTGCCGCCTCCCTGACTCATTCCCAATCGGGAAGTCCAACGTGCTCCCCCCTCCTCTCTCCCCACAGCGTTGGGGGCCCGTCCGTAATGTACATGGCTCGTCTGCAAAAGCATCCGTGTCGATACCCCACGCCCCCACGACGCCGAGGTGTCTATGCAGGCGTTATTAAGGTAGTCCGGTTGCAATACATAGTTTGTGCCCCCCCCCCCCCCCCCCGAGACGCGCTCTGACATTTCGCTAGCCACGGCCACTGCTTGCTGTGGGTTCCACGTCATGGGGATCTCCTACCTACCCCTACCCCCCCCCCCCCCAAAAAAAAAAAAAAAAAAAAAAAAATCACGTGACTGCACCTGGGATGAAAGTGACACGCTGATTGGGCGAGGGAGGCGTTGTGGGCTCTGCGGGGCGATGTGTACGCATAAGGTGGAAAGCGGCTTTGTATTTTACTCTTCTTGTTCTCTCTCTGTCCTGTGCTCTCTCCTGCTCTCTCTCCCCCGCTCTTACTCGCGTGTCTGGCTGCGATAATTGGTGGAGTTCACGCCTTGCACCGACCACAAAGCCCGACCCGTGAGGTCCTCCACCCCGTCTCCCCCCTCTCCCACCTCCCTTCTCACCCCTGACACCTCCCCCGGTAGCTCTACATCTGCTCCGTCTTAACCCGTTCTTCACTTTCCTCGCGACGCGATTGTTACAATTTTCGATATATCGATTCCCCCTTCTCTCCATGACCGGGAGAGAAAGAGAGAAAGGGAGAGAGAGGGAGGGAGAGGAAGGGAGAGAGAGGGAGAGAGAGAGAGGGAGAGAGAGAGAGGGAGAGAGAGGGAAAAAGAGGGAGGGAGGGAGGGAGGAAGGAGAGAGAGTGAGTGAGTGAGAGCTCATGGTCTCCCGCCCTCGCCGGCCGGTGCAGCGCGTTCGCGGGGGTGCTGGTTGGCTCCCCCTCCCCTCGGACTTGGGGTGGCCTTGGGTGGCGTGCCGTGGCGTGCCGTGCCGTGCCGTGCCGGGCCGTGTGTCCACAGCCAGGACCGGGACCGGTGCTCCGGGCCGGCAGAGTTGCTGCATACGACGTACTTGACTCCAGAATTTTTTTGCCAAGCAAATCGGAGATGCTTGGTACACGTATTGCCGTAAATACGGGCTTTGGACAATACTTGTCTCAAGTATTTTGAAGAAAGTGTGTATTTGGCGCGATACTTGTAACAAGAAGAATTGCCAAGAAACACCAAGTCTGCTTGATGCACAGAATTCATAATTGGCAGTGCGTGGTGAACACGTGACGGAAGCTCCCGGGGGCCGTCAGAGCTTCCCCTGTCAGAGCGGCGGCTGGAAATGGGGGTGATGACGTCATGTTTGGCCTCCCTGGAGCCAGGAATCAGAGTAATGCGGATTGGACTTGGTCTGGTTGTTGCGGCGCGCCTTCGGAGGGTTGTACCGTGTGTACGGGGCCCATGGTGGCGTGGCGGGGGCGGGCGGACGTCACCGAGATCCAGGGTTCATAACGAGGGGGTAACAACCTTGGTAATCCAGCGGACCCGGTCGGGGTAATTCGGGGTAACCCAAAGGTAACCCGGGGGTAATGTCCCAAATCGTGGAAGTAACGGCACGAATGTCCAGCCTCCACAAGCCCAAAATCCAAGGGGGTCCTTACTTTTAGAAAATCCATAGATAAACTCCCTCTAGAAAGAAGAGAAAGTCAGATTTTTATATTTAAAAAAAGTAAATAAAATCAGTTAAAGTTTGGAAATGAGGAAGACCCACGTAGAAGTCACGAAAAGAATAAATAAAAATCAAATTTTGATTCTAAATGACGGGTACTGTGCCCTCCCCCCCCCCCCTCCGGTCGCCTCCATTCTCATGGTGGTTGGCATCGAGATATCTTTTCCTCCCTCGGGAGGGGGGGGGGGGGGGGGGTTGTTGTGCCGGGTGTGACGCTGCCGTGCCTCGCTCCGTGAAGTTGCCCTTAGCCTTGGCTCGGGGCCGCGGGCGCTCCGTGATTCGCTATCGCGTGCCTCGGCGCTGCCCGCTGTGCCGCCACCGCCGCCACGCCCAGTCCTAAAGGCTCCGCTTCAGGGCGCAGAAATAGCCGTCCCAATACCGCGCTCCGCGATAGGAGGGAGTTGAGCCCGAGAGGCTAGGGGAGAGGCCGGCTATTAGTGGTACAGAGAGCCGCAGTGAGCCACAGCCGAGGGGGTAACGACTCCTAAAAATCGTGTCTGTCGGATTACGTATTACCAGGATTACCCCGGATTACCTCGGATTACCCGCTCGGATTACCCGGGATTACATCGGATTACCCCGGATTACCCCGCATTACCCCGCATTACCCGGATTACCCGGACTACCCGGAATACCTCGGAATACTTCGGATTACCCCGGATTACCCGGAATACCTCGGATTACCTCGGATTACCCCGACTTATACCGGATTCCCTGGCCCGGAATACCTCGGATTACTCCGGAATACCTCGAATTACCCTGGATTACCTTGGATTACCCGGATTACTCAACGACTGTCTGTCGGAACCCTGAAGTCGTTAACCCCTCGGCCACAGCACAGCGGGAGCAAAGACACGCCACAGGAGTGCGCGGTACTCGAACCCGAGGCTCCGCGGCCACTGCGGCTGCACCCTTTGTGGGGGGGTTTTAATTAACGCGGCTCGTGGCCTCGTGTGAGTCTACCCCCTTGGACGGGCCCCCAGCTGGCTTGGTGGCGGCGGCGGCAAACTTACTAACGAGCGCTGCTGAGACTGTTCCGCATCGCGACATGCTTCCGACTGGAGCGGTAGTGGCCACGGTGAGGCCTGGCGCCGCCGAGGTTTTGGCACCGAGTAATTCCCTTCATTTTGACTTCGCATATCTCGCCCCCTCCCTTCTTTCCTCCCTTCCTTCCTTTCTCCCTTCCTCCCGTCCTCCCTCCCATCCTCTCCCCCCTCCCGCCACGCACTGTCGGAAATTTACGAAGAATACTACGCGGCATACGACTCTCTCCAGAATTTTTCGTGATTAAAAAAAAAAAAGGGGGGGGGGAATATCTGAATGTGGAACTGGCGTCACAAAACGGTACGAACCCATGGCTGCTGCCGCGCTGAATGCAAATATATTCCACATATAACAACAGTATTCATCATCAAACCTTAATAGATAAAAAAATAAAAAAATATAAAAATCGGCAGAAAATTTCCGGCAGAGCACGGCACGAGGGGCGGCGGCGACACTTGTGGCCTGGTCACGTGATCAGGTGGTCGTTATATTTATGAACTACTCCGCTGTTTATCACTTTGGCGTTGACGTCAGCGCCCCAAGCGGTGCTGGAGGTGAAAAAAAGGAAGGGAGGGAGAGAGGGGGAGGGGGGGGGGGTTGTAAGTAGATGCCAAGGTGGGTGGCCATCTCTCGCGGCCCGCGCCGTCCCTGCAACAGTCGGGGGAGGGGGGCCGTGAGACCGTATGGAGTACCCACCCGGGTGAAGTGAAGGGTAGCACCGGGGTAAACACGCTGACTCGGCCCAGCCCGGCCCTTTATTTCTGGCTAGAGGGCTGCCGCTCTTGACATTTCGCCGGCGTGACCTTTATGTCACAGGCCCCCTGCCTGCCGCGTACCGTCGGCCCGCCGGCCCAGCGTCTCCGGCTTTGTGCACAGGCAGACGTCTCAGCCAGCATGCTGCAGAACACTGTCACTATTATCATGGTCATCATGATCTCCATCATGGTCATCATATGATCTCCATCATGGTCATCATATGATCTCCATCATGGTCATCATGATCTCCATCATGGTCATCATGATCTCCATCA
>CM076256.1:7419279-7446779 GCA_038380765.1 Odontothrips loti | reverse complement strand
CGTCTGTACTCCCACTCGCTGCACTCGCTTCCTACTCCGTGGTGCCAAGCTTCCTGCTCACAACCGTCTGTACTCCCACTCGCTGCACTCGCTTCCTACTCCCTGGTGCCGAGTCTCCTGCTCACAACAGTACTGTACTCCCACTCTCTGAACTAGCTTCCCATACTTCCTGCTCACAACAACCTGTACTCCCACTTCCTACACTCGCTATCTGACATCCGTTCCGTTTCCTACCCTGAGCCAGGGACTCCATGATTGCGCTACCGGTCGCCTCTCTCCGTCCCTCACTCACCGCCATCTCCCTCCCTCCGGTCGCTTTGTGCACCCCCCCCCCCCCCCCCCCCCCCTGTGTACATTCGATTTGTGCTCCCTTCTTTTTTTCTTTTCGTCTCTGCTCTCGTCATCTCCCGGAGGCGGGCCCTTTCTTTTCGCTCTTCTCCTCCCCCCCTCTCTCTCTCTCCCCCCATCTTTCTCTCAATCTCTCTTCCTCGTTCTCTTTTGCATCTCTGCCTCTGTGGGGCCGACACGTACTCTGCATCGTCTGGGGATGACGGGAAACGACTTCTTCTCCGATTTCCGAGCCAGCCGTGCCGAAGCCCAGTCTCTCTCTCTGTCTGTCTGTCTCTCTCTCTCTCTCTCTCTCTCTCTCTCTCTCTCTCTCTCTCTCTCTCTCTCTCTCTCTCTCTCTCTCTCTCTCTCTCTCTCTCTCTCTCTCTCTCTCTCTCTCTCTCTCTCTCGCTCGCTCGCTCGCTCTTCCTCTTCCTCTTCCTCTCTTTCTAGCTCTCCCTCTCCCTCTTCTCTTCCTCTCCCTCTCTTTCTACCTTCTCTTGCTCAGAGTGTGCAGACTGCGTATATTCTGGGGCTCTTTTGGGGGAGTCTTCGCCCCAGGGCTTAGGGGGAGTCGGAGGTGGCTGGGGTCAATGGCCATCACCCCCCCCCCCTCTTTCTCCTCCCCCTCCGTCACCCCTCCTCCCCTCCTCGTCTACAGCACCGTGTTAAGTTTATTCGCCAGTTTAAATCGTATTTTCGAAAGCGATGTGCGTCACTGGATTGGATTCGCAGCACATGCTTCAGATCCGGCCGAAGACCCGGGCTCCAGGGTCCAGCTGCCAGTCCATATAGCGGAACGTGTGGCGTCGCGGTAGTGGTGTTGTGATGCGGTGCCGGGCTGGAGTTGCGGAGCTGGATCCGCTGAAGCCGCTGGAGCCTGGAGCCTCTGGGTAGAGACGTAGAGATGGTGGAGAGGGAAAAAGGAGGAGGGGGGGGGGGGCGTTCGCGGCTGGGCGTGGGGTCCGACCCGACCCGGGCATTGTTTGCGTTGAAATCCCACCCCACCCCACCCCCTACCTCATTCGCACACCAAAATATGTCGTTTGTTCGTGTTTCTGTTCTTATCTTTCTCTTCTCTAAGACATGTCGTTTCTATTGTCACCCGTAGATACCAATTCCCAAATGGTGTAGATGAAGATGGTCTTAGGAAGTCCCACAGAACTGAAGGAACTGAACCGGGAGCTTTGCAAGAGAAGGCTTTTCACTCCTTGTTTTGAATTCGTGTCCCACTCCTGAGCATGGCCAAACTGGAAAGTAAGTACTGCTTTATCTTGCTATCTAGAAACGTTTTGGTCACTGCAAATGCCACAGATTTTGATTCCTTGCCATGTAGAGACCGCAGTTAAACATGTTGTTGAACACTCAGTATACTTATATCAAAGATGGAAATATTAGTCATTCCTGCTTGTTTCACCCTTTCTAGTAGAGTGCTGTGTGAATTATGTGTTGCATGTTTTGCGTAATGAAACCTTGTTATGTTCTCATTGGAATTGGTCGGAATTGTCTCCGATTCAACATGGGTGCAGTAGTGTTATTGCCATGAATGTCATTAGCTTTTTTTTTTTTTTAAGGAGTCAAATTCACCATTTTTAATTTATTGTGGACTGCGGCTTATTTTCTATGTGTGCTTTGTCGCACTGTAATTTTTTAAGCATATCTGTCTTAGGTATTTAATCAGACACCACAATGTTACCTGCAGCTCTGCTACATCCATGACATTTTTTTTTGTTGACAGTTCCGAGCATAGTTGTCCACAGTGGGTCTCCAAGTGTACCTGGTGTGAACATGGATCGGCCAGCTCGACAGACACCTCAACTACGCAAGCAGGTATGAACCATCACAGCTTTTCAGCTGCCTCCTTACAATTCTGGATCCGGTTGCTCTATATGACCAGGCTGGCATGAGATAATGAATGAATAAAAACTGATCATAGTGTTCTCTTGTTCTGTAGAAGTCTTCCATGGATGATGGGGACACAGGTTGTCTGCACCATTCTAAGTTGGAGCACAGCAGCTCTTCACCCACTAATACCACTTCCACCAATAACAACAATAACCAGGAGTCAACACCAAAAATTTCTGATACTTCACCAGGTGGTGGTAAAACAGGCTGTCCTGCTGGACCAAATTCAAAAATTGATGAAGGTGACAAACCAGCCAGTGCACTTCAGCCACAGCTATCTCGCTCAAGAGTAAGTTTTTCTTTTCCTTTGTGCTGTAATTTCATTGTTTGTTTTTAAACTACCACTGGTGGATAATGAGGTTTCATTTTTTGCCTCAGTCTAATGGTAAAATGAAAATGCTGACCCGAAGCCATGCAATGAGAGAAGCAACGAGTCCCCCTCCTGACCCCTCTGCAGCAACGACCGCCACATCAGCTGGCCAAACCACCCCCTCAACAGTAGTCAGTCAGAGCAATGGCAAAAATAACAGCCAGGCAAGTAAACACAGTAATAACCACAGTGGCAGCAGCAATCACCATACCAGCAACAACAGCAATAGCGGAAGTGGTAATGGCAGTAACAACAACAATAATAGTAAATCAAAAAGTGGCAACAACAATAACAATAATAACAACAACAACAACAAAAATATAAAAGAACAATGCAACTATAGCTCAAACAGAAACAATCATCGGCAAAACAAAACTCCTATTTATATAAGCTCCCCACAGGAAGCCTGGAGTGGCCTGTTGAACCGTGATAATAGCACAGACTCCCAATTCCAAGATGCATCTAAGGCAGATCTAGATGCCTTCATAGCCCAACAAATGTCAACAAAAAATCGTTCTCTTCTGTTGAGAGTTGAAGATGAACTTATACGTCTTGTTGAAGACACAAGGTAAATAATTGGTGTACCTCATGGCAAGGAAAACTCGAGCTTCATTTTAAATCGTTTTAAATATTTTTTGATTCACACAATTGCACCACTTTTCTAGGAATATATACTTCAAATTTCCTCAAATGACTTCTTTTCATCGAATGCTTGTTCATCGAGCAGCTAATTATTTCAACATGGATCACAACCTGGATGGATCTGGAGCTTGTGTTATTGTTAATCGCAACAGAAATAGCAAGAGACCAGAAAGGAGTTTTTTACAAATTATGAAAGATGTGAAGGGTCTGAATAGTCGAGCCTATTCCAGCGAAGAACCACGCAAGTCTATTCTGAAACGAGACTTTGCTTCATTTGAAGACAGCCAGTATAAGGTAAGTACTGCACTGAACTTTGCACCTAGGAAATTTTAAAATTCTCTGGTTATGTTGGGCTTTACATCTGACAGAACTTCCTGGGAATGTGAAGAGTAATTCATAAACCAATTTCTCAGTTTCAATTATTGCCCATAAACCATAGTAACATAGAATCATCTCCACTATCCGAAATTATTATACAGTATGTGGCAAGTTAGTAGATCTGTTGGGGTTTGATAAACTATCTTGGAGTACAGTAGTGGTTTGCTTTTTGCGGTTTTGTATCTTCCCCAGCGCTTTGATGTGCTGCTTTTGCCAACTGTTGGTACTTGTTCATCATGGAATGCTTTGCTCTTTGATGAGATTTTTATAAAGTATTCAGACCCTTTATATTCGGACAATTAAAGTATTTGTCTTACTGGATAATTGTTCAAACTCATTGAAGTGATTTGTATAGGTGTACTATGACACTTTTAAATCCCAATCAATTTTTTTCTGTTTATTAAAGACCCTGTGCACGTGCACTGAATCCACAAAAGACAGCAGTTACATAATTTTTGTCTTGCATCATCTGATTGTCCCTCCTTTTTTTTTTTTTTTTACATTTCATTTTGCCTTGTTTTACTTTTTATATAATTGATTAAAATGTAGGAAATGTTATCAAGTGTTAGAATGCATGAAGGAAAATGAAAGAATGATCACTTAATTAGGGGTTGAAAAAAAAAAAAACAGTTTCCTTTGTGTCCCTCCTTTTCCCCTCCAATTATTAAGCTCATCAGAACTAACTCTTCTCAGTAATTATATTATAAGGCCCATCAATTATTTGTTACTATTTCAAAAAATTAAAAGCACAAAAGATGGAGACACATCTGTTTGGCTTTTGCAGTCAGATGAAAAACAGCTGAGTTTGGAATCTCGCCGCAGTAAGAGCTTTGAAGAAAGGGAGGAGGAATATGAAAGGGCAAGAAGGCGCATCTTTAGCCGGGATGTGAGTACTGATGTCTAGCGAAAATGGGAATGGAATGATTGTGAACTGGATAGCCATTTCATCATATGCCGTACTGCGCAGATATCAGTTTGTTTTGGTTCTACTATACACTCATATTTACGTAATCCATCCGAGTGAATGTGAATGTGTGTGTAAATGTCGTGTGCTTATTTTGAGTGATGCTGCTTATGTTTACATACATGTTTTGAATCAAATAAAATTTATTTGCACTTTTTTGTTTTTTTTATCTCCTCTTATGCCTGCATGCGCTAGTAGTGAGTATCTTTCATTTGTTAGCCTCTTAAATACATTGTTTTATCATTGCTATGCTTAATTCACCCGACATTTCTATATATTTTGAACACGTTTTAACTTGCTATTTGTTTTTCTCCTGCCATGGGTTTATTAGCCCCAAATTTTAAGTTGCCTTTAGGGTTTTGGTCATTGATTGCTGCCATTGAATCATTTACCTATCATTCTTTTTTAGTAATTTCCACCTATTGTGATATTGTTACAAAGTGTAATGTTGCAAAAAATTGTGTTTTCCTTGTTTCTTATGTTTCTCCTTAATATTTGTATCTTTCTTATTTATTCCAACAGGACAGCACTGACAGCTGCCTGCAGAATAGCGATTCTAATCAGGATAGCATGGAAGATGTTCGTTGGAGTGAATGTGCAACCTGGTCTGGTGATGAACCCGAACCCTCTGGGAGATATTTGCGACCAAATGACAGGCAAGTATACCATTTAATGGCCCATTCATCTCATTGCAGTACATTCCTGTCCTGCTATCCTTCATGCTAGCCCACCAGTTTTATTGTTTTTGTCTTTCATAGAACACCACGGTTGATGAAGACAGAATCATACGAGAGTCGTGATTCTCTGAAGGGGAACTCTACCCGATCTGCTGTGTCAAAATCGTATAGCTTTGGTGGATACACTGGAAACTCTGTGCCTACTGGTAATAACCACAACAGGATGGGCCCCAACCATGGTCAAAGTTACACTGGGTTACATAGGGGGGACAGCAATGCGTCTTCCCTCAGCACTGGTTCACGAGTTTTAGCCAAGCAAGGTACACTTTCGTTAAATATCAATATTATGGCCTCTCTCCACCTATCTGCTTAAGCATTTTTGACCTGGGTTACAGATTCAGGCAGCAGTGCGTCGTCTCGGTTGAGTCCATCTAGCTCAGGCTACAAATCTCAATCTCAGCAGTCCGATGCAACTCTATCTGCAACTCCTTCACCAACTGCAACACCTGTCTCTCTCTTGCCAGTATGTATATTGTTTTACATTAGAATTTTAAGTTGCACTGTTGTCT
Organism: Odontothrips loti; assembly: GCA_038380765.1. Lineage (NCBI taxonomy): Eukaryota > Metazoa > Arthropoda > Insecta > Thysanoptera > Thripidae > Odontothrips > Odontothrips loti. The sequence goes on along the minus strand of CM076256.1, from coordinate 7,440,947 downwards.
GAACTGCTTACACTAATCCATATTATTCTTGACAGATGTCTAGCCTAGGAAGCCAAGATACCTTGTCTCCAGAACCTCCTGTCATATGGCCAATTTCATGTTCAGGAGGAAACATTCCACCTGGGAGTGTTCTCATCAATCCAGCTGTGCGTTTCTGAACGGTGATTCAGTTTCCTTTCAAATTTGGCTGTGGTACTTGTTCTGATTTGAGCATCTTTTGTGTCACAGACTGGACAGCCTATTTGCAACGCCGATGGTACTGTTTACCGATTCGATCCGGACAATCCGCTAAAGCTCCACGTGCCTCGAGTACAGAGTCCCCCCTCCAACTATGCCGGCCGGCAGAACGAGAAGTCGTCCGGAAAGGGTAAGTAAGCTGGAGACGAGATACTGGAAGACGAAGCGGCAAGGGGCTGGAAGTGGAAGAGCCGTGGTTCAAGTACCAGCATCATGCTGTCCTTTTGCAGGTGAGGTTCCCGAAGAAGACGATCTGTGGGCCAGGCAGCAGTCCCCGCTAGGCGCGTCGGCGTCCACTTCCGCGTCCCACTCGCCATCCGGCAGGTCCGGGGCCGAGGCGGACACGCCCACGTTGCAGCCGAAGAGCCAGAACCAGGGCACCAAGGTCACCAAGCAGGACCATGGCGAGCAGGCGGACGCCAAGGGGACGAGCCCCGACCAGGTGGGCGCTGCCGCTGTCTCTGCCGCCGACGAGAGCAGCCATGGCCTCAGCCTGCAGGTCGTCAGCCAGCGCAGCGTGAGCGTCACCAGCGCGGCCACCTCCCCCATGCTGCTGGCCAGTCCCCAGCGCCCCGTGTCCATGCAGATGCCGCCTCCCGCCCAGACCGTGGCCGGCGGCGGCGGCCACTCCCCTGCGTCCGCCGGCCTCCCCCAGGGCTACTCCATGACGGGCGGCTCCATGGTGTCCGTGGTGCCCTATTACCCCAATGGCGCGTACGGGTACGCCCCCTCCCCGCCGTCCGAGGGCCCCGGCCTTGGCTGCCCCGGGCAGTACTACTCCGCCGCCGGGCCAGCGCACGGGCACGGGCCGGGGCCTGGGCCCTCGTATCACATCAGCCAGCACGGGTACGCCGGCATGGTCAACGTAGGCGTGGACCCGGCGTTCACACATCCGCCACCAGGACCTCCGCCGCCGGCTCCTTGCTGCCTGCCGGGCTACCCCTGCCCGTACGCGGCCGTCCCCGGACCGCCCCCACCCCCACCGCCGCATCCTGGCGGCAGCTACGATCAGCGCACGTCGGTAAGCTTGTGTTGAAAGCCATTTTTCAGCCCTCTTTCAAATTTGCCTGAGTGATAAGGGTTTAAAAGTCCCAAATGGTCGCCTGGCTTCACACACTTCGCTCCGTTGCAGGATGCGGGCCAGGTTGTGGCGGATATGGCCAGCTACATGATGAACATGAACCTCAGCGGCAACGGGGTTTCCGGCGTCGACCAGCGCGCCGGCGGGGACGCTGGACTCGCCGCCAGAGGACAGGGTGCCGTGCGTGCCGATGGCTCGAGCCCCCAGCAAGGGCACGGGCCCGGGCCCCTCAGCCAAGGCCAGGCCCCAATGATGGTGACGGGTAACGGCACCTACTTCTGGGGATGCGGCCCTGGCCCCGGCCCGGCCCCACAGCTATCTAGTCATAACCAGGTCAGTTACTTTTTTTTTTTTTTTTTTTTGTGTTTCATGAAATAATTTTTTACTGTGCCCTTCAAGTTTCTAAAAGCTCACTGGCAATCATGATGTTAAATAGCTTCGCTGTTAATTTTGTTAAAAAAATATTTCTCATTCCAGGGTTACCCTCCTACTGTGATGTATTATTACCCTCCAAATAATGTGGTGAGCCCACAGAGCTCAGGGACATCCAGCTCAGGATCTTCCTCCACACCTGTTCCAGCCAGCAATAGTAATTCTACGTATAACAGAGGCACTACTCCTCCGTCAAGTTCAAGGGAACACAGTAACAGCAGAGCCAGCACTAATACTGGTTCCACTGCCACCAGTACAACAGGAGGAAGTAATCGCAGCTACAATCGTAACAATGTTGCTGCAAGCTATGCAAAGGGAGCTGCAATTTACCAACCACCAGTATATTCAATGCCTAATGTTCAAGTGGCACCACCTGGCCATGACAGAAATGTTGTTAATGGTAAGTAATTTCGTTCTGGTCATGATCAAATTGCTTGCTATTTTTCTTGATTTTTTTTTGTTGTTGTTGTTGTTTACAGGATATCCTAATGATTGTGTGGGAGTAGTTTCCCCTCAACAGCAAGTTGTCTACACAGTGTCCTCCATGCACTCAAATACGTGAGTACTACAAGGCTTACGTATCTTTGCAAGCAGTTTGCTACTGTATTCCCAACTTTTCTCTACATTCACATTGTGTCATTTTTTACAGAGTGCCAACCCAATCCTACCAGCCTGCTGTCTACTCAAGTACTAGCGCATCAGTAACCGCTTCGGGCACTGCTACCCCCAGTACAATAACTTATTACCAAGGAGTTCAGGGTTCTGGAGACTCAGCCACTCCATCTTCTGGACAGGGTCAGCCCCTCATGCCTCTGAACCCCTACGTAACACCTCAAGGATATATGCCCTGTGCAGCTCCAGGGACCCCACCACTTACTCCACAGGTAGGAAGGGAACCATGATCATTCAGATAGTATTTTTTTTAATTAAAATTATCTTCACGCAACATGTTTGTACAATTTCAGGGTTCTTACGGCGTTCATCCATATGTGTATGGCATGGGCCCAGGCGCACCACCTTCCCCTGCAGGGTATCAAAATGTTGGTACACATCAGTCGCCTATGATACAAAGGATGATGAGACCTGGCCTGGTATGATAGCCCTTCAATAGCTAGTTGGTGTTTTGTGGTAGCGTGGTGTAATATCATTGTGTTTCTGTTAGATTCTTGGTGGTGTGCAGCCCAGCCCTCCACCAAGGAATATGGGACCCAAGGGGTTCCCACGTGGACACAGTCCAGTGGGACGCAAGGATCAAACTGGATCAGGGGACAACATTCGTTACACCCCACCATATTCGGTTCCAATGTACAATCTTGCTGCTTCCAGATACATGTCTGGTATGTCATTTTTATTCTCAGAGGGCACTTTGCAGCACTTCTTTTTTTTTAAACATACTTTTCAGTTTCTCAATATTTTTTTCTTTTAGTGAGACCATAGTGCTGAATTTCCTATTTGCTTCATTTTGGAATGAGCAAGTGCCTTACTTTAGTGCTGCTTATGTCACAAAATTTTAAAAAAAATCATATTTAACCCTGTATACACTTTGTTTCTCAGGTGACATGAGGTACATGCCAGGGCGCCTTCCATTTTCAATACCTACCAACACTTATCAACGACCATTACGTCCCTTCCAAACTTCTTACTATCCTCGACCACATAGTCAGCCCTCAGGCGAGGCTCTAAGTTTAACACGACCACCTAGAGTGCGGAAGCCAACGTAAGTGTAACATAGTATTTTAAAAATGACCCAGTTGGAGTGTTGAGTGTCTTTGGATATTTTGTTGTCCACAAAACATTGATTTGGCATTAACAACATGTGATGCTTATTGAACCAGAGAGCATGGTCGTTAGTGTGCTGTCTTTCACCATTGGATTACATACATTATTGCGTGTTATCAAAGTATGGACTCCTTTTGGCCCTGCGCACAGTATCTTGTTTATTGCATAGTAAAGGGTTGTGACTTATTTTCAAAAGTTTGCTGTGTGTTATTCTTTATTTCTTTAAACTCAAAGTTAGAGTGAAAGTTGAAAATGAGGTTCTTTTTATATTATCAATGTGTGTACAGACTAAACAAACTTACGTTTTTGAGTGACATGGACAGAGTAAGCATGCTGTTTGCCAGCTACATAACCACAATTCACAGCTTAAGTTCTTCATTTGGGGTGCACAAGCAAATGCTCATTTTTATCTGCACATCAGTAACTTTTATCCAATGAAAGCTGTAATCGGTAAGGACCTACCTGGGGGGAGGAATAATGTACTCATTATGTGATCAGAAATCAACTCAAAGAGAATGTGGAGTATTATTTCCAATTAGAGCTTGTAGTTAATGTAGGAAGAGAAATGCATAACTCAAAATAGCTGCGAAATTTGAATAAATGGTACAGTGTGGCTGCAGATCAAGGTATTCATGTGATTGTATAGGTATTGTTTGTGTTCAAGTTGTTTTCTTTCATGCTTCCTAACTAGAGCCGCTTGTTACGGAAATCACTAAAATGCTGATGCGTGTGATAGAAGTGGAGAAAATTATTTGTAAAATTTAAACCGTAAGAGCATGCTTATGTTTGCTATTTATTTGGACAGCAACCCACACTCGAAAAGCCCTGCTCCTGCGCGGGGTTCTTTTGTTCGAAGAGATTTCAAAGCTTTCCCAAAGTCTTTGGTAAGTGCACCCTTTGGCTTCTGGGTGGCCATCCATGGGTGTGTCTTGCTTCTAAAAAGTGTGATGTTCGTGTTAGCTTTATATATTGTGTTTACTGTTGTATGACATTATTTCAGTTCTGAACATCATATATGTTCTCATAAGAATTTTCTTTTTCATTCCAGTCTGGTGATGGAATAAATAGTTATGAATGTTATTATGGCCTCTGGGACATGTATATGTGGCTTTTGCTTATGCCACTTAGTGTTTGTCATTAAAAAATTATCATTTGGTGAAATGTATCACATTGTTGCATCCTATCAGTACAGAACTGTGGGTACACCAACATAAATTTGTCTCCTGGCTGGGCCCTGTTATCAGGTCTATTATAAGTACTGTTATTATTAATTCTGACAAAATAATTTTCTTGTATGAAACTGAAGGTATTTGCATGGTGTTGCATGTTAATCAAACTAACTTCTACTCCAATTTCTAGAAGCATGTGTTCTGTGTGTAGAATCATAGCCATTTCTTATAGATATGTATGCAGTCCATACATCATTCATTATTAATGTGATTAAAATTAACACCATTTATATACCTCCTTATGGATTTTCATTACCTACATGTTTTCCTGCATACATTATTTTAGCCATTCAGATTTCTAATTGTTGATGCTTTGGTTATGAAACCATGCTCTTTCAATTTCTGGTTTTTGAAGCTGGTACCCAGTTAAAAGGAAATATAGTGATAAGAAAGTTTATTTCAGGAATTTCTACTCAATTGCAGCCTCTTTTGGCACCAGCAGGTTTGGTCTAGCTCTTGTTGTGAGAGTCCCAAGTTTCAAATACCAGCTGCTCCAAAATTGAAGCAGAGATAGCATTCAGTTTCTTGTAGAAGGATATCACTATCTCTCATTGCATCATCTTTTTCTTTTGTATTTATTACAGAAAATGAGAAACTATGTTGTGTATATGCATCTGTGGTGCTTCATTATATGTGCTAAACTTATGTGTCTAGCGTTTCATGTGTGTTGCATAATAATTGATGTTCTAAAACATGCACTTAATTTCAAAAGACTTCTATTGCGGTGACCCTAGAGGCATCAGCTTGCTGACTGTGCATTCCCATGGCAAATCATTATCACCGCATTTGCAAGTTCATTTCTTTCTCTCTAGTAAATTTGTTTGTCGTGTGGTGATGTGGTTGTGGTAGAAATTTGCTGAAATCGTTTTAACCATATCACATCTGTTGTCCGCACAGGTGATGAAGAAATCTTGATGCTGCGACGGTCCGCGGTCCGAGCGCTCCCAGCCCTGTACGGCCTACCCTGAGCCTGAGCCGTCCGTAAGAATCTCAATCTCTACTTCCAAGGAAGACCAAGACGGTCGAGGTCGCAGCGCTGGTGCTCAGGTGTGGCAAGACAAGAAAAATGAACTGGCAGTGGCTACCAATATAGAGAATCTCTCAGAAAGTGCTCAGTGCTCCTTAAAGACTGCTAGTTTCTTGAAATGCCTAGTGACAGAAAAGGCAAGACCCACTAGTCCTAAGAGAGAAAAAAACTCGTCAATATCTTATAAAAGTGATTTACCTTTAAGTGAATTGTTGGACATAATTACCAATAAATGTGTATTATCTTGTCTAGCTAATTTAAGCTCCGAGACAAAGTCAGATCTTTTGTATTATTTTCAGTCAATCATATGTCTGAACCTTCGCAATGTTGATACAAATTTAAATCACACTCTCTCCCAAAGTGAACGGCAGACTGCAGCTGGTGCGGTTTAGAGGGGTCAAGGTACCCAGGAACCAGGGGCCCTGCCAGGGGGGGCGTCGTTGTGCCAAACATACCTGGTTGGCAGTGGTTTGCTCCTTGGCCGCTGGTTCAGGCTCGCGTCGCCCCTCGCCTGCAGCTCATGATCACTCCAGCATGCTCATCCCTGACTCCTCTGTACGTTGATACTTCATTGGCCAATGAGAGATTTCATGATCTAGTTGCTGCCAATACTGCTCACACCAGGGTCGATTTACATCCAGCTATTGGTGTTGCTCCTGCTTCTGATTATGTGGATTTTTCCTTTGGTGGGAACCATACTAACTCAAGACAAGCGAGTTCAATCCTCAAGCAAATCCTGATGATCTATTTTGTAGAGAATATTTTAGATGGGACCCTAACTTTAACTGGTCTTCGGTACAGGTTGAAAGTGACAGTGCCTCAGTAAGTGTGTTGAGCCCTGAATTGCACTGTAGTCTGGCAGCTAGTTCTGCAAGCAACCAAATCTATTATAACATACTAGCACATGTGGTGAACATCCCAGTGCGTTATGAGATATCTGCAGATGCTGTTGATCATCAAGTGTGTGAAATCATGTCTGCTGGTAAAGTAAACAGTCAAGTACATAATTGTGCTGGCAGTGATCTGGAAAACCTAAAAGTTCACTATGGGGAATCTTTAGAGCCACCAAGTGCATACCAGCGCATCTGCAGATGCTTTAAATAAACAAGCACATCAAGTTGTACTGAATACTTATAAAAACGCCGCAGACACTTGTTTCCTGGCGCATTGTCTTGGCCACAAATGGGGCAGCAACGAAAAATGCCATTAAATTTTGCCTACCCTGAAAGTGTCATGCATAACAATCCATATCAGAACTGGGCTCAGTCAGCACCTCGAGGCTATCGGCATACTATGAATCAATCTATACATGTTCCGTACCATCAGTTCTTACAACAGCCGTACCTCAATTCATATCACATTTCATATCCCTGTCTGTGTTATTCATATCCAAGTGTTGCAGGAATACGCCGAATTTCAATGCTCCCTCCTACTCCCCACATATCTTCTGAGACACCAGGAAATATGCCGTATAGGTTCAGGACAGGTATACAGCTCAGTCACACACCAAACAGATTAGTGATAGTAGTCAAAACATGAATTTTCCCAACAAATTTGGCGCAAATGTGCAAAGTGATAGTGTGTTGAACTCATCCTGTCCAGTCAGACTTGGCAGTACTTCACCAATTGGTTCTAGTAGTAGGCGATATATCAAGTTATCAAGCGGGCCTAGCACAGATAGCCAGAGTTGTAATTAACCATGGGGAATGCAAACAGGCAAGTTAGTGATGAGCTAACCAATTCTTTTGTAAATAGGCAGATAAGTATCTTGTCTGACAGGTCTGGTACATATGTGCAAATCAGTCATGCATCACACAGTTCCAGTATTAAGAAGCCAAATGAAAAATTTAAAAAGGGTGCTGCAAGGAAAGAAAAGTAGAGGCATTTATTGTTTTACATTTTAATACTGTAGCAAAAGCACAACTTGTCCTAAACAAATCCATTGCAAGATGTTTTTTGAAATGAGTATTTTGGCGATTGTATATTTTGTTTTACGGATGTGTGCTGGCAGCATTTTCAGTATTGAATACAATTTTCAGAAGGATTGACCATTCAAAAATCTTTGCGGTTTTCCCGAAAGGATGGGGACATGTTTAAATGAGCTAGGAGATTAATTTCAACCAGATACTTCTCTGTGATGAAGTAGCTGTTAGTGTTTCAATTGTTTCTCCCAAGATAAATTAACAATTCCGTGGAGTGATGCCTAGCTCAGCAGAACTTGTGCTCGTCAACCCATTTGATTTGTAGCTGTCTAAAATATGCATGACGCATGGAATTACCAACATGTGAACAAGTGTTTGTTTCTGATCTCTGGAATGTAGAAAGAAAGTAGTATTAAAGATCTCAATGTTATGTGTGTGGTGTAATATTTACATTAAGCCCTGTCTATTTTCCTTCTTGGTTTTCTTCATAAAATGTGTTCTGTGACAGAATCCAAGGACATTAGTATACCTCTCTTTATAAACCTCTAATTGCATGATTCCTTGGCATTATGAAACCACCAGTATATTGGAATGACCATGATTAGACTCGCTGAGATGGTTTGTGAGCCTGTTTGTAAAACATCAGCAAAGTAGAGATAGGGTGATTCCATACATGTTTTCATATTATACACTGTGAAATTTCCAATTGCTGGTGACAATCCGCCTGAACTTGTTCGGCTCTTTGACATAGAAGGTGATGCTCTGTTTGTAAACAGTTTATTGTCTTGTCATGTTTAATGCTTTGCGGTAAAACAAAACGGTTCTTAAGTTTCACATTCACATCATTGGATAAGATAAATCAAAGGCTAACAATAGCTAGAATAATAGTGGCAAGATTTAAGCGAACTCAATATTAGATGTCTTGATTTTTCTTGTTTTCTGTGTTAGAGAATTATGTATGTGGTGCATTTATTATTGGTGTTCCTGATGAGGGTTGACTGGTGAATTTGTGTCAGGATTATAGATGGAGATGATAATGGGTGACTGGATTTGATCTGCAATGAATCTTGATTCTTTAAAAGTCTCGTAGGGAGTATTATGTGATATATTGTGAGGAATTGTGGTACTAAGTGTTTGCCAGGATTTTAAGCTAAGGTTTCTTTGATTAATTATTTGTAAGCTCAAATTAGCTTTCAAGATATTTCTGTATGTATTTCACATTTTAATTGAAAGACTTTTATCTTGAAATAATCAGTATAAACATCTAGTTGTTTTGCTGCAGGCTATGATATATTTTCGGTATGAATGGTCAAGCTGTTTGGAATGGCAGTTAGTTTTCCAAACCTCCTCTTTTTTTCTTTGTTTTTGCATAAAAGTAAAGTTGGACGAATAACATGTATGAAAATTTCCCTTGGTTCATGAGAAAGGCATTTGTTTGGAAAGATCAAGGAACATCAAAAGTGGTTCTCAGTTTTTATTGATATGGAGAAACGAAATACCGGTACATTAAAATTTTTGTTTTGGTCTATACAAAGAGACATATCAGAGGTGTCCTCCTGTGTCCTCCTATGCATCCCTGCTAAAATAGTCCTCCTGTCTTAAAATGTACACACATCATTGTATTAGTCTCTATGTGTGTATTATTATTGGAAGTTTTGTTCTAGTCACTTAAATATATATGAATGAGTGTTTCCTGGTATATGATATCATCATATACACAGAGTGGATGAGCCATCTGCCTAGCATAAAAGATACCTGAGAGATAGTGCTTTTCATAATATTTGGGCGCTGATATGGCTTTCCTTTCCTATTTTGAAAGTGAGACAGCAAGTTTTGTGTTGTGGAAATTGTCTGAAAAGCTGTTGTGTGCGAAAAGTGTGACATGAGGATAGCCAGTGTTTGCAAAACGAGTGATATGAGTTGACCACTGTTCTGTGAATTCCATTCCTCCAGTGCTGCAGATGCCAAGTCATCAATGCCGAAAATTATTTTCTAGATATCAAAGTGCTTGTAGTAATTCCTTATTTTTCAGTGTGTTGCAGCTCTGTGGAAAAATTAAGAGAAATGTTGGTGCATAACTCTGTGTGAATTAATTCCTTGGGTCATTTGCAAAACAATTGCATGCAAAAGTAGCTTGGGTCCTTCACAACAGAATCCATCATTCCGCCTTGAACTTTCTTTTTCTATCTTTCAGTTTGTAAATTTAAGAACCTTTCCCTTCACTTTAACTGAGCTGTTCCTTGTTAGTATTTCAAATCATTGTCTTGGTCAATGAATGTACGTCTCTGTGTTTTCTCTGTCAAACCATTTTTATGTTTCACTTTCAGTACTTGCTAAGATCTAAACCCTGTTTTGGAAATACTTGAAAACTACTGTAGTGATAAAATGTAATATTCAACAAATAAATAATGCTAATTTTGGTTCTCTTTATATTTGTTGTTTCTTGAAACACTCTGTATCTACAGAGCCTCACAGATTCTTTAGGATAGATGCATGGGGCATTGGAACAAAGGTAACTTCATTTTGATGAAAGATCTGTTTTATTCCTCTTGGGTTTGGCATGAACCCTATTTTATTGTCCAGTGTGTTGATTTCTTGCATTCCTAAACATTAATACACAGTTCTAGCAGATCTAATACAAACATCACTTAACTTTAAATATGTAGCATTGCTGTGAAGCAGAATGAAAAGCACTTTTCAGAAGTTGTTGACAACTGGAGTTAGCCAAAGGAATACAGCTCATTTCTTAATTAGGCTGGGGAGAGCTCAACAGAAATCACTATTATTCGTTGGGGAGCTTGAAAGCTGAAAACAAGAGTAACAAAGTCGAAACACTCATCAAATACGTCCATAACGACGGCAAAACGCCTGCGAGTCACCAGGGTGGGCCAGCCCGCGCGACATGCCTGCATACAGGGTTGCCTACCTACCAGGCGCTCAACAGGAGCCATCCCGTATACTTTGTTTGATAGCTCACACAATTGTAATCAGCCTAAATCAATGAAAATGAAGATTCCTCTTAAATCTGATCGATAACCAAGTCGGATGGTAATTTTTGGCACACAGCTCACAAAGCACAGTCAGTATCATGATGAGTTTCAACAAAAATAGTACACCATGTGTTTCATGTATTCAACACATTTGGTCTTTCCCTGTGACGTGTGTACAAGTCCTGTTTATACATACAACATATCAATATGTTCTCTAAAAAAGCTATATACAAGCCCTAAGGAGTGTTTGTTACACCACAAGCTTTACAAATGTGGGCGCCGGAGCGGCTAGCGGGTCTTTGAGAATGGAAACAGACAAGGTCATAAGGACTTTACTCTTAGTAATGGTAAGATGGCATTCAATACTTCTCTACTTTTCTCTCTGGGAAGCGTTTTATGTAAAATTAACGACAAACACGAGACTTGCTCTTATGGACAAATTTACGTTCCGAATCTGAAAGGAAGTGGTGTCTACTGGTCTTTGAAGAGGATTTAAGAGAATAAAACACTGAGAACTCACACACTTCCAGAGAACACTGATGATATGCAACAATTTGAGAAACTACTCCAGGGCGACCTCCCTATGCCTAATTGTACTATACATCCTCCAAACAGTCACGCCAATTTAAAATACACTGTTAGTAAGGGTGATATCCTTATCAGTATTATTGCTTCAGGTACATCGATCTGTGTTCTGATACTCTTAGAAGGAAGTTACACATAAGTTGAGACTCGGCACACAATGGAAATGGCACAGGTTAATACTATGGAACCAGTAAGGCTATACCAACGATACCGTGCAGTATCACGAAAGAGACATCTCGACTTTTCAATTTCTGCCCCCCCCCCTTTCCCACCCTATTTCCCTATTTACAAACAAAAAGTTCTGACTTAAAATATAAGGACATAGGCAACATATGGGCAGGTGAAGACGTCTAGCGAACGCTTCCCGAATATTATCGATAGTTCAACACGTAATTACAAATTTATTAAACCTACGATGAGCAAAATTATCCGCAGACAAGCCGTTTGGGTGAAGGGTTACTCGTGTATACACCTGTGCTCAGCTCGAATGATTAGCACGTTATTTAAACAGCTTACTCAATAAGGCATTTTTAGCCACACGGCAAGGCAATGCATATGAACATTTTAAAAATCTTGTCTTACTCTTCACTGCAGTGAGCCTAATGCGCACCACAGGCTAAAGGTTTTACATAGGTTTTGTAAATGTGGCGCCTAGGTACCGGCCGAATGGCGACACACCACACTCTTAGGCTCCTAAACCGAAATGCTACACTTTTTTCTACGGTACGATATGAGAGGCGTCTAAAAGCAAAAATACGTTAACCTTTGGGCGGGAGACCGAGAAGTTTTGAAACGCAAGAGCCATCAAAGCTAATGACGAGTGCATGGTTCTAGGTCCGTTTTGATTTTTTAAAAACAGTTTTCTTTGGAGACATTTTATCTTACTATGCGGTCTCCATGACGAATTGTGGCTGAAAGGAATCCCCATGGGCATTCCCAACATAGTTTTTATCATTCTTATTACTATTATTATTCTTAGTACTATTATTAATATTATTATTAATATTATTAATATTATTATTATTATTAACAACAACAACAAAAGATGAGACCTGGTCCTGCCTCGAGGAGATGCCTGCTGCGAATAGCGCTCCCGTGGCATGACTCGCGTGCCCACAACAAACGGGAGGGAAAAGAACTGTAGGGAGAACGAAGCGTACAGACAGAATCCAGAAATTGAAACGGAGCTACTGCGAGCTCCAGCACCGCACGAGGTACCCACCTCCGGCTGGCGGGCGACGACGGGGCTCTCGGTGGTGGCGCGCGGCGCTCGGCCGAAGTCCAGCTGCCCCAGCCGGAGCAGCAGCACCGGAGCAGGAGCGGGGGCAGGCGGTGCAGGCGGCGCAGGCACAGGAGGGACGGCCCTCGGAGCCTGCCCGGGTGAAAGTGCTTATATATAGATTATATATAGAGTATATATCGCTTATATATACTCTATATATTCATATATATTCATATATCAGGAGGTATATAATGATATATACCCATACATCATACTATATATGACGATATATACCTATATATACCACTATATCACCATATATATAACTATATATCACGCTATATATAACCATATATAAGCTTATATACAGCTATATATTGACCTATATATAATAGTTGACATATATAAGTTATATATAAGATTATATTTAAGATTATATATAGCTATATATTGTGTAATATATAAGTATATATCAGGTATATATAAAGATATATAGGTTATATATGCTCTTATATATATGTCATATGTAATTATATATCGCACTATGTATGACTATATATAACTATATATATTAGTATATATGACTGATATATACTTCATATATACTTCATATATGACTATATATGTAAGCCATTTTTACCTGGGGACGGCGCGTCAGACGTACAGCCAGTGACGGATGCGGAACCTCTTGACCTCCTTGGTCCGTCGTATGTGTTCGTGCTCCTCCACAGGGGAGATGTTGATGCCCAGCCTCTGCCGACACACACACACACACACACACACAGTGTCAGGTAACTCGTGGGCGACCGCAGGGGTGCATAGCTGACGTGGACCTACCTCCATGAAGGAGCCGGGGGTCTTGATCATCTGGATGATGGCGACCGCGGGGATCATGATGATGGAGGACATGGTGAGTCCCCAGCCCACCAGCTCGGCCCACGCCGGGTACTGGTAGTCGTGGTACCTGAGGGGTTCGTGGTACAGCAGCGCGAACATGACGACGCCCTGCCGACGAAGCCGAAGCTAGAGCGCGAGCAGCAAGTTGAACGGAACGGAGCGGACACGTGTGCAGCTGTCGGACTTACTATGATGAAGAGGGGGCTGATGAACTTCCAGCAGATTCGCCAGTAGAGTCCGGGGGTGAAGCCCAGCATTGCGTGGACGTCCTGGGAGAAGCGCTCCAGACCTGCCGAGCCGAGCCGAGCCGAGGGTGGGGTGAACATCGTGAGAAAACCGAGAATGAAAAAGTCATTGTGACTCTTCCGTTGGCCGTGAGCACAGCCAGCGGCCAGGCCTCCACAGCACCACGTACCGTAGAACCACGAGACGGCAATGGCCTCGAACAGGGCGGAGCACAGCAGGGAGATGCCGGCGGAGTAGGTGTCGAACAGCGTGAACATGTAGATCCCTCCCTGCCGGCAAGTTGTCACTCGAAATTAGAGAGGTTTTAACGCTCTACGCGGCTCAGCAGAAAAAAAAAGAAAAAGAAAAGAAAGTTTGCAGTGTCCGACCCGACCCGACCCGACCCGACCCGACGGCCTGACCTGACTCACCGGAGTGACGTTGATGAGGGCCACGCAGAAGCTGACGCAGACGGCGCATAGCGTGAATATCTCGCGAGCATACCTGCGACCGTGGAAGAAGTCATGGAATTCGTCCATCAGCCCGGTGATGACGCACTCCATGCCGCCCATCTGCAACACACGCACCGTGCTTGAGAGCCAGACTCGCGCGACGGGCTGTCCTCGAGCGACAGACCCTTCCTCGGGCGACAGGCCCTTCCTCGAGCGACAGACCCTTCCTCGAGCGACCGACCCGTCCTCGCGTAACGGGCCGTCCTCGAGCGACAGACCCCGTCCTCGAGCGATAGACCCCGTCCTCGAGCACCATTACGTACCGCGCTGTCCAGTCCCAGCATGATGAGCATGAAGAAGAAGAGGAGGGACCAGAAGTGCGAGCCGGGCAGAGTGGCCACTGCCTCGGGGTACACTTGGAACACGAGTCCCGGGCCTGTAAGACATGGAAGCATTCATTAAATTATTCGACAGCTCACACAACTTGTGTCTGTGTAATTTTATTTGGTGTGTGTTTTTTTTTACCTTCCGTGGCCACGTCGCTGATGGGGATGCCCTGCTTGTGCGACATGAAGCCGAGATACGTAAAAATGACGAACCCGGAGAAGAAGGACGTGAAGCAGTTGACGGCCGTGGTAATGAGGCAGTCACTGGAAAATCAATGCGTGTTACACACTGTGCAGCAGATGGATGCTCATCATTTTTTTTTCAGCCGTGTCCACAAACTGTTTATGCGCAGCGCAGGGCTTTGGGCTCACTTGTAACAGTTGTTGTCGAAGTGATTGTAGGAGGCGTAGGAGAGGTGCACCCCGAAGCCTGCGCCCACCGAGTAGAAGATCTGCACAGCCGCGTCGACCCAGACCTGAAGAAAAGAAGGCGATTGAAAAAAAATATAATAAAAACAATAATTATAATAATCAAGGAAAACACAAAGGGAATAGGTGGTATCCCTCCTGCTGAACAGACTGCGTAACAACAGACCACCGCCGTAAAGGGGAAAGGGGGGGGGGGGGTAATAGTGCTCAAACACCACACCTTCCCACCACCACTGCCACATGGTTTGAAACTTGTTGTCACATCAAAGGCTTTGCCGCCCCCGCCCCCGCCCCCTTGGCCACAGAACACCCGGGTTGTCCTCACACGTGTCGGCACGGCAGGGCGCGGCAGGGCAGGGTAAGCGCAAGCACCTGCCCTGACCCTGAGTGAGCCTGTCCTCTTGGCAATAACTTAGATGACAAAACGCGTTTGGCGTGCTTTGCTGGCAGCTCGCCCCCCCCCCCCCCCCCCGGGCTCCGCTAAAAATTTGCGCTCAATTAGAGGTGCGGGATAATGTGGGGGCCGCGGGGTCGGGGGTCGGGGGCCGGGGGTCGGGGGCCGGGGGTCGGGGGCCGGGGGTCGGGGGCCGGGGCCGGGGCCGCGCCTAGCGCCGGGTTCAGCCGAAGGGGCCCTCACTGCCCACTGACTCTTCTCGATGTACACCCATCCAAATCATTGCTGATTCATTTTTTGTTTTCTGTCTGACTTTTGTCTGACTTTTTAAATTTTTTTCAACTTGATGTATTTTGTTTTTTTCTTCTTTCTTTTTGCCATGTACACCGATTTTTTCAATGAAGTCCCCGTCGGATTCAGCTTCCTCCCGCCAACTCCTCTTGCGTACATCAGAGGGCGCTGTGCTACTTGATGTCCGTGATGGCACACGGCCCACTGGGTCGACCCAGATGAGATCAGCAGTCCGCCTAGATGATGCCGTTCACAAACACCTTCCGCCGAGTGCAGCCATGGTGCAGCACTGGCCAACCAGCCGTCCGCTGGGGGGCGCGCGGGCGCGGGGTGTCGTCCCGACATCAGGAAAGACCGCACTGGCGAGACTTCTGGCAGAGTATGGTGAAAGAGATAGGGGGGAAAGAGGATAGGAAGCCAAGCCAAGTCTACCAGAAGGTTAATATCCTATCGTAGCCCGTGAGTCGTCCTCCTCCGTCCGCCATGGTCCCGCCATAGCCCGGCCATAGCCCTGCCCTGCCCGTGGCCACAGCCCCGCCCTGTCAATGGGGCATCCACATTTTCTCTCAGTTATGAGAAATTCCGAAGAAGGGTCTCGACATAAGATCTCCCCCCCCCCCCCCCATTCTCTGCTCTCCACTTACCCCTCCCCCCTTTTCCAGTTGGTCCAGTTTATTATCAGGTGAACCGGAGCATAGACTCCTCGGGCAAATCACATTATCACATAAACAGACCGGCCTTTTCGACGTTGCACAGAAATTCGTGAGAAAGCAGAGACCGTAACCAAAAACCTGCGTCCGATTCTTTTCCAAATTTCTTTATTTTTCTGCATGTCATCCGGTCATCCCTACCAGCGCGGAACGAGTTCAAGGATGATTCGCTCGCCGGACTGGACTCTTAAGATATCATTCGATGCCTTTCTTACTTAGCATCCGCTCCCCACCCTCGGCCGCCTCGATCTCTGAAACAAAACTTGGCGGCGTGGCTGCGCAAGGGAGAGAGGGGGGGGGGGCACTCTTTCAGGATCTGCCTTCAGGGGACAAAAGAACTGTCAGAAGCGACGGCGGACAGGGCCACCCTGTCAGGAGCCCTCAGCGCCCGCCCAAGCTCGGGTAGGCAAGCCCGCACAACACGCGTGCTCTACGGGAGGGCCTACCTCACAAGCGCCCTCAGCGCCCGCCCAAGCTCGGGTAGGCAAGCCCGCACAACACGCGTGCTCTACGGGAGGGCCTACCTCACAAGCGCCCTCAGCGCCCGCCCAAGCTCGGGTAGGCAAGCCCGCACAACACGCGTGCTCTACGGGATGGCCTACCTCACAGGCGCCCTCAGCGCCCGCCCAAGCCCGGGTAGGCAAGCCCGCACAACACGCGTGCTCTACGGGAGGGCCTAGCTCACAGGCGACGGTTGCAGAAAAGACTGCGATTCATAAACCTCTCCGTAACGAGGAAGGACTGGTATACGAAGTGCATTGCATTTCACCCCTAAAACGAATTCGTACTCCCTTCCCCCTTTTGTCTGGTTTAAGCTCGAAGCACATCCTGCCTGACGAACAGGTGTCGCTGTCGTCTCCAGAGAGACAGAGAAAAGGGGGGGAGGGGTGGTCTTATTCCCACACCACTTGTCTGAAAGAGCTCGCCGCGCACGCGCGCGTGTGTGTGTGCGTGTGTGTGCACACATGAAAGTGAAGGTCTGTAACATACAGTGTCCTGAGTTCCATATAAGCCGCTGCATGTCCGGAATATGTCAAAACTACAGAAAATAGAGAGGTTTTCAAAAATATTTTTTTAAAAATGTGGTGTGTGTGTGTGCGTGTGCGTGTGTGTGTGTGTGTGAGAGAGAGAGAGAGAGAGAGAGAGAGAGAGAGAGAGAGAGAGAGAGAGAGAGAGAGAGAGAGAGAGAGAGAGAGATGTCAGGGTGACCAGCGGGCAGCTGCGCGGGTCAGACGGCGTGCTGGTCTTCACAGTCCAATCGCGAAGCTCTCCTCCCCCTCTCCTCCCCCTCCCCTCCTCCTCCTCCTCCTCCCCTCCTCCCCTCCCACCCTCCCTTCCCCCGTCTCTCTTCTTCCCCTCCCTTTTCACAGGGTGAGCGGACGTTCGCGACGCCAACAGACCAGTATGAAAGGAAACGGATTCCCCGGTCAAGAATACAATGGACGAGGACGAGTCAGAGGCCCCTGTTGGGGTTTGGAACGGAGGGGGGGGGGGGGGGTTCGGGTAGGACGGGGTGGCAGAGTAGGGTCGCGCTGTAGTTTCAAGAGGCTGTGGGTGGAGTGATTTGGAGGGGGCGCAGGTAAACAGAGTGTTGTTTTATTGCGTTACATATCCTACCGCTCTCCTTTTGGTGTTCGTAAGGCACAATGCACGTTTACAAATGTCCCGGCAACGGGGGGAAAACAACCAGAAAATGAAGCAAAATGTTTTTTTTTTAATGTGTCGTGACATCCGATTTTCTGGGGGGGGGGGGTGCCAACCACGACACCGCCGTCCGGGCAAGGCCTGCAGCCGTGCAGTGCTGTGGGAGCAAACTGTCCCTCGGAGCGTGCCCGCCGCACACGGAGAAAAAAGATTAGTGTTTGCAACCAATGTTTCAGTTGATTTCCAGACAAGCAGTAAATTTGGTTCTGAGAACTAAAATTTTGTTTGAGGTACTATTTGTTAGTTGCGCCAACGAAAAGTTAGTTGTTCCAATTAAAGTGCGTTGCCGGAGCAAAACTACATTCTTGCTTCCAGAACAAACCTTTTGGTTGAAGCAATTCATTTTTGTTGAAAGAACAGACTATTCGTTGGTTCAACAAACAGATAGTACCACGGACAGAATTGTCGTTTTCAGAACAAAAGATGACCGCTTGTCTGGAAATCAACTGTAAAATTAGTTGCGACCGCTAATCTTTTTTTTCTCCGTGCAGTTTGCGTCAGACTGGCGCAGAGGCCCCCACGTGCTATCTGGCCTCTGGCCACTCGCGACTCACGGCATGAAAATCTCGATTAGTTGACGTCGTGTGGTAGATGAACGCTCCCCGAAACCAGGCGTCTGCTGCCGCCATTATTCCTTTTTAAAAATAAAATAGGGGACGACAAAGTCTAGCGAAACCTAAAACCGGATCATGCCACCAATCGCACCTAATTCTTTTGTGACTTGTGACAAAGCCCTCACGCACTAAAAAAAAATATTCGAAAATGATATCTAAATCGCTGGCCATTCCATTGTGCTCTGTGCTGTCAGTGCGCGTCAACGCCCCCCCCCTCTCTCTCTCTCTCTCTCTCTCTCTCTCTCTCTCTCTCTCTCTCTCTCTCTCTCTCTCTCTCTCTCTCTCTCTCTCTCTCTCTCTCTCTCTCTCTCTCTCTCTCTCTCTCTCTCTCTCTCTCTCTCTCTCTCTCTCTCTCTCTCTCTCTCTTAAGGTCCGCATCCCAACGCACATTTGTTTTGTCGGCTGCGGTGCGGTATGGCATCCATAGGACCCGGCCCGCACCCACCCACCGCTGTCTAGGTCTAGGCTATGATTGTACAGGGGCGGCGGGGGTGGCGGGGCACAGTGGTTAGCTGACTTCAGACCACATACGGCGCCATGCCCTGAGGCCGGTGGCATTAGCATTGTCTCAGCCCCCCCCCCCCCCGGTGACCGCCACCCCAACGGGACTGTTTCTGCCTGGGAGATGAAAGTCCTTCTCATTCGGGTAAACACGACACGGTGCAGCGGCGAGTGCATGGAGAGAGAGCGAGAGAGAGACAGAGCCAGAGAGACAAGATAGAGAGGGAGAGGGAGAGATGGGGGGAGAGAGAGAGAGAGAGGGGGGGGGGGGGAGGGGGAGGAAGGACATCGACGCAGTAAGGGTGCGAAGCGCAGGCCACTGTCACTTTGGTCTCATCGAAGGGAAGTGGGAGTTGGAAGGTGCTGATGAGTCTGTCTTTACTCCTCGCACACTAATTTACGCACGAAATGTGTGTGTGTGTGTGTGTGTGTGTGTGAGTGAGTCAGTGAGTGCGAAGGAGAGAGACGGACAGAGAGGAGGGGGGGGGGGGTGGGGGTCGGGCCTGGATCGGAGCCTGAGCCTCTTGGCTGCTAACATCGAATATCACTCACTCGTAGGCAGCAGGCAGCAACATCCCCGGCGGCCCCCCCTCCCCCTCCCCCCGCCCCCCGCCCCCGCCTCCCGTACAACTCAAGTCAGGATCATCCTGCACGCTGAGAGGCTGGGAGCAACGGGGAACCACTGGGAACGCTTCAAGATGGCCGTGACCGCACCGCGCACGGCCCGGGTGATGCGCGATACCAGAAGTGGCTGTGGAAATGTTTCCGTCCTTGTCTGCCCGGTGAGAGAGAGGGAGAGGGAGAGAGAGAGAGAGAGAGAGAGAGAGAGAGAGAGAGAGAGAGAGAGAGAGAGAGAGAGAGAGAGAGAGAGAGAGAGAGAGAGAGAGAGGGAGAGACAAGATGTGCGGGTGTCTGCTAAGCCCCTTATTTCGCATCTCTCTCGCTCGCTCACATGCGCGCGGGCTGCGGGATGCGGCAAGGAAGAATCTTACGGCAAGGCGGGAAGGAGTTGTGAAGCATGAGATAAGGCAAGACAAAGAGCTGCCGAATGAAAAGGCCGGAAGAACGGCAGGGAAGGGAGACAAGCCATCGGGTCTAGGGGCGGTCGCTGGGGGGGGGGGGGGGGGACTTACATCTCAGCAACAAATGCAAACCTGAGTTGCACTGAGCTCAACCCGGCGGACGGATATCCAAAAATGGTTACGAATGACCTTTCCTGATAGGAAATGCGGAAGATATGGGACGGGGTGGCCACGACGGGGCCAGCTGCCAACTCCCCAATGCGACCTCATTTTCGGAATCCTGGCGTAAAGCTGAGTCCAACTCGGGTCTTTCTTCAATGCAAAACGAGGCGATGGTGATGACTGTTAGTATCACGGAGAGAATATATTAGTGGTCGCGACTCACTTGTTTCGTCAATTTTTTAGACAAGCAGTGAATTTTTATTTTGAGTAATAAAATTCTGTGAGGGTACTCTTTGCTAGTTGTTCCAACAAAGAGGTTCGTTGTGGGCACTAAATTACTTACTTCCTGCGTTTTGCTCGCAACGCAACTAAAAAATATAGTTCCCACAACGAAATATTATGTGTCTCCGAACTAAAATTTACAGCTATAGTCTGAAAATCAACTAAAATATGAGTTGCGCCCACTAATCTTATCTGTTTTTTTCTCCGTGTCCTGACCTGCGTGTCCTTGAGCCGGGCGAGCTCGGGCTGCAAGTAGTACTGGATGCCCTGGAGAGCCCCGGGCAGCATGAGCCCCCGCACCAGCAGGATGGTGAGCACCACGTAGGGCATCGTGGCCGTCACCCAGACCACCAGGCCGGAGGACTTGACGCCCTTGAAGAGCGACAGGTACAGCATGCAGTACACGATCCCCACGCACACCGCCAGCTGCCACTTGGGGACGCCCACATCGTGGAGGCCCTCGGACCACTGCATCTCCAGCACACCGCGGTGGAAGTACTCCGAGGCTGGCGAGTGGTGAAGCCTGCGGCGAGAAAAAAAATCATCTTAGACAGTGGCTAGAAAAGGCAGCAGCGAACACAATTTCTTTTTATTGTCGCCCATTTTTATTCTGCGCGGATAGGCAAAAGGCATTTTACTCAGGTTTAGTTTTAGTAACCACGTACAAAGTACTTCCAAATGAACATTTTCAAGAAAATTGTGACGTTTGTTGCTTGCGCGTACTTGGTTGTTAGATTGGACGCGGCCGTCATGTTGGCCGAGGTGAAGTTGGACACAGTGATGTTGGCCAGGGTGACGTTGGTGGCGTTGGATGGGGACTCCCAGCACGAGGCCGTGTTCCACGTGTTGTTGCAGTGCAGCCATGGCAGCTCCGCCGCCAAGCTGGCCGCCATGAAGTAGAGCGCCCAGCCAATGATGACGTTGTAGTAGAACGAGACGTAGAAAGCCACCATGACGGCGCAGAAGCCGACGCCTGCGGACAGCGCGGGTTCAATCACCGGCAGAGTCAAACAAGCTGGCCCGTCCCTTCCGTCAACCTCGGTGCCAGTTCCGCTGCGCTCCACCGGCTCCTCGGTTCGACAGGGGGACTTGGCC
>CM076256.1:7314279-7414279 GCA_038380765.1 Odontothrips loti | reverse complement strand
ACGCCAGGCCGCATGCGCGCCCCACCTTCCTCCCCCCCCCCCCACGACGTTTTTTTTTCCTCGAGAGAAAAAAAAACTCTTTAGTGGTATCGCTATATCGGTAATACTGCATGTTTGCCAAAAAAAAAAAAAAAAAAAAGGAAATACCTATCGACCCGTGAGACAAACGCTGAGATCCATCTATGAATGAATTGGTTATGGCAATTGGATGGAACGGGGCCGTGCACACTGAGAAAAATAATTAATACAGAGCATCGAAGTGTGTTCTATCCGTGCCGCATCTCCGCTCCAACCAAACCGTTTCGTTACTCACCCCAGTACTTTGGACCGGCTAACCAGAAAACGGATAGAACATACTTCGATGCCCACACCCAGAATTTTGATTCCCAGCTCAAATCATTTTTCTCAGTGCATATTATTCCGTATCGCAATAACGTAAACAAGGTGCGAGAAAATATGAATCGGTGAATATGAATATGACCTCCGGTACCGAGCCGCGCCGACCTCACAAACGGCCGGCAGCCAATATGAATAACATCTTTCACTTATTTTCATGATTTGTTGCCGTGTTTACTGGAGGCGCGTATGACACATACTTAAAATAACATAATAATAAAATAATAATAATTAGAAGAAAAAACAGTAAGAGAGGTCGCTTGCGACACAACTCTCATACGATTCCTCCTCATACCAACATTCTTTCCCAGTGTCTTTGCCCCCTCTTTCTCTTCGGCCTCCACTCGCTCTCCATTTCTTTATTTGTTGTGTTGCCGCCATCGGTCCTTAATTGTCTCCTAATTCCAGACAAAAGGCAAAGCCGTAAATCTCACAGGAAGAAGTGGGGAGGGGTGAGGAGGTGGGGGGGGGGGGGCAAACGCACTGCGGCAAGCAAAGCGAGCCGATCCGCCACAGACCAGAAAAAAAAACTTACTTTTTTTTTCGAATGAGATTTAAAAAATATGTAAAAAATATATCACCAAGCGTCGGCCGTTGGCCTGGTTGGTTTGTGACAGACCAACTTATTTAATTTCGCGCAGAAAAGTCCGACGAGTGAAATCGGCGAAAAGCATCTGAAAATATCCTACTGCTCCGAATTCTTCAACAGCAAATCCTGGTGATAAGAGCACAGCTTGTAGCTTCTGCCCCATCCCCGCCGCCTCCGCCTCCACCCCCACCCCCTCCCCCAACATGCCAACCCTCCTTGCAGCAGCTGTCGCCCGAAGTCGAACACATTCAAGTTCGCTGTGACTGGCGGTGCATCTGTCACCCTCCAGCCTCGATCGCCGCGTCCAGAATCTTTCTTGACGAATAGGGAAACGCGGATACAAACAAAGACAGTTTCTGCACAGGGAGCAGTATTTAGTCGTTCACTAGACAAGCCGGGGGGGGGGGGGCGCTCCAATAATAGCAGGGAAAAGGGGGGGGGCGGCTCCCCTCCCCTCCTCTCCGCCTGTGAGCTGCATCCCGAGATCTCAGCACCTTTTTTTTTGTCCACGTCCTGGTTTTATCATAGTTTTATAGTGTACTGCCGTTTTGTCCAGATGGCACCACTGGCACCGGCACCGGCCCGCCTTACACTCATGGCGGCGCGCCGCGTCTTCCGGTCGGCACCCCGTTCTCGAGCGATCCGTCTTCCGGTCAGCACCCCGCTCTCGAGCGCCGCGACTTCCGGTTGGCACCCCGCTCTCGAGCGCCGCGTCTTCCGGTCAGCACCCCGGCCTCGAGCGACGCGGCGGAGAGCGTCTCTGTAACGTCGAGTCGGCGAATGGAGGGGAAATAATCCAGTTTATTTATACCCACCCCACCCCTCAAAGTCTATAAGTGATCAGTTTTAAAGTCATTACCACCAGGAGCAGGATGGGGTGACGGACAGACTCAAACTTAGCGCAGCTGAACGACAACACCAATGCGCTGACGGTACAATTTTTTTTTAAATTGGTTTTTGTCTCCATTTGTAAAATTTTCCGTATTTATAAACTTTCTACTTTTTTCTGCCATTTGGGTATGCATACATCTTTGCTGACCGTCGAGTCTGCGGCGCGGCGGAGCGGACGTCCAAAGGGGACGGAGAGAGAGAGAGAGAGAGAGAGAGAGAGAGAGAGAGAGAGAGAGAGAGAGAGAGAGAGAGAGAGAGAGAGAGAGAGAGAGAGAGAGAGAGAGAGAGAGAGAGAGAGAGAGAGAGAGCAAATCATACGTGGTGGGCGGTGTAGCGCTGTGTATTCAGCGGCTGCCGTCTTTTAGAACCCTTTGGAGCGAAGTGGAGCCGTGGCTGCAGGCAGTATAGAGCTGTCCCTGTCAGAGAGGGGATGGTGTCCACTCGGCAGCTGCTGACGTCTCTCCGGCAGAGAGAGAGAGAGAGAGAGAGAGAGAGAGAGAGAGAGAGAGAGAGAGAGAGAGAGAGAGAGAGAGAGAGAGAGAGAGAGAGAGAGAGAGAGAGGGGGGGGGCAGGGGGTATAGAGAGAATCACGTCTCCGATTACGCGCACGCCTCGGTTGGTAAGATTGGGTTAGGGTATGTTAAGTTAGATTAGGTTAGGTAAGGTTGGTTTAGGGTACGTTCAGTTATCGCGCCCCTCTTTTTGGACGCCCCTCAGCAGCAGCGTTCGGTGTTCGCCGGAACCCGGATCTGCGCCCCTCACGGCAAACTCACGGTGCGGCGCGCCCAGACCACGTGAGTGTTAGTTAGTTGGCGGTAAGTGGCCATCAGCGTGGTGGGGAGACCTAGGGGTGGGGCCGGTGGGGGCCGGTGGGGGCCGGTGGGGGCCGGTGGGGCAGACAGGCTGGTTAAACACAAGAGCAGACCGCGCGTTTTGGAGGGAATTCACCCAGCCAGCCCTCCACACAGCAGGGCCTGGGCCTGCTGTATCCCAATGTGTGGCATAGGGCGAAACAAGGAGTAATACAACAGGACCTTAGTGTTTAGGGAGGAAAAAGAGCGGAAAGCAGAGAGTCTACCGAAATATGAACACACACACACACACACACAAACACGCGCGCGCCAAAAAATTATTTGTTTTACAGCTACAAAGTGCAGCAGTAAACGGTGGTCAGACTCCACACTCCCTGACACGCACGGCAGTCCAGGGGGACGCCCGACGCCCCATCCCCTCTCCCCTTCCCTCCTCCCCCCCCCCCGGCTCGCTCGGCACGGGAGTTCCGGGAAGGTGTCGTTGAATATAGTGCTATCGACGTGCACCGCGCACATGAAGTGTCGCCGCTCCCGTCAGAGGAAAACGACATAGTTTAAATACCGGGGTCATGGCTTAGGCCTTAAACAGCAGGTGAAGCCATGCATGGGATATCGTCAGCATACAGCAAAGGACGGCGTTGGCGACAGGGGAAGGCGGCGACAAGTCCGAGAAAACTTTATCTTCACTCGTAATAGACTCAAGCGGGCCCCGAAACAGAGGGTAGGAGGGAAAGAGATGGAGAGCTGGAGAGGGAGAGAGGGAGAGAGGGAGAGAGAGAGAGAGAGAGAGAGAGAGAGAGAGAGAGAGAGAGAGAGAGAGAGAGAGAGAGAGAGAGAGAGAGAGAGAGAGAGAGAGAGAGAGAGAGAGAGAGAGAGAGAGAGAGAGAGAGAGAGAGAGAGAGAGAGAGAGAGGACGGAGCAGTGTAAGCACCCACTCCTGGGCCGATCCCCAACCACAGGCGGGGGCCGGGGGCTCTGTGGTTGTGGGGATGGACGGGCAATAGAAGGTATTGTATTTGAGTCGATGGGGGAGAGTCCTTAGTCCTAATACCAGGAGCGCCCCCCGCGACACAGGCGGTGACACAGCCCCCCCCCCTTTCCCTTGGGACTTATACTCCCAGCCCGGAAAATTTCATATCCACCAGAGGGGGAAAAAAGTATTTCCCAGGGTATATTCCAGATCAACCCCTTTTTGTGGCTCCCTCGCGTACCCGACCCGTCACCCGCACCCGTCACACCCCCACTACCCCCTCCTTCCAACCCCCAAACTCGGGCCTCTCACTTCATCTCACATAGCATTCCAGGACGAGTCGCACAAGAATGGCATCCCCCCCCCCTCCCTCGGCGTTGGTGCGGCTAACACGGACCACACTGTCCGATACTCTGGGAGACAGCATTGAAAATAAGTATCTTGGCCAATAAAATCAAATGGAGTGCAAGGAAGACTTTACCCTTTTTCATTGTCAGATAAGCTGATTTTTCTTGTCGAATCGACTTCCAGTTCATAAAATGGATTGATCAAAATACCTTTCGAGTGAAATTTCCGAATGCCGGTTTTTCATTTTCAGGGTGGCGGATATTTTGCAAAATAATCTGGTTGCGGAGGTGTTTTGCGCTGGTGTGCTGCTGGGCTGGGGCGGGCCGTGGCGCGCAGTCTGCCTGATGAGACACCCCCCCCCCCCCCCTGCCTGCAACACGTCATTACACAGACACGGTCCACCAACCCGCGTTCCGACATCGCTTCACATAAAGGAGCCCGAAGACAGAGACTCTCTCATAAAAATACCACCTCTTTGTCTCTCATTTTATTCGAGTCGCGAAAAACGCAAACGTAATTGGCGGAATTTCATATGAAAAACAGAAGGCGTTAGGTCATTTGTGGACACCAGGGGGCGCTGGCAGCGTTAGCAGCACAGACAGCTGGCCGGTGCACACGCTGCACACGCAGCCTGCGGAGCGGCGGGTAGGCAATGCCGCCGGGCGCGGGCGTTGGGCACGTTGCCTACCCTGAGGTTGGCGGGCGCTCGGCCGCGCGCTGCCGGCCGGCCGTCAGGGCCGTGAAGGTTGGATGGAGCCCTTCAAGCCCAACCTCACACCGAACGCATGACTCCTATTATGCGCGAGGCCAAGCAGGCCAGCAGGTGCGCCCTGACCACTACTTTTGTCCGGCCGTGGCAAGTACCCACACACACACACACTCTCTCTCTCTCTCTCTCTCTCTCTCTCTCTCTCTCTCTCTCTCTCTCTATCTCTCTCTCTCTCTCTCTCTATCTATCTATCTATCTATCTATCTATCTCTCTCTCTCTCTCTCTCTCTCTCTCTCTCTGTCTCTGTCTCTGTCTCTGTCTGTCTGTCTGTCTCTCTCTCTCTCTCTCTCTCTCTCTCTCTCTCTCTCTCTCTCTATCTATCTATCTATCTATCTATCTATCTCTCTCTCTCTCTCTCCCTCTCTCTGTCTCTGTCTCTGTCTCTGTCTGTCTGTCTGTCTGTCTCTCTCTCTCTCTCGCTGCCTCTCTAGCTCTCTATCCCTCTCCCTCCTACCACCATCGCCGCCCCCTGATCAGTTTATGAAATCACCAGGGGGTCGTTTGTTGGAGTGAGGCCCCTGGCCCCCCTGGCACTCGGGTCACAGCCGCGGTGCAGGTCTACGTATACACTCTCATCGAGCGGAGGGTTGGAGGTTCGCGTCCCCTTGGCACTGCACATTTTTAAAAAAAATTATTTAACAAATTCTTGTTTGATTTGGGGAAGGGTAGCAAGGATACGGCGTCGGCGCTGGCGGCACACCGGGACAGAGGATAGGAGAGATTTGAGATTTTATTGTGATTGAACTTAGAGGTTATAGACAATATTATTTACTTTCTATAAAATATTAATAAAAACATAGCTTAAATAATCAGTAGAACTCTCCTTCTGGAGGAGAGGAGAGTTTGAGTTTATTGTCCTCGAACTGGTTCACAGTTATTGGCATATCACAAGATTTGAATGAAACCTGCGTACATATGGGTTTGTCTGCCCGCGTCTGCCTCAGTCCGTTCACGGATTACACATCGAGCACGAGCCCGCCCGTCCCCCGTCGCCCACACCTCAGACGAAAAGACATTTACTCAGCGAATAATGTGATTTTTTTATCTTTTCTTTTTTTCGTTGTCACAAAAAGAAACAGATGGCTGATTTTGTTTCGGGATCTCTCAGACGCATCCCGGGCGGGTGGTAGGATGTACCGTTCCGGTTGGGTTTGGTCGATGCATACGAGCATACGTGCCATTTCCCACCCGCACAATTTTATTTTCTTTTTGTACGCGTGCCGGATAAATGTGTCGTGCTGATGCTCTCGGCTTGGATAAGGGGTGAGTGGGAAAGGGGTGGGAGAGGGAGTGGGAAGGGGTTGGGAGGGAGGGGGGGGGGGGGGTGCTTGTGGGCTCG
Organism: Odontothrips loti; assembly: GCA_038380765.1. Lineage (NCBI taxonomy): Eukaryota > Metazoa > Arthropoda > Insecta > Thysanoptera > Thripidae > Odontothrips > Odontothrips loti. Next base: position 7,408,164 of record CM076256.1, on the reverse strand, counting down.
CGGGCGTGGACAGGCCGCCAGACGATGAAGCAATCGAAAGACCCCCGGCTTTCACTCATGATGAAGAGAGAGATAGAGAGAGAGAGAGAGAGAGAGAGAGAGAGAGAGAGAGAGAGAGAGAGACGACAAAGAGCGAGGAGGAAGGAGCGGCTCTTCACGGGGGTAATGAAAGCGGCAAGGTGGGTACGTTGTCTTCAAGTGTGGGGAGGAAGGGGGAGAGAGAGAGAGAGAGAGAGAGAGAGAGAGAGAGAGAGAGAGAGAGAGAGAGAGAGAGAGAGAGAGAGAGAGAGAGAGAGAGAGAGAGAGAGGGGGAGGGGGGAGGGGGGGGGGGGGAAGGTAAATACTACAGTTGGCTACAAAGACGCCGCCTTCCGCCCAGCCCCCAGGAGGCGCAGGCAGCGGCAGCCAGCGGCACACCTCCACCTCGGACCGCCCGGCTGGCCAGACTGATTCTGCACCTGTCAAGCGCGTCGCCTCCGTGGTTGTGACGTAGTTTGCGAACGGAAACCTAAATCTGGAGCAGGAAAACATTTCATTTATAAGGCGGTCCTTCCCTTGTCGTCTCTTCAGCGGGAGGATTTTTACTGGAGTAATTGCAGGCCCGGGTCCGAGGCACGTAAGCTGCATGTAATTACCGCTGAGATAAGTCCCCTCTTTCGCCCTGCGCGGCGGATGATGTACACACAAAATGTAAATGTACAATTTTGTACACACCTCATGTAAAGAATTACACATACATTTTTTTTATGTACAAATAAGAATAGCAAATTTTGATACACAAAGATGTACTTAATTTGGGCATGGTGTCATTCTGTACATGAGTTATTTCCAAATTTGTACATTTATATTTATTGTGTAAGTGTGTGACATCGTTGTCGCCTGCCGCGGTACCAGCAGCAACACCGCGCAATGCAATGCATTCCCAGCGAAATTCCGGTAACTAGAAATCTGTCAACAGTGATACATAGATAAACATTGGTTCGTGTGTGAAGTTTCCGGCAGCTGCCGCCGGGCCCCGCCTGCAGAGCCAAAGCCAATGCCAAGGTCGAGGCGGAATGAGAGCAGACGAGAGGGACTGGAGGAGGTGTTGTGTGTGTGTGTGTGTGTGTGTGTGTGTGTCTATGTGTGTGTGTGTGTGTGTGTGTGTGTGCGAGAGCGAAAAGAGATGCAAAAGGTGAGGGGAAGAGTGGGAGGGAGGGAGCTTCTCTTGTTAGGGTGGCCGTCGGGTAATCACAAGAGCTCCGCGGCAGTGGCCGGCTAGACCCCCCCCCCCCCCACCTTCCCCCCGGTTCTGGGTGCACGACATACTGTACGTAGACTTAGGCGAAAGGAGACAGAGCGAAAGTGAATACTCGGTATCTATATAACACGGACTCGCTAATTAACGTAGTTGCGGATTTAATTTCGAAGTGTGTCTAGAAGAAACTGCTATAGAACGTGGATTTTCTGGTCCGCTTCCCTAATTGGCACAGGCCGCGTGCAGCAGCTTAGGTCCCCCCCCCCTTTCCCTCCCTCTCATGAAATCCCTCCTCCCTTTCACCTCTTTGCGTCCACCGTGTATCAAAGTACTAGGAGCGACGGGGACAGACGCAGCGAAAGTGAGTGTGGGACAGAGACAGTCGCCTTTTTTCCGCTACTGCGCAGGTGTCTCCATCTCGGTAAGGACAACGGAATAATTACTTTTTTCTTAACATGCGGAATCTGGAATAATAGGTTTGGAAGCATTCGCAGAACGAACAGGCCGGAACGCTAGTGCGCCAGGGAACGATAGCGGCAAGCAAAGCGAAGGATACCCAATTTTCTTTATTGTTTGAACAAATTTCGCGGAGTGTATTCGTTCGGAAAACACCGAGCCGTGTTCGGGAAATGTTGCGTTGGAGACGGGCAGCCGCGGAGCCGTGTCCGCTTTGAGGACCGCGAGCCGAGTTGAGCCGACCCGACCCGACCGCGCCGACCCGCCTAGGCGGCACCGCGGCACCAGCAACTTGGCAAAACGCCAAAGTTTTTGCTGCAAACACCGGGCGGCAGCGGCATAGAGTGTGCGGAGTGTGCGAAGTGTTGGTGGTGACGTCACGCGACCGACGCCACGCCCCTCACGCCCAGTCAAGTCAATTAAAAAAAAAAAACACACACACACTTCTCTTTTCATTTGACAAATCCTACAAAGATACATTTAGGAAAAAAAAAATCGGAAGATGATGGGCTGTTGACCTCCGATGACAAAACCGATATCATTCCGGCTTCCGCCAGAATTCTGCCTTCAACTTCAGTGATCTTACGGGAACCACTGCGCGAGCCCCCCCCCCCCCCCCTGCATAACCACAACCTTACACGACTCCCTGTACTCATCCTCAACTCCGAAGTCTGGTTTGGATTGACCCCTTTGATCATATTGGGGTCCACCCCTGCAAATGTTTTGGGGACATACGTTCCCTCCGTACGTGGCCGAAGCCGCTTTACTCTACTTCCTACGTTCCGACTAGTGGCTCTCCGAGAGAGGAACACAGAAAGATTCGAACCCTAGAAGCTTCCGTACATCTCTCCAGTCTTCCCTCAGAGTTTTCACCCGAGCACCCAGAGAAACGAATTCTTGATTCAAGGCTAGAACAGCGTATTCTTAAAGCATTCAGGAATATAATTCTTAATCCAAGAATGTTTCTCTTGATTTCACTCTAAGATTGGCTTGATTTAAGAAAATATTCTTGAATGCTTTTAGCCTAAGAATCTGTTTCTCTGCGTGAGGCACAGATCGCTGGGGACCGCAGCGCGCTCCCGGTACTGTAGCCGCGCAGAGCAGATCAGCACGAAAAATCATCCGAGCGGAAGCAAGAGTTGAACCCGGGACTTTTCATGAAATACATGCCACGGGAGCTTCTTTGGTAATATTTTAGCATCTGTCCCGAAAGCCAGAATATAAGGGGAAGTAGCGCGTGAGGTGGTGCTGCTAAATGTGCCATATGGTGTCGATGTCACCGACCATTATTGTTTGCTGTCACTCTTGAGTTTACTTTACTCTCTCACCCACACACAAACGTTATTCGCCTGACAAAAATCCCGACCCCCGCCTCCCCGCTCCTCCCGCCATCCCTTGTTTGGTCCAAAAGCCACTCAGTCGCCACTTGAATGTCACTAAAACGCTTTCACCTTCAGCAGCTCCCGCCACTCTACGCGGCTCCCACCGGCTGTCGTAGGTAGGCTTGTGCGTGTGTGTGTGTGTGTGTGAGGGAGAGAGAGATAGAGAGATAGAGAGAGAGAGAGAGAGAGAGAGAGAGAGAGAGAGAGAGAGAGAGAGAGAGAGAGAGAGAGAGAGAGAGAGAGAGAGAGAGTGCAGCCAGGCGGCAGGACATTTAATGGACGCGCGTAAACAGTATGTGTTCCCGACAATGACCCCTGCAATGAGTCCCTGCCCAGCGCTATACGCCCTCTGTCGCAGTCAGGGCCCCCGTGTGTGTGGGTGTGTGTGTGCGTGTGTGTGTGTGTGTGTGTGTGTGCGACGAGGACAGACTCAGCGAGCAGGTGTGGGTAGGGTGCTTAGCGGGGAGCGCGGGGGGGAATCCCACATGTCACGGGAACATTGACCTTTGTACACTCGATCAGAAATAACAAACATCGCCCCATATGCTCGGTAAGAATTTTCTATATTACCGCCACCTACGAGGGAGAGAGAGAGAGAGAGAGAGAGAGAGAGAGAGAGAGAGAGAGAGAGAGAGAGAGAGAGAGAGAGAGAGAGAGAGAGAGAGAGACAGACAGACAGACAGACAGACAGACAGACAGACAGACAGACAGACAGACAGACAGACAGACAGACAGACAGACAGACAGACAGACAGACAAACAGACAGAGAGACAGAGAGAGAGAGCGTCGTGGTTCCAATGGTACGAGGCCCTCTAAGGGGACGAGACAGCCGGAGACAGGCTACTATTGGGGCTCGAACACACCCCGCACGCACACTAAGTTGAGCAGCGGATGCAACAGTACAGACTATACACCTGATCCCGATAACTTGTTTGCCAGCGCGGGGCAGAGTAATACAAACTTTTAAAAGGGCAACAAAACGAGAAACAAAAATTCCGAACTTTTCCTTTTGCCTATGCCAATATCGCATGCATCACACGCATCCGCAGTAACCCTCTGGGACGGACCGAATATTCGCAGCCAGGAAACACGGAGTCAGGCTGCCCGTTCATCCTGTACCACTTTTGCCACACGTGTTTCCCATTTTTATTATTTTTCCAGAAAAAAAATATCGTTTACAACATTGGCATGCGACTGAGACAGACAGACACAGTATCGTAACGGAGAGTAACTCCGGGGGGGGGGGGGATGAGTGGGTGGGGAGAGGGGGGTAAAATAGAGAGATAGATGTCGAAATAAAGGGACATTCACGAGGGTAGATTCACGCGATTGTTTCGCCAAACTCTTGTTAGGGGCCAGTGAACCGGAATTGGGAGGGAAACTGCCAGACGGCCAAGATAAGCTAGCAGGAAGGGAGGGGGGCACCTCTCTTGCTCTCTCTCTCTCTCTCTCTCTCTCTCTCTCTCTCTCTCTCTCTCTCTCTCTCTCTCTCTCTCTCTCTCTCTCTCTCTATCTATCTATCTATCTATCTCTCCATCTCTCTGTCTCTCGCTGTCCATCTCTCTCACTTACTCTTCTCTAGCACGTATCGAAGCAACACGACTGCTGGGTGATAAAAATTAGCTATCCAGTTTCGGTCGTCGAAAAAATACGCCATATTTCTGGCTTAAAACTCGATGAATGTTTTCATTCCAGACTGCAGCAGATTCATCATCTTCCGTGTGGTCTGTCGAGGGCTGGTATAACGGCAGATATGGGTGGAGCAGGGTGCTGCAGTACCTCGCAGTCGTGGGGGGAGGGGGGGGGGGTCCTCATTGGGATGAGAGCTCCAGCACGTCGGAATGCGGACGGAATGTCGCCCCCTCTCCCCTTCTTTCCCGCGATGGAAGGAGTGTCCCCCGCCCCCTTCCCCCTCCTCTCCTCCTGGCGGTGCGGGCCCCACAATTTACCCCCCCGATCAGTGGGGGATGAACCGGCGGCGCGTCAAACCGGCCCGTTGGTGTCGCAGCCGCGGTCCGGTCCGGGTCCATCTGAGGCCGCGCGCTGCTGCTATTATCGGTCACGCCCAGTCACGGGGACCTGTGACGTCACCGAGGATGGCCCGCACGTCCGCTCGGTGTAAGGCGTGCCGGTTTCATGCCGGTCCGGGGATATTCATGGGATGAGCTCGTGCTCTCCGGACGAGGGGGGAGGGAGGGGAGGGGGGCTATGCGAGGGCTCGCGATTAACATCCGACGAAGGACTCGTCCTCGAACCTCTCCGCCATTCCTGCCTTTCTTCCCCCCCCCCTCCCCCTCGTTAACCCGTTAGCCCCCCCCCCCACTGCCCGCGAGCCCTCACTGTGTCCACTGGGAAACGTTTATGGCCACCCTGTTGCTAGTGCTGTGGGCCCCGGTGAGCCCCGGTGGGCCCCGGTGGACCCCGGCCCGAGTCAGGCCACCTGTGGCATCAGCGACAGCGTGGCGTGGCGTGGCGTGGCGTGGCGTGGCGTGCTCGTGCTGGGCTGCGCCGCACCGCGCTGCCTGCTGCTGCATCGGAACCAAAAGGTGTCAAGCACTGTCGATTTTTTTTAAATCTGCAACCCTCTCAACGCACTGTAGGTAGCTTCATGCCCTGCCCTGCCCTCCGCGCCAAAAAACAAAAAAAAAAAAAAAAGCGTGACATTAGTATGTGATTGAGGTGTTGACTCGGAGCTACCCCACGGCCAGGGGTACGGCACCATGGGCGGGGTGCCGGCCCCCCTGAGCGCAGGGGTATTGCCGGGTATTGCGGGGAGACCAAGGCGAATTCTTGGAGGCATTCCTGAGCCATATCGATGCCCCGTCCCGGCGCCTGGAGCCCCGGCCGGGAGCCGGGAGGCGACCGTAGGACCTCGAGGCGCCGGGATCCAGGAGCCTCCCCTGCATTGCTGAAAATGGTCGAGCACATTCCTCCATCGGAGCGGGACTAGACGATATCATACTCGCGTCCCCCCCCCCCAGGAGGTGGCGGGGAGGGAGGGGGGGGGGAGGCTAAATGAAGATGAAGGAGCATCGTGGCGGGCTGCGGGCTTATCTGCCGCCATTACAACGTCACCAACCCGCAGTCCCGGAATACCTCCCGGCACTCCAAGAGTCGGGACCGTCGCCATGAATGAGAATGATGAAGTGGTGGGTCTCCACCCCCGACGCACGTCGCACGCATATCCCGTCACCCAGGTGATTCTGATCATATATGATTTATATATGAAGTGTATATAAGTATATACCAGGTGTTCAGTAAAGGAAGTATTCTTGTTATTTCAAGACTAGAAAAGCTTCTGCCAAAAGCATTCGAGAATATAATTCTTGACCCAAGACCATCTCTTGATTCTACTCTAAGATTGGCTTGATTCAAGAACGTATTCTTGAATGTTTTTAGCCTAAGAAACTTTTTCTCCGGCTGTTTTGATCGCGACTCAGTGGTGCACCTCATGACTATCGCCTGCACCCGAATCAAAGTGGTTAAGGCACTGCGTGGAAGGGAGAGGAGTAGAGCGTTGCTGAGCCCCCCTCCTACCCCTCCCCCTATCCCCCCTCCCTCCCCCCCCCCCCCCCCCCCCCCTCCGCCGCTAAGATCGTCGCGCGGCGAGAAGATGCTCACCGACCCATCAGAGACGGAAGAAAAGTCACCATTTTATAGTACTCTAGCTTTTCATGTTTTTGTAAAGAGGAAAGAAAAAAAAAGTCGTTGAGGAAGTGGAGAAATAAGAGGGTAGCGGTCGGAGGCCGGTAAAGGGGAGGGGGAGAGGGACGAAGGAATGCCATAGGGCCGCGAAGAATGAAGGAGCGAGGGGAGGGGGGTAACCAATATGAACGTCTGCCGCTCCCCTCCCACTTCACACCTTCCTCCGCACCTCCTTGTCGGCCTTATCATCGCGGCTCCCGCCTCTCACCACCATCACCACCCTCATCACCACGTACAACCCTCGGCCGCGGCCACCTCAATAACCTCGGATCAAAAGTGCGCTCGACAATTACGTTCTTCTTCTTCTCCTTTCCGTCGTACTTAACTTGTCGTCCTGCGCTGCACCCTCGCCTCCCTGTCTTCCCCTCTTGTAATTTGTCTATAAACTCGGCTCGGTCAGAGGCCAGAGAACAGCATCCCGTGCCAGAGGTAGTCACAAAGCCCAAGGGGGCACCACTGAACATCTATCTACATATGGCAATGATTGTGGCTCTGGGGCTGTCCATGAAATACGCGATATCCACGAACTGTCCGCCTGTTTCTGAACGGCCCCGTCAGGCTCAACTGCTTCGCTGCTTCACTGTGTTTGAAATTGCAATGATATCGCTGCAATATTCTGCGATGATTTGTTATTGCTGCAATATAATTGCATAAACATGTGTCACTGCCAAATAATTGAAAGAGTAATTGAAAGAACGCGTGCAAACATTATTGCGAGAAGATGTCATTGCGAGAAAATTGCAATGACGCTCTCATAAGAACAGTGCGTGATTAGCATTGCAACAGGTTTGCAATGACGCATATCATTGCGATTTCATTTCCAGTAGCGTTTGCTCACCGGAGCTGTGCGGGGAGCTGTTGCAGGAGCCGTAGCCGTCGTCCAGCTGCTGTGCGGGAGAGGCGCTGGCACTGGCTGTGCTGGCGGGGGAGGCCGGGGCGGGGCCCGGGGCGGGGCCCACCAGCGCGGCCAGGTGCTCGACGGCTTGGTCCGAGGCCGAGGGCGCCGCCGGCGGCCCCCCTCCCCCTCCCCCGCCGCCGGGGCCGCCTCCGGGACCTCCTCCAGGACCGTGGCCTCCACCGGGACCTCCGCGTGTCGCCAGGAGCTCCATGATGACGTCACCGTCTCACCACATGCTGCAACAGGGAGGAGAAGACCAGTCGCGTTTCCCTCTCTTCCCGTTCTGTTTGTGTTGTAGTTCTCTCTTCTTTCGCACTCTTCTCCGGGAAATTAGAACCGTACGCTAATCGCACTGCAAAAAAAAAAAGGGAAGAATGGTGTCCGGGGAATCGGCATCGCCTCGCCTCGCACTGTAGGCTCGGGCCCCGCGGACCGGTGTAGGCTAGACAGACCCGGAGTCTCTCTAGCCTAGGCCTAGGCCTTGGCCTTAACACCCACTCACTGTCGATAGGTTTCTTCATAATTTACGAAGGGCGGTGGTTCGTGCTGGCACTGCAGTTGGAGCACGTCTCCGTGACTGACTATGACTGACTTTGAACGAACGAACGAATGAATGAGAATAAATGAATTCATGAGTAAATGGAATAAACCAATGAATGCGCCAATGAATGAATCGATGAATGGGTAACTGGATGAATTGATGAATGAGTGCGTGAATGCATGAGTGAATGAATGCTGTACCTGGAACCACCTGCTGATCGCACCATTCCTCCGAGCCGCACTGACGCACTCCTCACAACGTCCGCGACACGGTCGTCACTTCTGTGACACGCTCGTCACACCACCGTCACTTCTGTGACACGCTCGTCACACCACCGCCACTTCTGTGGCACGCTCGTCACAACCTCCGCCGTCACTTTCACGTCACTCTCATCCCGGACCATACACGACAGTTGAACGTGCACGCCCTGATTTATAGGTACAAGACTTGTCCAACGCCCAGCGTCCTCACTCTGTCTCTGTCTTTCTGCCGCGTGGGCTCGCTGACTCGCGGACCCCCTCCTTGTCCTTCCCTCGCGGTTTCGAGCACGGATCCGCTCCGCTCCGCCCCGCCTAGGTCCCTGGCTGCGATCCGTTCCTCGCGCTGTCACTGGTAGCCCACCACTGAGCGCCATGCGGCATGCGCCATGCCTAGGCTGGGCTGAGCTGGGCTGGGCCGGCGGTGGAGGGGAGGCAGGCCGACCAACGCGTTCCCGCGCTTTTCGGTGCACCCACGTGGTCGCCGCGGCTGCTGGACTGTCGGAAAGAACCCTCGTTTGTAAAATAGGGAGAGGGGGGGGGGGGGAGGAAACTGCTGTGGAGAGGAGGCAGGGCTGGTGACTTATTTCGTATTTTTGTTTTATCCTTTCCCCTTTTCCTTGTACCCCCCCCCCCTCTCTCTCTCTCTCTCTCTCTCTCTCTCTCTCTCTCTCTCTCTCTCTCTCTCTCTCTCTCTCTCTTTTCGCCAGAGAGAGGACAATAATAACAGCAGAGCCTCCTCCCCCCTCCCCTTCCTACCCCCTGCCAATTCGTCAAGCCTCTTTCCCCGAAATCCGCTTGACCTCCGACCTGTGCCGTGCTACATGCCATTCAGGACCCATTCACTTCCCATATATTTTTTTTCCCCTGGCCGTCAGCTGTTGAACTCGTCGACTGCCCGCCCCTTGCCCCTTCTCTGCTCTCCCTCTCTGCTCTCTCTCTCTCTCTCTCTCTCTCTCTCTCTCTCTCTTTCTCTCTTTCTATCTCTGTCTTTCTCTCTCTTCCCCTACCTTCCTCCAAACTTTGTCTGGATGCGTAGGCCGCGTCTGGCTGGAGGCCGCGGCCCGCGACTGGACCGGGAGCGCCTGAGAGATAGGCAATTTCGGCGTGTGCTGTGCGGGTCGGCCTACCCGGCAGGCGCTCCGTTCAGAGCACTCACCCACTGCACGCGAGCACGTGCGGCCGTGTTCGTATCGAAGAATTGGGCGAGGACTGGTGGAATTACAGCACCGAGCTTCGCCAAAGCCTCCACTCCCACTCCCGCCGAGAGGTGCTCTGCTCTCATGGCAGCACGGCGCGTGGCGTGGCGCGGCGTGGCTCTGTCGGAGAACCTTGTGAGAGAGAACGGCATTACCGGGACGCGGCGCTACGCGGCGCTCTGGCGCTCTAAATCCCACCCCAAAGATGATGCAGGCAGCCGGCAGGTGCTTCGCTGCTTCGCCTCAGTGTAAGAGGGACAAGTGGTTACACAGCGCGCGCTCTCTGTCTCTCTCCTCTCCGGGGCAGAATATGTACAAGTGTGGTAGCAAGGATGAGAATCTACGATCCCATTTCGAATTCGTGCAGTGCGAGAGAACAGAGAACCAGGGCGGAGTCCCTGCAGAGAACGAACTTATCCTCCCATCCCCCTTGTCGCCTTGGCGGTGGTTGGCAGTGCACACCTGGGCATGTATCGACTTCGGGTAATTAGCCAAGTCTCTAAACAGGAAACCTCCTCCCCCCCCCCCCCCACACCTTCTCTCCTGCTCGAGCAAATCTCTTGTAGGCATCTGCAGTGCAACTTGCAACCAAGGAACCGTCTGGGTGAGGGGTGGGGTGTGGAAGGGTGTGGGGGAGGCATTTTGAGGGGTGTGGGGGAGGGGTGTGGAGCGTTGCCCGTGGATCCTGCCGACCTGGGCCAGCGGCTTCCGAATCGATCTCGCTGCAGTCTACTCGTTAGGTTGGGTTAGGTAGGTACCCGTGTTCGAATACTGCTGGCTGTGGAGGATGGGGGTTTCTTGCCCCTCAGAGTGAGGGTGGGTGGGTGATATGAGGTGATACGGATCCTGTCAAAGCTTAGGGCAGGGGGGAGGGAGGGGGGGGGGCGTTCAGAAACCACGTCACATCTGAATGGTTTTGCTCGTGGGGCTGAAACCTGTGTGGAGGCGTTTGGAACCATGAGGGAATCGAACCCACCAAGCCTGCAGCCGAGGCCTGGTCCATTGACAGCTGTCCCCATCACCACCTTTCCCTCCCCTCCTCACCGGCACCAGATGTAAGTCATGTGGTCTGTGAATGCCCTCAGCCGCCAAACGCTGACTGCATATAGGGCGGTGGAAGGGAATGCCGATATACGGAAACACTGCGTTTATATGCGGCAGTAGTGAGGTACTGGCGACACTCTAGCGGCAAGGGGTATTCCCAGCGTGGGACCGGCCAGCCCGCTCGCCGCTCGCGTTTCGAACCGCCCACTCTTTCCCTGCAAAGCAGGTGGTCAAACTCAAGCAACCAAGAAGTGTGCAGCGACACCGTTCTGAGACTCCTAGACTCAACTGTTTCCTACCAGACAACTGTTGGCTACGTTTAGCTGAGACGACAAACTGCCGTGGGAATGCGTGGGGGAACGCGTCAACGTCGAACACGGCGTTGTTTCCTTTCATCAGTTGTGTATTTTATTTCCCTGTGACTGGCGCGGCTCGCCACGGACCAGCCAGGAAAACCGCAAAACGGGCAAGGGTTCGGTTGGGTTGGGTATTAGAAGGCGTCGTCTGCCTAGTGTGTTCACTAACAATCACCAAACCACACACGCAGTACTGCAATAGTTTTGTAACATGTCATTCTAGTGTCCAAAATGCATGGCAGTCGACCACCTTCGGTGAGGAGGAACAGTTTGCCAGCCAGTAGACTCTTAATGGCCGGTCAGAATGAGTTCGGCTACATTCCTGCCAATGGACCCGTCGGGACGGTAAGAGCCTTCAGGCCCTTCATTTGCAACATATCTGAGTCAGCTACAAGGCCACTTCGATAAACCACAGTTTTGGAAAATTTCGCCATTTCTCTCGTAGAAAGTTTTGTACTGACTGCCGTTGTGTAAAAATCTGCGACCTGTGCTTGTCTACATTTTTGACATTCACGCTGTTGACGTCATGTGATCCCCACATACTTCTGCTTCTTCAGCATTTCTGTGTTGACACTTGGATTTGCATCACCGGACGTGTAACAAATAAATTTTTGCCCACCTCTTAGCCAGCGATATGCATGATTTGATTTCTCTTTTACAATTTTAGAAAGCATATATATTATTTTCTCTAACCAAATTTTTTTCTCATTAATTGTTTTTAAGTGAATCTCACTTTGTATAAATCCTGTAGAACACTTCATCTTCTGCTGTTGAAATTTGTTTTTCTCATTGTCATGTAAATAATGAAAAACACACACCCTTCAGGCTGATGGTACTATTCGCCGCCTTCGTCTGAAAGTTGTTGCGGGACATTCTCTAGCCAAGAAAGATATTTTTGGTGCCAGGTAATCTATCATGCCATTTTGCCAACTTCATGAATAGTCAGTTTTTGTTGTATTCATACCCTTAAATATTTTATTTCAGTGACCCTTATGTAAAAATAGATGTTACAACTGCCAGTGGTGATCAAACTATTGACTCAGTTCTTACCAAAACAAAAAAGAAGGTACTTCTTATTCCATTTCCAGCATACATTCATAATTTCATTGCATTTCATTGCTTGATACAAATCACTTTTGTGTTGTAGACTTTGAATCCTGTTTGGAATCAAGAATTCGTATTTAGGGTGAGTTACCCTTTGAAGACATTCATGATTTCATGACAATATTTTTAAAAAGGTTATGGTTTAAAAATTGTTTTTCTATGCTAGGTGAAACCAAGTGATCACAAACTGGTTCTTCAAGTGTTTGATGAAAATCGTCTGACCCGTGATGACTTTTTAGGTCTAGTGGATTTAAATTTACAGAACATCCCTTACGAAACAGAAGGGCGCAGCATTCCTTCTAAACATTATGTCCTCTTACCTCGCAGGTAAATGAAATTTCTTCAACCTTATTATTGTTTTTGTCTGATGCGAGAGATTTTTCCTTATAAGTGTTTCCTGCCAATAACAGCAGTGCAAGATCCCGTGTGAAGGGAAACCTTGAACTGTACCATGCATGGATGAGAGAACCTGGTGCAACTACTTCTCAAGAAGATGGCTCTGGCCGTTTAAGGCGCCTCTCTGAAAGAAGCTCAACAGAAAATGACTCAACGTGGGAAATGGTTGATGCAGATCAATCTCTGGTTGAAACACCAGCGCAGGTACGACCACTAGTTGAAGTGAATGCCTGCAAAGGAGGAGGGAGTTTTACGACACAGGAGGCAAATCTGGAGGAAGCAGGAGGACATGATGATGAATGGGAAGAAATCCAACCAGTGCATTGCAATGGGCCTGATGAGGTAAAGAAATCAATTGTGGGATTAATCAGAATATCTTTTTCGTATTTGTAACAAACTTAATTATGGCCATCATATTTATTTCCAAAACCATTTCCTAGAGGGTGAACCTTTCTCAACATTGCTACTCTTAACACTTAAGATTCAGCAGGTTGACATTCCAGGTTAGGAGAATTTGAACATGATTGTTTGTAAGTTTGATGACAGACTTGAATATGTCAGTAACATTTAGTCTGTAAAAGTGTGTCTGTTGTCTTTAATTTTTAAAAAGAGCCTTAATTAGCTTGCTTCTATTGATGTTACTACTGTACATTTATCTGTGAATTTTTCTAATGTAAATATTTTGAAATGTTTTCCTGTTGGAAATCTTGTTTTCTGTCCATATTTTTTTTAACTTTGTGACAGTTTTTGTGTAATGAGGATTCACCTCTGACTGACTCATTCTCATGTTAATTAACTGTTTATCATTTCGTCTCTTTGCTGTAGTCTGTCCGTGTGTCTGGAGAGCAGCAATATCCACCCCTTCCATTAGGATGGGAAGAAAGACAAGATGGCAATGGAAGAACTTACTATGTCAATCATGTTGCTCGGACGACTCAGTGGGAAAGGCCATCAGTGAGGTTGGATATCCTATTTTAGTTCAATAGGAATAATCTATCAATCAACAAAATGACTGTTTCTTTTCTTTTTCTATGTCTTATCAGTGAGACAGGTGCAGGAGCAGATCAAGTTGAACTTGCAGCCCTTGAATTCCAGAGGAGATTTCATATCAGTGCAGATGAGGATGATCCTAGCAAGAGAAACAGTGTCAGCCTAAGCCAGGGAAGTGATACTGTGGACAGTGCTAGTTCATCTAGGAGGGAATCAAGCAGTGTGAGTCTAGTTCTGTGTGGATGTCACAAGGTGTCACTGCTCATGGCTGTTTACTAACTTGCTCGCTTGAATTACAGGCTCCAATTACCTCTTCAGAGAGTGACAATACCAACAGCACAAATGCAAGTTCTGTGGCCAACTTGAACGCAAATTCTAACAATGATGGATCTGATGCTTCCACACAAACTCCAGCTGAACATGTTGGTTCTGGTGCGCTGCCTCCAGGCTGGTCTATGCAAATAGCACCTAATGGCAGGATGTTCTTTATTGATCATAACGAGAGAACTACATCATGGGTTGATCCTCGAAGTGGTCGTGCCAGTCCCATGCCAAACCCACCTTCCACACAGCAACCCTTGAGACAACAACCCGCAGATGAGCTTGGTCCACTCCCTGAAGGGTGGGAGGAGAGACTTCATTCAGACGGAAGAATATTTTTCATCGATCATAGTTAGTGTTGAGCCCTTTTTCTCACCACACTTCAATTTTGCAAGTTATGAATGGGATATTATACTTTTTATTAGCTTAGCTAACATTAAATGTCCTCTATTTAGATACAAGACAAACACAGTGGGATGACCCAAGATTATCAAATCCTCAGATTGCTGGTCCTGTAAGTTTCATGTTTCTTGTCGTTGTATCCCATGTACCCTTATTTTCTACCTACATTCTAATCTTCTGGCTGTTCTACAGGCTGTTCCATATTCAAGGGACTACAAAAAGAAATATGATTTCCTGAAGTCGCAACTACGAAAACCAGTAATGAAACTTATCAAGTGATCTCTATTTTTTGCCCCTATGTATTTTGTCCTAGTATCATAATGCTTTATTCTCCTTTTTTCAGAATAATGTACCCAATAAATTTGAAATCAAAGTCCAGAGATCGAACATCTTGGAAGATTCCTACCGCATTATTAGTACTGTAAATCGAACAGACCTTTTAAAGACAAAACTGTGGGTTGAATTTGAAGGCGAAGTTGGCTTAGATTATGGTGGCTTAGCAAGAGAATGGTTCTTTCTCCTATCTAAAGAAATGTTTAACCCATACTATGGCCTTTTTGAATACTCTGCAATGTAAGAACTCTTTTGTTTTACTGGGGTTGAAGTTTGTGTTTTTCCTTCACATTTTCTACAATAAATTTTAATCCTTGTTCTAGGGACAACTACACCCTTCAAATAAATCCTTTGTCTGGGCTGTGCAATGAAGAGCACCTTAGTTACTTCAAGTTTATTGGTCGTGTTGCTGGAATGGCTGTATACCATGGAAAACTGTTAGATGGTATTTACACACTGCATAAAGTTTCATACTCGTATAAGATTAAAATAACCCCAGCGTCTCCCTTGGATGTACTTAGCATTTTTTTTCTTACAGCATTTTTCATCCGTCCATTTTACAAAATGATGCTGGAGAAAAATATTGATCTTAAAGATATGGAAAGTGTGGATAGTGAATACTATAATTCTCTTTTATGGATTAAAGAAAATGATCCTTCAGAGCTGGAGCTGACTTTCTGTGTAGATGAAGATAGTCTAGGTCAAACATCTCAGCGTGAACTGAAGCCCAATGGTGCTAATGAACCTGTTACAAATGAAAACAAAGATGAATACATTAGGTATGTTCTTAATATTTTTGTAGTCTTCAGTTTTCAGTGCACCTGCTTATCAATGGATGTGTTTTATAATGCTAACAGTAACAATACTTCCTTTCAGTCTTGTTATTAAATGGCGTTTTGTATCTCGTGTGCAAGAACAAATGAATGCTTTCCTCAATGGCTTCAGTTGCCTTGTACCATTGAATTTAATCAAGATTTTTGATGAAAATGAGTTGGAGTTGTTGATGTGTGGAATCCAAAATATTGATGTAAAGGACTGGAAGCAAAACACACTTTACAAGGGCGATTACCATCCCAATCACATCACTATCCAATGGTTTTGGAGGGTATGTAAAAGTTTTGTTTTAGCACTGGTAAAAATGTTAAGTTTGACTTAATTTTTAAATGAGTATTGTATTTTTGTCTCAGGTTGTTCTATCATTTAACAATGAAATGCGCTCCCGTTTACTTCAGTTTGTTACTGGTACATCTAGAGTACCAATGAATGGCTTCAAAGAACTCTATGGTAGCAATGGTCCACAATTGTTCACAATAGAGAAGTGGGGGAAACCGTCCAATTACCCAAGAGCTCATACATGGTAAGTTTTGTTGTTAGACTGGTAAAAATGATGAATTAAAGAACAGTATTGCTTCTATGTGTTTCTACATGCAGCAGAGTAAGGAAAATAAAACAAAAATAACATTTCAGCTTCAACCGCCTGGATCTGCCACCCTATGAAAGTTACCACCAATTGCGTGAAAAGCTCATCAAAGCCATTGAAGGATCACAAGGGTTTGCCGGTGTAGACTGAGTTACAAATGCTTGTAAATATGATGTAGAATATTATTTAAATTTTCATATCCAATTTTATGCTAGAAAAAAAAAGTCTAGGTTATGTGTAGATAATCCATAGACAAGGTTATTTATGATCTCTGATCACATCTTTTGATGAAAAAACTTCTTACAATTATTTTAGTTTTCTTATGGTGCAGTTTTCAAACATATTTGGTTGGGTCCAATATTCTTGACTGGTTGTCCATCCATTTTAAATTGTGATTAGCGTGTCTGAAGGAGCACTTCAATTGTGCATGTGCAATATTAGAAACAAAATAGTTACCTACCTACACAGTTTCAAGTTGTACCCTAAAGACTTCGCTGTTTCTAAAAAAAACTTGACACTACTGCACCCCGTGTTTACAGTAACCAGTTTGGAAACTTGGGCAGTTCACATCTGGAAGGTTTCAATGGTATAACTTAGTCATTAGAGAGGTAGTATAAATGTTTTAAGCATTATTTTGATAGGACTGACAAGACCGAATAGAATACAATCCAAACGACTATGGCCTCTCAGAACTGCTCTGAAATTGGATGATAATTTTTTTTAGCTTTATGGTTCTATCTTGTTTGATTTTTCATATGTATAGCTAGAATGAATGTCTTATGCTTGTCGATTTCGTGACCCTGTGTTTGATGTTGTTGATCTACTTGTGCAATGAATTTATAGCTTATTTATGTGTTATGTGGCAGTGTGGATGCAGACCAAAAGGTTCAGAAAACATAAAATTTAATGTCAATGAGAATAAACACTTTCCATTCAGCACATTTTGAAAGTTAATTTCCATGTTCTTTTATAATTGGTAGGAAAAATCTTTGAACATTCTTTTTTTCTTTTCCATCCATATGATGAGGTTAATTTTTCTCTTGCAGCTTCTTAATCACTTTGACATTACTTATTATAATTGCATTGTACTTGGATGTATTCCACCTGTCTGTACATCGATTTCTACCATTCAGTAGTTTTACAAGGTGACTGTGGCTTGGTTGAAGGCTTAGTAGTCCTAGCCTGAAATACTGTTTGAATTGATTTTGTAGATTCTGTGTGGATTTCATTTCCCACTCTTCTCATCACACAGTTTAACCATTTACATTACTGTTACTGTGAAATAAGAAATTATGTAGTGCTCCTCAACTGAATGCTTCGACAGTGGCATGTACAGTCTAGCTGTTTTTTTTTGTTTTATTGCTATTGAGGCCTCTGTTAGTCCATGTAAATGGAGCTTCTCAGGAGTAACTGATGTATGTGATAAATAATGAAGTATATAGTCCTGACTGGTTAACACCATTAGTTGGAAGTTCTCGCTTGGATACGAGAATCTGTAATACACTAAGAGTGTCGATATTCCACTGGGTGAAGCTGAAACTAAGCTATGAAATGAGCTGTTGAGTTGAACCGAAAACTTGTTAGCACCTCACTGGTATTATAAGTAGTATTCTCTTTTTTTAATTTATATACTGTTTTGACACATTCCCTTTTTATACAATATTACTCAATCATATGTTATAGTTAGACTTTCTTGTCAGTTGAGATGAATTCATGTGATTAAAGATTGCCATAGATTGGCCCAGACTCAACAGTTTGCGAGGATAACAGGTTTTCTGGTGATCCAGAGTGTTACTGGTGCATTTAATACCAGTTTCTCTGTGCTGTGATGCTCATTTCATGTATTGTGTATATATTGAATATAAGATAATGTATTCAGATATTTGTATATATTTGCACAGATATTTTTCTTGGAAACCAACGTATGTTTCTTTGTTTTACGTCTCTTAAAATTTCTATGATTTATTAATTTATGCGATTGTTATTGTATCTACGTTGTCAGGACTGCTGCATGCATTCTCTCTTTCTCAACTTTATAGGAGAGCATATGGACATTTCTTGAGCCTTAGAAATGGTAGCTGCGCTAAGATGGGAATATGGAATTTGTGTTCCTTCCCCATTCTTCTCCCTCTAGTTGTCATTGAGTACTCATGATTTCCCGTTATGTGAAAAGGTATGTAGCAGAAAAGATGAAGTTTCAAATGTTCAGTGCATTTGAAAATGTTTTAAGTTTGCTGAAGAATGCAGCGATTTGGTTCATTATATTGGACAGTTTATCCTTGTTACGCGTAAGCTTTATAGAGGAGTATAGTTATTTTGGATTTCCATGCCTTTGCTTGAAAACCATCTTTAAAGTTATAGGTATGTGAATAGTTGTCATTGCTACCGCACATGACCTTGGCCGAGTCCTTAAACAAGATAATAGATTTTTATTGGAAAAAAATTATGGAGGAAAATCTGAATAAGCAATACTGTGATGATGATGATGACGACATTATTATTTCTCCATTGGTCATAATGCCACCATGTTCATACATTAATGTATAGTATGGGTAGAGTGAGGTAATGTGCAATGTAGCGTGCTATGGATATGTCCAAATTTTGCGTATTGAAAATTTTTCAAGCCATCCTATTAATGACTTTTAGTCACTTCAATCATATTTTTATCAATACTGTATTTAAGATGTATTATTACTACTATAATTGTTATTACTGTTGTTATTGCAATTGTTACTTCTAATTTGAATTGGGATCAATTATCACTTCTCTTTAGCCATTAGTTTATTTTACTGTTGACTATTCCTGTGTTGTATTGCAGTTTTTCCTTGGAAGGAAGAGTTTTATCTGATTTCATCATAGCTTATGAGCTACACTTAACTGCTTTTGATATGTTTCACATGTATAATAGGATTAACTAAAATTTACCAAATGGGAAAATAAAATAGAATCCTTATTTTCTTATGAGGTCGCTGCAGCTAACGACCTTGAGACCGTGCCGAGGAATGTTTATGTACTCTCTGTAACCATATAGGTCTCTGATGTATGTATCAACTTGTCAGTGAGGTCAGAATTAAACTGTAAAATATGAAGAGTTTCTTTTAATTGTTGCCCCATCCACTTACCAGTGTCATTTTCATATAATACGCTTCTGGTGTCATAAAAATCATGGGATGCCAATTTATAGCAAAACAATGTGTGGGATAAAACACTCTTCAATTATCATGTGTGTTGACTAGCAGCGTCTTGTGAAAGATATAGGACTGATTTACTTATACAAACATATACTGAATAAATAGTTTATTGTCAAAGGAATGGGTGGAAGCTGTCTTACACATCAACTGAACATGCAAAGTTAAGAAAAAATGCAACAAGAACAAAGATAGTCAATACAAAATCCATATTTATCTCCTTGGACACACCCTATACCCACCTCTCCCCACTCAAAACTGACAGAAACACATCTACAACCCATTTGAATGCTAAAAGGATGTCCAAACTGTAAAGAGGCAACCCTTAACACTACCCCCCCCCCCCCCCAAAAAAAAAAAAAAAAAAAAAAAAAAATCCTAAAGAGGGCATTCAGAGACGGATTTAATTAATCAAACTGCCCACTCAGCTGCAAATTTTACTTACCTTATAAGCTGCCTGGTGGAAATGCGCATATCAACTTCACATGTTGCAAAAGGAGGGGGCGGGTAAAAGAAATTTGTGGCACAGCAACAGCACAAAGCAGATTTATGTAGTATTTCATATCCACTACTAAACCAGATGCTGAGAGTTGAGAGTACACACTACAGATCATGACCACCAAATCCAGAAGTAATTAAAACCGAGTGCTGTCAATAGATAAGCAATGCTTGCAAATTAAAAACCTAATAACGGGCTAGATAAGGGGACCAGACACACAACACACAGACGTTAAACCCTTGGTGTTGAACGCATAAAACAGTTTTTCTTTCAAGCAAATTAAAATTGCTAACAAGGGAAAAGTCACAGCACATAGTCATCATATCAATGCCTGGTAACCAGACAGACTCCGGAATTTTTGTGAGACAAAAGTTCAAAGTCAGCACTCATGAAAATACAATCTCCTACATGGCTATACAGCATTTGTTAAAGGTGACAGACAATACAGATGACATGACAATGGATTACAAATGGCAACAAGAGTGAGAAAAAGTATTAACCCATCAAAGTGCAGAACTTAAAAAGCAAATACTTTGCGGATATTAAACATTCATTATCTTCACAATAATGAAGACCAAGGAAGTGAAATATATTTCAATGGATTAAGTGTCAAGCTAAAGAAAAGGTTAGAGAGAGCGGAGGGTGTCGAGCAATTAGGCATATACAAATTCCCAATTTTTCAAGTCGTAATTTTGAGAATTGACTACGATAAATTGCACATATATTTTTTGTCAAACTGTAGCAGAAACAGTGATAAGAATTATTGTTTGAGCCCAAAACCAAACCTTATAACATTGAGAGTGAAGTAAGTAAGTAAGGAGTGGTCTCAAACTGTGGCAAGGCAGATACTCGCTGATAAGTGTTGCCACAGCATGTGAGTAGAAATGTCAAGGTGTCCCTCCCTCCAAACTCTACAAGGGGCAAATCTGATTCAAAGGATGCTCGACACCCTCAATTGTGAAATGGAAAGTAAAGATTCTTCAGACTGAAATCAATTATTGTAAATGGGGCTTTGAGCAAGGAAATGAGAATCAGGCATGGTGGCGAAGTAAATGGGATGTCCCATTCCTTGTTGAGCACATTGACTTGCAAAATTTCTGTAAAGCTCGTCTGGGCATTTGTGACTGCGTTGTCTCAATTAAGGAGAAATACAATTTAAAAAAAAGTTAAATTCATGCATAAATTCAGAAGGAAAACTGAACGGTACATGAAGATTGATGTTTTCTACAATCCCGCACACACAAGCAGACAAAAACCAGAAAAGCATGTGGTGGCCCTGTCATATTCAAAACCCTTTTGACAAAAACAAAAATCAAAATACCATCCCTACAAACAGGCAACCTGAATGGTGTACCCAGCAGTGAAAGTAGTGGGTTCACTTGAGGCCACATGCAAACAATATCACAGAGAGAAAACAGCAAATAACTTTTGATGAAGTCATGGGAGTAATGTTTACAACAATGATTGTGTTATTTCACTGAGCTGAAGCAAAGCTACTGCATGAGAAACTATAACACAGTCATTGACGATTAACCATAGCAAGAGTATTCAGGTAGTTAAGTTTTAAGATCTGATATTTTCACATTAACGGTATTATTTTAATCTGCGAGGAGCTACAAGAAGTTAAGGAAAAGGCTTCCTTGCAACAGCTCAGTAAAGGCTACTAGCAATCCAAACCAAATATTAGACTCAGGAAAGCTACAGGGATCCCTGCGCCATTATTCCTGCATCACCTGCGAGCACACATGCAGTGAGAAAGCCAAACAAATATATAGTCACACAAGACGTAGTTTTGATCAGAACTGTCATGATAGCCAAAGGGCTGGATACCTGAGCTCTGGAAAGGAGGCCAAAGTATACATCTACCATAACATCAAAGTACCATCAGAGGTTAGATGGACACTGCATATGCTGGGAGGGTAATCAAGTTTCTGCTATCGGAAAGAGAGCTACGCAAGGCATAACAAAGAAGGTGCACATGGACTAGTGCAATTCAAACAGGCCATAGGACAAGCAATATTGAGAAAATGAACAAGGTAAGAATCACTTAAAGACATCACTTCTTTTCTAAAAAAAGAAAAAAAAGCAAGCGCAGTCACTTCATTTGCTGTCAAGTTCACCAATTGACACATGTAACACAATGCCAGACATTCAATTACTGTCATAACTCTCATGTTCGACACAAAACAGAGACCGGACTGAAGGACCATGATTTTGGCACCACAACCAATTGCAAGATAGAGTCGAGATCAAAGAACAAGGGGGAGGGGGGGTGTCTCTGGCATGTTGATGAGGTACTAACAGAATTCTATGGAGATGTGAGTGATGATTCATAATAATTCCGCGTCATGGATAGTTTAAAGGCAACATACAACTATCAATGAAAAGTTGGCAAAGCAGGGTCGTAATAAGATGTTAATTTAGCAGCTTCAGGTCCTGGTCTGGCCACGGAGGTCTAAGGCTGCCTCAACAGCAACTACAGTGCACAGTAGTTTAGCCAGATGTGTACTTCAAAAAATTTCATTCATTATTAGGGATAATACCATGTATCTGAATTTTGTGAAACAGTACTTTCTTGACTTCCCTAGAAGAATTTGCAGAATAAATAGCATAAACAGCTTTTCAAAGGGTACCACCCTTTGGTCTGGCCTAAATAAATCCCTACAGAAAGGAAGACCACTTAAAGCAGGTTTAAAACTGCCTATTTGTCTAAGTTGTAACATGCAAAGACAGCAAGGTAAACAGTGCATAAGGCTACCGTTCCAGTCATACAAAACTCGGTGAGCAGAAGTACATCAATGTCGATGATCAGAAGCTTGTGACAGCTGAATAGCTCATACGTACCTTGGAACGAAGAAAAACCGGACTACTTTATCCTTCTTAGAAGGCAAATGCTTCTGCAGGAAAAGTACATGTCACAGCATAGGCTTCTCAATGTCAAGGTAGAATTCCATCACTCTACAAGACAAACGGGGACTGCACTAGACTGCATACTACATCAACACTTACATGAAACAGTTTCCATCAACGAGTGTGAAAATAGAAATTAGCTGAGAAGGTGTGATTGTCAAGATTCCCCACGCCTGTTAAAGTACAGCACCAGAAGGTAGTGGTCCGATTCGGGTGGGCGAGACGGGCTATGCTAATCTTGTCTTTGTTCCACCCACTGGCGTCAGAGAGGCACGACAAACACAGAAGACGAGCATAGATTTGTTCCAATAAAGTTTACATGGCTGATGTCAAAGGTAACTTGTCCTGCATCCCATATCACAAGATCAAAATGGATACACAACTAAACAAGCACACAGCATATTCGGTTTGGATTCAAAGAACAAAACAGAATCAAATTTCATCACACCAAATGTCACCATGTTAAATTGACTGTGAGCTTGAAGATCACGGTCGCAGCTTAGCTAGCACCTAATCCAGAACAAGGGCAAGCGGAGACAAGATTTTATCTGGTTGAAAGGCACACCATTCAAATTCATCATTGAATTTAGAAGAGCATGGTCCAACAAAATCATGAACATGTACAATACTTCCTACATAGGGAAGCAGGGGCACCAAGCTAAAGCCAGACACTTCAAGCCAACAAGTTCATGGAAAATTAACAGAGGGGTTCACTTCAAGCAATTACTGCCAACAAATCTGATGGACCCTACATGAAAGTGAGCCTATCTTACAATTCCTAGCATGGAGACATGAGAAGAGGGAGACCATGGTGCCATATGTGGAGAGAGCTCCTAAATGCCAACATGACGGAAGTGTTCAAGAATTGTTTGATAAATAAACCAGACGCAGCTTTGTTTCGAAGGTCAGCACCACAATTAAAATCCAATCTATGAAAGTACAAATTTTAACTGGGATTGCCCTTCTGTATGAAACAGGCAGCTAGCAGAGAAAAGAACAGGAAGTGACCAGTATGAAATGCAGGTAGTTACCAAAACTAATTTGTGTTCACCCCAAAATTGTTTAAATATTGCTTAAATGTTGCTTTACTGCTGCTGGACCGAATTTGGTCACAAGGACAATCGAAGTAAAACAAACATTTGTTGGATTTAGAAATAATAATTTGCTATATTAAATGAGTTTATTCTAACAGACATTTACAACTGAACAGTTTGGCGTTTGGAGAGATCATTAAACACCAAGCAAAACAGTATATAATCCAACAATACTAGCATCAGTAGTATTGATGCCTCTAACCAATTTCACTGCTTTTTCAATCAGAGCAAGTGGGGGACCGGTTCAAGTTTGAAACGAAAAGCTACCAAATGCTTGGACGAATTCAAATTGCAGTCATGAAAAATTTTCAATGTTATGTCAACGCTATTGGAAACTGGAGAAAACGTAGTGTATTACTAGCAGTATGCAAAATGTAGCATTTAAAGACCACAGAATGGTGTGCCCCATGGTCCCAACCACCATTTTTCTCAAAGTTAAAAATAAGTAAGAATTATAGTGCATTTTTTATTTTTCAACTTCTTTGATACTTTAAGTAGCTATGTTAGTTCGTAAATTGTATACCTGATGTGTAATATCTACCTTCTCGATGGTCCTTATTTGGCCTATGAGTAAGTTAACAATATATTACGTTCAAAATCCTGATTTACTGAGCATGGTAGGCGAACCCAAGGCAAAGATTACATATGGGATGACAATCCCCAAAACACGAGCCTTAGAAGTTTGCAAGTGCAGGGATCCTACAGATTCTTGGAATATCACCTTCCTAGCAGGCATAAGTTAACAGAAAACTGCTTGATCACCCTAAATTGAAGCAAGTACAACCTTCACTTTTAGAACTCCCTATGGCTAATACTTAAACAGGCCGAGGAACTCTATAGAATTAATAAATCTCGTTTTTCAAATCCAGTTTTACAATTTCATAAAACCATGATTATCTAAGTGTCCCGACCCTCCAGCTCATTTATAGGCTTTTTGAACAAGCTATGTTTACAACACAGTATCTAGGTACTAGCGTTGAAGGCCCACTTTGGTTGTGGGTTAGACTCTCAACTCTTGAGGATGAGATTCATGGAAAAGTATTGGAAGTAACCAATACTCATTTATTACTTAATTGTGTGTTGATTAAAGAGTCATTGAGAAAATGGTAAAAACATCAGGCACGCAGTTGAAATAGCTACCAAAAGTATCAAGTAACTTGTAAAATTGACCAGCATGGCAATTTTTACTTATCTGAATTTCAGAAAAATGGCATTTGGAAGGATGAGGAACTCACCACAAATAGTAGGGCAACTTTCAAATAAAACAACATAAGGGAAGGAGAGATGGCAATCTCGACAATCTCCTGGCGTCGTCTGCTGCCAGACCTGAGGGTTCAGGAATAACAAACCACAGTACAGTTATCAGGGCCATTTTAATATTTAAAAACAATGCAAGAGGAAAGAATGGTAAGACATGTTACAAGAAATACCCTAATACAATGATCAACATAAGACATTTTAACTTGATTTAACAAATTGAGCTACAATATCTTATTTTACCTCACCACAAACAATGAGCACAGGGCTCAGAGATCACGTGCCTCTTGATGATGAATGATGAACACGTCCTTGGCCACCCTCGCAGTTTGGAAGGGGGAAATGAATAATTTCGAAAAGAAAACCTCTTTCACAGTCAAATCTTAATATAAATGGGCTTCTCAATCATTGAATGGTCATTCAAAGAAAAAGAAAAACTTAATGCAAGGACAACAAATTCAAATACTTTCACACCCTATCACATACATTCAATATAAACAAGGGCATATTGATCAACATAAATGAACATTAAGCATGTCAAATTCAATCACCAAGCCTCATCAATCATGTCAGATGATAGCAGTATACCTCATGACCAGGTGAAGGAACTATCATTTAAAAAAAACAAAAATGTTACAAAATATTTCAGCTGTTAGCACTCACAAGGGGGGAAGGGGGGAAAGAAAAAAAAAAAAAGGACATAGCGCTCCAAATCATAATAAATCCCCACCAAATCCATTCATTCATTTCCAAGGGATGCATGTAAGTGTTTTATATATTATATATAAATCTCATAAAACGCTTGTATAGATTTCTCAATATGGTGCAGTACACTAGGAATAACAGTGATCTGATTGGTTGCAGAACACGCAGACATATCAACAGCAGGCCAAATCTGTAAACACACAGAACAAGGCATGTTTTGACAATACAAGATGATGTCCCATGCCTACACCCAGCAAAGTTTGTAGTTGCAAGGAGACTGATTGGGCATGTGATGTGAATTGAAAGTTACTTATTCGCTAACAGTAGGAAAGAAGAGCATCTTGTGCGATTATACTTGCAATGTGTGCAGGCAGCTCATAAGTAGAAGTTGTTAACAGTTGAATTTACCCATGTCCTTGAAGGACCATAACACAAATGAGGTTGCATAAAATGCGACAACTACATGGTTTCCTAAGTTGGTATGGAGAGTTGGATAGTGGTGTAAATGGTAACAAAGACCTTGGAAGCTATTCTATCTAGTAATGGAATCTCTTTAGGGGTACCCTAAAATCAAATTTGTCCACCAATTTCAGCGAAAGATGTCAATAATCATGCTGGATTTGGCCATCACATCATTAAACATAACGAATGTAGCAACATGGCATGGTAGCACAGACAACTTAACATCTTATCACAGGTTTCAATAATCTCCCAACACTTCAAAATAGAATGGACAAGGTATGAAAAAAAAAGAAAGAAAAAAAAGCAAAAAAACTGACCCCAAATATAGTTGGTAAATGCAAGTAAGCAATAACTGCCACGTTCAACTCCGACAGCCCGCCACAGCACACCTGTAAACGTGAGCCCATCCCTCGCGCTACAACTTATTCACAAGCATGCCCATAGGACCATCCCTGTCGCAGTACCTACACTTCATCTCGAGGGGGTGCAAACTTACAGCTTTTGCGGAGCGGGAGGGCGCGGCTCAGTTCTCGGGTCCACCAGGCTGTCCGCCATAGGCTCCGTAGCCAGGATATCCGTACTGGGGCTGCTGGCCGGGTTGCTGAGGGGGCTGAGGTCCGCCCGGAGCGCCATAGCCGTAGCCCGCCGCGGCCTACAACCACAACAGATGTTAGCATTGACACTTGTCATGTAATGCCATTGAAAAACAAAACGAAAACACTCACTTGGTAACCGTACGGCTGACCGTAGCCCGACTGCTGTACGGGCGCCGATTGTCCAGGTACTTGAGGGGCGGCTCCAGCCTGAGGTTGGGACTGAACCTGAACTGCCTTGGCCGCTTTCATCTGAGCCTCGATGGCATCGGCTTCCTTGATCTTGCCGACAGATCTGTAGTACTCGGCCCACTGGGCACTGTAGTCTGGCTGTCCATTTTGGGTCGCTCCGCCGGCCGCGGGCTGTGGCTGGGCGGCCGGTTGGGGCTGGGCAGCAGGCTGAGGCTGGGGCTGGGCCGCTGGCATTCCCTGAATGGAGAGGAGAGGTAGAATGTAAGCAAAGTCATCACCACACCACCACAACTACAAGGTTCCCACTAACTTACATAAAGCATTTTCTATCACATTTCAATGACTTTCATGACCAAAACTAGAAAATTCCTGTGACCATCCCCAAAATAATTTATTTTCAAACTTTTCAGTGGACCCCAAAATTTAAAAAAAAAAAAAAAAAAAAAAGACCCAAAAAACAATTCATAACTTTCCTATGACTTGCCAGGTTTTCTTGACTTAGGGAGCCCTGAACTAACCTTGTTGGCCTTGGCCTGCTGCTCGATCATGTCCGCCTCGCGGTGCATGCCCAGTGAGCGGTAGTACTCTGCCCACTGGATGGAGTAGTCGGGCTGTCCCGTCTGCGGGTTCACTTGCACCGCGTTGCTCTGGCTGGGGTCGCTGGGGTGACCCTGGCCCTGCTGCCACTGAGGGTACTGTCCTCCCCAGCCCTGGGCCGCGCCGTAGTGCTGGGGCGGGCCGCCGGGGCCGCCAGGTCCACCAGGGCCCCCAGGGGGCCCGCCGGGGCCACCAGGGCCGCCGGGGCCACCACCCATCGGGTACTGGCTAGGTGGTCCACCGTTCGGGTTCCCTAGGGGCTGCAAAGACAACGCAAACATGAGTCTCCGTGCACATGACGCTTATTCCGCTAGATCCGGGCATCAACTCACCATCCCCAGCTTGTCCTGTATCAGCCGCTTGGCGGCCTCTATCTGGTCTGGGCTGCCACGGATTAGGATGATCTTCTCGGTGGGGTTGTTGTTGGGTCTTCTGTCCATCTCGCAGTGGGCGCCTGACTGGGCGTTGATCTGCTTGATGGTCTCGCCGCCGCGCCCGATCACCACACCGCACTTGGTGGCCGGGATGGTGAAGGCCATCTCCTGCTTGTCGCCCGGGCCGCCGACGCGGCCGCCGCCTCGGTCCCAGCCCGCCCGGTCCTCCCGCCCGAACCCTCCTTCCCGTCCGCCCATGCCGTCGAACGGCCTGCCGCCAGGTCCTCCAGGTCCTCCGGGTCCTCGCCGGCCCCTTCCCATCTCGTTGTCCCTCCTCTGCAAACAGAGGACACAAATAGAGCGGCAGGAAGAGAGTCGGCGAACACCGCAGACTGCCAATAAAGTCAAGTAATGAAAAATTAAAAAGGAATGTTACTAACACTCACCAAAACGCTGTCGATTAATTCTTCAATACGCATCCTGGCTTCCTGGACTTGGCCTGGTTTGCCTGTGAGTAGACATTTTCTTTCTCCGGGACCATCATCTCGACCTTGTTGGAACTGAACTCGTGCCCCCGTCTCACTCTGGATCTTCTTAATCATGTCTCCGCCTTTCCCTATAACTACTCCGACAGCAGCTTGTGGAACTAGCACCTGAAAAAAGGAAGACAAGCTCGACAAATCATTACAAGTTCCCAAACATGCCAAAATCTTCAGTGCTTTAACACTGAAGCAGAATTCACAACGCACTGTACCTGCACGCGGGGGGAAAAAAACAAAACACAAAACAATGATTAAACAGGAAGTGGCTCCCAGGGGTGTGGCTTTGCAAGTCGTGTCAAATTCCTAGCACAGAGTCTCTGAACTCACCTCCATAGATTCTGCATTGCCCCCGATGCTTCCAGCACCACCACCACCAACACCCATCATATCACTGAAGTGGCCATCCCTCCTGCCCCCGCTCCCGCCTCCGCGGGCGTGGCCGCCAAACGCATTCTAAATCAGATGAAAGTGACAGTCAGCTGCACACAGTAACCAAGCACATAGCAGTGGCTAACATGCCCATCATGCCACTAACCTGCATTTCCTTTTCTGCTATTAATTCATACACCAGAGCTTTAGCATGCTGGAACAAAAATGGTCTGTGAAAGCTACCCCAACAGTAAAGCCCGCGGAGAGCGATGAAACACCTCCAAGAGAGAGGAGAGAAAGAGAGAGAGAGAAAGAAAACAACTCGAGGACAGGCACTGATGGTTGGGACACTAGGAACGTACTGATCAAGAAAATTAACTGAAATTTCAGTCTACAGAATTAAAATTACACATCTACTAATGCTCATTACTTCATGCAGAAATTTCTACAGCAAGTCCACAATAAACATAAAATCACAAAATTTGAACTAATTGTTTGATAAGTTACAAATATATATGCTGCTGGGCCCAAACCATCAGTGCCATATCATCAGAATTATAAAGCAATTAGAAAAAGCAGACAGTGAATACCTCAACACTCTGAGGATCTCCACTAATCCTGAGAGGCTTCTCTTGGTCCTGATTCATACAACCATCCTGGATGACGGTCATTCTCGCTCCTGATTTGTCTTGGAGCTGTTTGATTGTTTCACCACCCTTGCCGATGATAAGCCCCACCTTTGGTCCAGGAACCATGATCTCCACCTGGAGGGCAATAATACTTCCTCCATTTACAATAACTAGGCTAGGAGGCCAAGAACATTTAGCTCAAAGCACACAGACCATTGTAATTGTCCCCAAAAGTTGTGATACAGGCACCTATATAACTCCACACAATTATGGTTAATTATGCCTGCACCAAGAAACTGAACATAGCCTACTACATGAAATCAAACTGGATTTCCAGTTGAAAGCTACCCAATTTTATGTAGGATACAGATAGGGAATAGCTCCAAAGAACTACAAACCACATGCCAACAAATAAGTAAAAGTTGAAATACTTAAATACTGGCAGGTCTGAAATTCCATAAAACTTGATGGAATGCATATTGAAAGCTTTTTATTTCAGACCTTTTCCATTTACAGGAGCTAACCTCGGATGTGGTCCAGTTATGGTTTCACACCCCAGTAAGCTCAATAACACTTCTCTGCAGCCATTTATAGTTTTAAAACACAGCATATCAAGACTGATGGCATGACTTGAAGACTGTTAGTGTACAGGAATGGCAGGGGAGGGGGCTGCTTAAGGTAGGTATGTGTGACAGCAGACCGGGCACGGTGAGGTGAGCATGATGAAAGATCGGACCATGACCCCAAAGCAAGCACAAACAAAATAATTTACAAAGAAATAGTTACTGTAAGCATACCAAAACAACAGGACAACTCACCTTCAACAAGAAGAACCGAAAGACTTCCAATAAATAGTATTTGTAACAGCAAAAAACCAATTTCGGCGAACGTCAGAGAAACATATCTGAGGCTGTAATAGTCACTGCTCCAGTCTCCCATCCCCTCAAGGCACCCCAACGTCGACAGGTAACGACATAAGCCGAAATTGGTCTTAGGTAATGCCGTAACGTACATGCAAACCGCTGGCAGTACCCATATTGATCACACTACATGTAGCATGATAAAATGCATGGAGAAATATAGCAGACTACCTCCAATGTGCAAACAATAGATTTAAAACAGCTGAACATAACTTAAAATTAAGGAAATAAAACCTAGTTCTCTATACATAAGCTGTAACACGACTTGCAAAGAGAAAAAGTTTAGGTGAAGATTCGGTCATGGATTAATGAACAAAAGCCACACCCCAACTGTTATCTACCTAGATATTAAAATTTTTGGAGTAAATAAGGGCGCCTCACCTGAGTGGAATTCACTCCTAGGTCACCACCAAGGCCGGGCATTCCCCCGCCTCCGCCGGAGCTGCCCCCTGAGCCGCCGCCCGAGCCGCCGCCTCCCCCGTTGCCGCCTCCCCCTCCGCCACCTTCTGTTCTACTCCGTTGTTGAACTATTGAATTTATTAAATCCTTTGCTCTCCTGTACAAATGTAAAAAAGTGTGTTACATCATATAATATCATGAAAAGAAATTGAAACATGCTCACGAAAAATGCTAACACTCACCCAATTGCCTCTCTAGAACCAGATAATGTGCATACTCGATCAGGTTGCCCACCGCTATCAGGGGCCATTTGAATCTTGCAGCCGGACTCATTCTGTAACCTGCTGATTTGTTCTCCTCCTCGACCAATTACTGTAAACAAATAACAAGGAACATGTAACACTGTGGTACAAAAGCATCAGCGGGCAGAATGATAAGTTAAAATGGAAGTGCAAGGGTTAAACACTAATAGCATTGAAGCTTTCTACACTATCCTGCTTTTATTTACAGGGTGAAACTGAGATAGACCAAGAAGATATTAGAATTTATGTAAAGGAGCAAGCTTATAGTAATTAACTGTTTACTGCCCTCAACCACTAAGTGCCAACTACTGTTGAATTTAATTTAACTAATTAAGCTGCAATCTTTCTAATTTGCCACACGTTTCAGCCTTGCCCACATTTAAATATAGCAAAATATAGCATGCACACTACGCATGCTTGCCAGAGCAAAGAATCAGATCTACGTAAACTATGTCAATAACACTAGCTATTGAATGATACAAAACAAATACGTTCTCGGACATGCACAGGTAAAAGAACCACCGCAAACGAGTGGTTTTGGGGGAGACACTGGCCGGTCCGTATTTGTAGATTATGAACAATACTGCCTATGGCTTAGGAACTGAACAATGCCCTCAGTACACACCCCATTCATTAAACCATTTAGTTAACTGTAAAAGGAGTATTGCATGGACAGCTTAGAGGATAACTCCTTTGCCTTTATCTTTGTTTGCGAGTGACTTGAGGGGGTCATCTACCATGACAGATGCAACATAGTGAAAAACTCATCAACTTGTTTGAAAATCTTACTAAAGAAGATCAAAATGCAGAGATTTCACAACATTCAATGTCACTGACATATGGCCCCAAAATTTGAGTCATGCAAATGTAACATACAAAGTTTCTTTACATTGGCTCAATTCTACTTTGCTGCAAAAACTACAATCAACAGCAAAGCATTATTAAAACTGGAGCCAACGGTAGGAATTGATTTGCTGCCGGCCCTATCTTTCCCCTACACCACACTTACGGTGCCCAACCATCCGGTCCGGAACCAAAATTTCTTCTGTGGTGATGGCGCCAAAACCCAAATGTGGGCCGCCACCATCTGGAACCACACACAGTCATCACATCGTGCCATGACTCGCATTTAATCATCACCATGAAATTGCATATTTTTGGAAGACACAGCAGCAACATTTTATGAAGAGGATAAGGTAAAGGAGAGGAAGGATGAGCAAAAAAGAAAAGAATAAAGTGAGAATGTCACATTCATTA
Organism: Odontothrips loti; assembly: GCA_038380765.1. Lineage (NCBI taxonomy): Eukaryota > Metazoa > Arthropoda > Insecta > Thysanoptera > Thripidae > Odontothrips > Odontothrips loti. The sequence goes on along the minus strand of CM076256.1, from coordinate 7,375,833 downwards.
GAAAACGGAAATGAAAACAAATTCTCTTTCCACACTGGGATGAGTTCTGGGAGATTCTAAAATGTTAAACAAACAACATATCAGTTAGGAAGGGTTGCAGCTGAACAACTTAACTAGGGGTTGGGTTGTCTCCATAATCTGCAAGAGGAAAAGACAAAACCCCAACTAAATTGTGCTAGGAGAAACAAACCTAAATTTGTCTATGGAAACAAATTTATAACAAAACAAAAACACACTGCTAGTCAAAATTAGCGGGGCCCCAAACTAAAGCTCCTTGGGTGAAACTGGGCAAGATGAGTTCTGGAAACTCACAAAGTGTGAGGTTTTAAACCCCAACCACCAACACCACCACAACCACTTTTAGGAAAATTAACTTTCTTCACCACAAAGTTGCACCCGCATGCCACATAATTGCACTTGAGACTGGTAAAGGTCTCCGATCTAGCTCCAGGTCAGGCAATCAGGAGAAAGAAGACCCAAAAGAGACCAGCGATTGTGTTGCCGGTACCACTAGGAAAGCTACCTAATGATCAATGTAGATGGTAGAAGCTCTGAACTGAAAACATTGCACGTCTGTCCCAAAAGGGGGGCACTAATTTTGCCAAGCAGTGAAAAGGGAAACTTTGCAGGATTACCACAAGTTAATGAAGGGGGATCTCCCCAACAGTGCTAATTAACAGACCAAAATTTAAAGATTCTCCTTAATAAATTATAATGCTACTTATCAGGTCTTTTTGATGTGTTTTAAAAAACATATGTAATTGAGTGTTCATTTGAGAATAGAAAATGCAGAAACAATGTGAATGTATATCTGAACATAAAATACCCATATATCGGTTTCATTACAGGCATTTGCGGTCTCTAAGCCCAGTTGTAACAACATGAAATTTCCGTGATTTCCAAAACTTGTGATAACCCTGTAATAAATATAGTGGTTCAAGGACAGGTTTTCAAGAGCTGCAAGGAATAAAAATACACAATTTCATTGTGATTCAATCTGCTAGCCATAACAGACATGCTCACCCTCTCTTGCATACTTCATGGAAGGGTAGCATTAGAATTAAACTTTTCACTGATCTAATAGGAACAGTCTTCTCAAACAAGGTGTCTGAACTAAATGATGAGTACACAACACCATCAGCGAGTGTGCACTACAATTTCATTAGGAAAAATAATGTAAATTTATTGTATTTCTCCCATTTTTATAATTTAGAGGTGTATCAATTTCAGCAGGCTTAGTTAGGTCAAGTAGATTGACGCCATTTTAAAAGTATGTATTAAAGATAAACCTGGTTGTATCCTTCAGTGTCAATACAATTCCCCACCCCCAAAAATAATAATAATAAAAAAATACAACAACAAAGAACAAGATACTGACAATAAGGCAAAGGAAAACTAATGGTACCCTTGAATGAATTTCATGCTCTCACACACACAAGATCAAGAGCACTCCACTTGGAGCATGCAAGTTGTATGTATGCAGAGTTTGATCTACTCAAACGGAGCAAATGTCGACTAGGAACATCAACCTATCAAGCCAATCTAAGACATCCCAACCCAACAAATATACACAGAAAAGGAAGGTAGGTAAGTATGACGTTAGAAAAGTCAGCACAAGAAGCAAATGATGACAATTTCAGCGCCATAATTGGTCTGCAATCATGAAATGAACTGAAGGAAGCTGTTGCAGCAGGACTGAGAAGCCCATGAGCAACTACATATCTCAGAAAATAAAACAACTCAAAACCAATGAGGAAAGAAACAAAAGAAATTAGCAAATGCAATTTTCAAAGCATAGGGGTAATTCCCAAAGCAGTATAATTTTACAATGAAGGGGCACACACTATGCACTGCATGAAAGTTCACGACGGAACACTTCATAGACAAAGCTGCTGACAAACCTTCAGAACAGTTCAACTCATGAGAAAAAAACACACCAAACATCCAAACAAAAAAGATTGTGGGAGGTGGCAGTTCTATAAGTGTGAATATATTAACTAGAACTTAACCATGTTCAACTGAACACACCCTAAATCTACACCAAAAGCTGAAATTTTCAGCTAACATTCTAATACGGACACAGGTGGGTCTCATTTTCCTTTATCACTACCAAAACCACCCTTGGATTTCAAGTTTTATGATGCAACCCCATCATCCTGGAAACCCCTTGCATGAACTAAGAAACCCCATGATATAGTTAACATAAATAACACACATTTAAAGCCAAATTTTCCTTATTTGCATTTTGAATCACTAAAAATGCTGCAGGAATAAATTATTATTTGAAATAGAAAATAACCGGTAGCAACAAAACTGGCAAAAAAGAAGGTGCGAGCCTCCAGGACACGCTCCCAAATTTTCATCCCATCTTTATATTTCCTCCCCTGTTTATCCTAAACATGAGCCTTTCCCAAAAGGTGAAAATCTAACAATTTACGTTGAATCAAACAGACTTACTCAGTCCGACCATCTTGTCGGGAACTCTGATGTCTTCGTTGTGAATGCCGCTGCCGAGGCCACCCAGGCCCAGGCCGCCCGCGGCTGCCGCAGCCGCCACCCTGGCTGCTACCGCTGCTGCCTGTGCCGCAGCCGCCGCGGCTGCAGAACTAGCGCCACCTGAAGCAGTTTGCAGGTCATGAGTGTGCGCAACGTTGACAGGAAACATAAGAGCAGATACAATTGATCACAATAGCACACACTGGGAGCCTGGACATCTTACCTGTCCCGCCTGCTTGTTGAGCACGTAGTGCACCAAGTTGGGCTGCAGCCACAGGATCGTTAGTAACCCCAGCCACTTTCTTGGGTTCCGGTTCTGAAATTCATAGGAAACATTTACTTAGCACATCACCCACCTATTGAATGACTGATAAAACACAGATCTCGATTGACATACCGTACTCACCGGATCCGTCTTCCAGAGGGCGCTTGCCACCACCTTCAGCAGTACCTCCCGGATTGATTTTGGCTGCAATCTGAAACACGAAACACAAGATCAGTGAAATAGTTCAATCTATGATATGAATATGGACATGACAAATATTTAAAGCATTATCCTTCAGCGAAATATCGTCTGCATAATTTCTGTAAGCACAGTTACTAAATACCGGTACCGGCCGGGCCCTGGCCACTTGACAGAATCAAGAGCAGTAGGTTATAGTGCACACGACGCCATATTGATCGCCTGAATGGTTGAAGACCTACCCGCGTCAAAATAATCGTAAATCATGTACAACAAGACAAAAAACTTTCGCTGAAAAAAAAGGCGACATTGCCGATGGCACAATTTATAACCGCTTTAAAGCATGGGTAGGTCAAGACAAGTGTAAAACAGAACTGTAATGTACGCTCGAGGACTTGGTAGATAACCAACTCCTCGTAACCATGTCTAGGGCAAGTAAGACTATTCCGAAAATATTCCAGGGATGGTAGAAGGAAACTTGAAGTCGGGGAATCGAAACTGGACGAGAGACGGACGGTTACGGTTGGAACAAACGTGCACAGAGCGAAGGGAGCGCAGAGCAAGCGATCTGTCGACACTTGGCATGTAAACACAAAGCTCTGCAGGGTCCCGTCCTGTCGTAACCAAGAGAACTGCCATTATTTAAACGGGTAGCTGCGGGTACCTGGCGTGCGCGTTGTAGAGCTGAAGCGAATGCAGCACTTTGAGTGAAATTCTGAGGCGGCGCAACCGCTGAATAATCACTCATTGTGAATCATGAAGCAAGGGGATAAAATGGCGTCTTCACTAATGGCGGAAAGAGAAACGGGGACGAGAAGAGAGGAGCCGAAAGCCTAGCGCTTGGCGTCGACTCGCAATCGGAAACGGCACACTGCAGCGCTATCCAGGAAGCACTGGATCTCCGTAGTACCATGCGGCAACCGACAGAGGGTGCCACGAGAGACCCAAGGGAAAAGCAGGAATGTTAGGGAAAGACGCGGTTCTTGCGACTTTTGCAGTTTCAGAATGTGAAAGGGGCGTTTTATTTTGTTGGAGGATAAGAAACCTTTCTCATACCACCGCTCTCTCAGGGTTTGGGGAGTAGGATTCAAGCACAACGCTTCGCGTTTGAATTTCCCGCGTGCGAGACAGTTGAAGTTTCGCGTATTTGCTGTTGGTTCGCGCAGCTAGGAAACACGATTGGAATAGGAGCACCAAGACTCACGGAATTTACAGGCCTAATCTTTTTAATTCACGCGGCCAAACAAGACCGATGAATACGGTTGTCGTAACGTCCACCAGCCGATTCACACGCATCCTTTTTCAGGCATCTCACCAGCCGTGCTGAGCGTCACAAACAGAAAATCTCAAACGCCCTCTGATTGGTGCGGCAAAATTCGGCCAGCCAATCAGAGGCAGCCTTGCACCGAGGTCAGGCACCATACGGCCATCTTGTTATTTTGATGAGAGAAAGATATTTAGGTTGGAATCAGTACAATTTGGTTGAAATCTTTGTTTGCTGTCAGTTTGTTGTGAAAGATAACTTCTCTTGGTATCCGTTGTGAGTAGGCCAATGTTATCATAGACATGTAGACAGTGTTCGGGCTCTAGGTACATAAATTGCGCAGTCCTCGTGCCTTTGGCAAGCCCAGCGGCGGCCGACCGCAAGCAATGTATGCGCAGTAATGCATATACGCGCGGGAAGGATCCGTGCTTCAGTAAACAGTTAACTTGTGTCGTTGTCACATCGAGGATCGAACCTTCCCACCGTCATAGAGACCAACATACCCGGCATACCCGTTGCAGACGTTTGCATGCGTTTGAGTATGTCCTTTTGTTGATGTTGCTTCTGGGGTCCGCGTCGCTTTTCGGGTGGGCTAGCCTAGGCCTATCTTGGAGGGGGTTAACGTCCGTATCATTCGGAAAGCACATTTTGACCGGGACAACTTTTGTGAAAATTTTCATTGAAACCACATCACCAAGTTTTGATTGAAGGTGTTTCTGGTTGACCATTTTCTGCTGCAGACCCTCGTCTGACACTGTACTTTTGAAGGATCACCCAGCACAAGATCCTCCTAACCCCCACCCCCATTTTGGAGTTGATTTTATGGGGGGGCTCTTGATCACTGTATAGTTGTCTTTTCAAGCCATGTGTTAAGTCGCATTCCTTTCATGAGCCAAATCAAAGAGTTCAAATTTTCCTGTATTGTATTAGTTGAAGTCCTGAAGTGTTACATGCCATTCAGTTCATTGTTTGCTCCCATGGCTAAGACAAGCATGGCATTTTTTCAATAGAGCCACTATTACTAAGAAAAGTAGTTTTATGTTGTTCATGTTCTCAAATTACTGTGTCAGACGGTGGCAATTTCAACTGTACAGTTGAAGTATGAAAGTTTGTAAAGCTTTTCCAGGTGTCCTGTTTTAGGCTTACCTATGATCCGTTTAGTCTTTCAATGTTTTGTATGCCATTGATTCCTTTGGGTACATGGTGGTTTTATTCTGTATTGATTTTTGGCACCTATCTCCGTTGATGAAAATCTGGTGGTGGTGCTTTGTATTGTGATATCATGCTTCTCAATTTGGACTTAACCTCCTTTTGCTTTGATCCTCAATATTTTTTCCCAGTATTTTCATTTTTTTATTGTTCTTCTGACTGCTGTCCTTTCGTACTTGTTATGAATGGTTGTGTATGAATGGAAGTGGAGTTGTGACAATTGATGTATGGTTTGTGCAGAATGCTGTGCGATGTGGAGTGTGTGTCAGTATGACAGATCATGTGAGGAATATGGCTTGGTAGAATGTGGAAGAATGGGCAGAGACTGCAAGTACCAATGACATGATATCTACTGACTTGAGTATGGGTGTGTGCGTGCGTGCTAATTGCAGCCCCATGAAAGGTATTGTTGATAATGAATTTCTTTATGTAGGTGATGTAGGAACCATACTTTGGAAATTTGCACACCCTATTATATTTTCTTCAGGAAGTTATTTGCTTTGGTAGTTGATTCTGCTTTCTCTGAAATTGCCCAAATGCACTTTGGCTTGCTGTTAACTAATGGTCAGTTCATGTTTGTATGGAAAAGGGAAGGAATAATTAGCAAATTGTGGTTTCAATAGCCTTTGTGGGCAATGGAAACACCTAACAGCTTAGGTTTTAGGTTGTCAAAATTATACAAGGCGGATACCAAGAGAAGTAAAACTTACCCATTTTTTTGAACAGATTTTCATCTAGGTGTTAATTCATTTGCCCTGGTTTGATCTTTCAGGTATGAGCAGATGAATGATTTTGTGTGGAAAGAGGTGTGCTGTGGTGTTTTGCTTGTGCAGCTGGCTAATGTATGATTGATTTTCCCCTCTAATTTGTACATGTAAGTGCAAAAGCTTCTTCTGTCTTATCCTGTCAAATATTGGCACTTTGTCATTATGATTAATGGTTTTTGAAAAAGACTGCCAAGGCAGTAGAGTGAAGTAAATGTTTTGTCTGTAATCTGATTATGGAATTCCTTAATTAAGTGTTCAATTCCTTGCAGACGTGTGAGTGAAAAATGGCAACTCTGTCTGAGCAAGCATCCAAGCTTCTGGATTTTAACCAGAAGTTGGATATAACCCTTCTTGACAACATTGTTGGGTGCATGTATGCAGGGATTGGAGAACAGGTCAGTGATAATTACATCAGAGATTGTTTTTATCATGTGCTGATGAAACCTAGATGTTTACTGAAACCACTCATTTCTAGCAACGAGTTGCTCAAGAAGTTCTCACCACCCTGAAGGAACATCCAGATGCATGGACTCGTGTAGATGCTATCCTCGAGTATTCCAGCAATCAGCAAACCAAATACTATGCCCTTCAGATTTTAGAACAAGTCATAAAAACGAGATGGCGTGTCTTACCTAGAAACCAGTGTGAAGGTAATTTAATGGAAGTGCAATACATTTTTTGTTTTGTTCAAAATAATTCCATTTGTATTTTGTAAGTACATAGTTATAATATCTTATACATACATACATATTTATATAGTTTTTCCTTGTTTTTAGGCATTAAAAAGTACATTGTAGGTCTTATAATCAAAACTTCATCAGACCCTGAAACTATGGAGAGAGAGAAGATATACTTAAATAAGTTGAATGTGATTCTTGTTCAGGTGATTCTTGTTCTTTGTGCACACAGCAGGAAACTAAAGTTAAACTGTGGATCTGAGAATTCAGGAATAACTTACCATTTTTTTTCTAGGTTTTGAGTAGGGAGTGGCCCAAAAATTGGGAGTCTTTTATTCCTGACATTGTGGGTGCTAGCAAGACCAATGAAAGTTTGTGTCAAAATAATATGGAGATTTTGAAGCTGTTGAGTGAGGAAGTATTTGATTATTCTAGTGGTCAGATGACCCAAACTAAAGCCAAACACCTGAAGGACACAATGTGTTCAGAATTCTCTCAGATATTTCAACTTTGTCAATATGTTATGGAAAATTCACAGAATGCTCCCTTAGTTGGAGCCACTTTAGAAACTCTTCTCAGATTTCTGAACTGGATTCCACTTGGATACATTTTTGAAACTAAATTAATTAGCACCTTGATTTATAAGGTATGTTACTGTTCAATTTATTCCTTCCGCATCACATTCGTAATTTGTGTATTGTTTTGGTAATGCTGAATTTTCTTCACAGTTTCTCAATGTACCAATGTTCCGAAATGTAACTTTGAAGTGCTTGAATGAAGTTGCTGGAGTAACTGGTGCCAATTACGATGACATGTTCATTGCTTTGTTTACTCAAACACTGTCCCAATTAGAATTGGTAAGTCCTTAAGTAGTCATTTCATTAGATATGTTTTGTTGTACTGCTCTCAGTATCTGAATCTACTCCATCCTATTTCACATTCTGTAGATGCTGCCAGTCAATACAAACATCAAAGAAGCATATGCATGTGGTCAAGACCAAGAGCAGAATTTTATTCAGAATCTGGCCATGTTTTTATGCACATTTCTTAAAGAACGTGGACAGCTAGTTGAGAAGAAGGGCCTTAGTGAAGAATTGCTTAAGGTAAAATTGCTGTTTAACCTCTGCCTTAATGCTTTGCTGAGTTTGCTAACTGATAAGAAGAAATGACAACTCGATCTGCTTCTTGCAGGCCCTCCATTATCTCGTACTCATATCGGAGGTTGAAGAAGTGGAAATTTTCAAGATTTGTTTGGAGTATTGGAATTACCTGGCTGCTGATCTTTACAGTGAAAGTCCCTTCAGTCCCCCACCCACTCTGTACCTCAAACCATATTCCAATCTTGCTGTGCAGTCGAGGAGGGAGTTTTATTCCCGTGTTCTTACCAAGGTTTGCATTGAAAGGAATTTAAGTTGATTGTTCTCAGACCTGTACGACCTGCTTAGGTATTTTTTCACAATTATTTATTGTGTCTGATAGATCCGATACATCATGATCAGCCGCATGGCCAAGCCAGAAGAAGTATTGGTGGTTGAAAACGAAAATGGCGAAGTGGTCAGAGAATTTATGAAAGATACGGATTCAATCAATTTGTACAAGAACATGAGAGAAACTTTAGTTTACCTTACACATTTGGACTGCGCTGATACTGAATTAGTTATGACTGAAAAATTGCATCTGCAAGTCAATGGAAGGGAATGGTCTTGGAAAAATCTCAACACTGTAAGTTGGGAATAGCTGTTGTTTTCACATTTGTTACTGCTTTCTTGAAAGCAATTTTTAGACAGGTTTTGCTAATGTAACTTTCATCATTGTAGCTGTGTTGGGCTATTGGAAGCATTTCTGGTGCAATGCAAGAAGAGGATGAGAAGAGATTCCTTGTCACAGTTATCAAAGATCTGCTGGGGTTGTGTGAACAAAAGAAAGGAAAAGATAACAAAGCTATTGTTGCATCGAACATTATGTATGTTGTTGGCCAGTATCCTCGTTTTTTGCGGGCACATTGGAAGTTTTTAAAGACTGTTGTTAACAAGCTGTTTGAGTTTATGCATGGTAAGTATTTTATATTTTGACAATATTTAAGTCTTTAAACAGACATTTAGTGAGGAACCCCATTGCCGTGTATTGCAGAAACTCATGAGGGGGTTCAGGATATGGCTTGTGATACATTCATCAAGATAGCCATCAAATGCAGAAGACATTTTGTAACAACCCAAGTTGGGGAAGTAATGCCTTTCATTGAGGAGATTCTGAGCACAATCAGCACCATCATATGTGATCTGCAAGCACAACAGGTTTGTCATTTACCATTAAACACTGACTGTAGACCCACCTCAGAAATGTAAAATCAAATTGAAACAAACCATTGTTTTCCTGTAACTCTTTTAAATTGTCTTTCAGGTTCACACGTTTTATGAAGCAGTTGGTTACATGATTAGCGCGCAAGTAGATACCATGGCTCAAGATGTTCTTATAGAGAAGTATATGATGCTTCCCAACCAAGTTTGGGATGACATTATTAGCCAAGCCTCCAAGGTAACATTTTCTTTTACAAAGTGCTATCAGTCTCTCAACGCTGAGGGTTTTAAATATTTATTTTTTCCAGAATGTGGATGTGTTGAAAGATCCAGATGCTGTAAAACAATTAGCCAGCATTCTTAAGACTAATGTCAGAGCTTGCAAAGCGTTAGGTCATCCATATGTCATTCAGGTAATGTTATTGGTGTTAATTGCATAAACTTTATTTCCTGTTGAATGTCTGTATTAAACTCTTGCCTCATTTTTACATTTACAGCTTGGCCGCATATATTTGGACATGTTGAATGTGTATAAAGTTATGAGTACAAATATCAGTGCAGCAATAGCCTTGAATGGCGAGTCAGTTACAAAGCAGCCTCTGATCAAGAGCATGCGTGTGGTGAAGAAAGAAACAATCAAGCTTATCGCTGATTGGATTTCACGTTCAATGGATCATTCAATGGTAAATGTCATACCTTTATCAACTGCCTTCTTAGTTATTAATATAGGGTGTGTTAAAACAAATATTTTTATTTCAGGTTTTAGAAAATTTCATTCCTCCGCTCTTGGATGCTGTTCTTCTGGACTACCAGAGAACAAATGTCCCATCAGCCCGTGAACCAGAAGTACTGAGTGCAATGGCAGCAATTGTAAACAAGATGGAAGCTCATATCACACCAGAAATTCCTAAGATTTTTGATGCTGTGTTTGAGTGTACCCTTGACATGATCAACAAGGACTTTGAAGAATTCCCAGAGCACAGAACGAATTTCTTCCTGTTATTGCAGGTATGTGAAATTAGATTAGTGACAAATGTATTTCTCTACACTCCTCAAACCAACTGTGAAGTATATAATCTTCTGTTTAATTTTGTTTTGCAGGCTGTTAACAATCATTGTTTCCCATCCTTCCTTAACATCCCTCCAGCCCAATTTAAATTGGTACTGGACTCAATTATTTGGGCATTCAAGCACACAATGAGAAATGTTGCAGACACTGGCTTACAGATTTTGTATCAAATGCTTCAAAATGTGGAACAGCACGAAGCAGCAGCTCAAAGCTTTTATCAAACATATTTCACAGACATTTTACAACACATATTCTCAGTTGTCACAGATACCTCCCATACTGCAGGTAGACTATTAATTGATGTCTGACCAGTTGAAGTTTTTTTTTAGTGTCTGTTATAATACTCTTTTTTGCTGGTTTGCAGGCCTAACCATGCATGCAACTATCTTGGCGTATATGTTCTCCCGAGTTGAACAAAACAGAATAAAAGTAGCACTTGGACCTACGCCTGACAATGTGGCTTACATTCAAGATTTTGTTGCCTCTTTACTACGAGCTGCGTTCCCTCATCTCACAGACAACCAGATTAAAGTAACTGTTCAAGGTCTTTTTAACTTAGACCAAGATATTCCAGCTTTCAAAGAGCATTTACGTGACTTCCTTGTGCAAATTCGGGTATGTATAACTAGAACTGAAAATAATGTGGATTTTGTTTTCTCCTTGAACCTAATTGGAACTTTGAATTTGATTAGGAATTCTCGGGTGATGATGATACTGATCTGTACCTTGAAGAACGAGAACGTGAACTTCAATTAATGCAGGAGGAAAAGAGACGCATTCAATTGGCTGTACCAGGAATCCTCAATCCGCATGAAATCCCCGAGGATATGCAGGACTAGCGGCTGTGATGTGCTTGTGTGTTAACCACATTAACATGTGGCTTCGAACTGTAAAAATGGGTGTAATTGTTCTGTTACTGTGAGTGAGAAAGAGGTAGATTAGGTCATGTTTACAGTATGTACAAGCACGTGTAATTTGCTGATAATGACCATCTGGTTTCACCCACCCTCTCTAATCGTTGTTCTATTGAATACCTTCTTCAATTTCAAGTCACACCATTTGATGCAAGTACTTATCAAATTTTAGGATCAAAATTTGTCATATTGTTAACCACTTAATACATCACTTAATACTCTGGCCTGCATAAGTCTTTCTAATGAAATGACTTTACTTGGTTCAAGCTATGACTTCCATATGTGTCAGACCTAAGTAGTCCTTTGATCAAAATATATTTTTCTCTGTAACTTTTTGTGTAACCTCCCCATTGGCATGCAGCGTTGCATAGGTGTTTTTGAAGCCAAGAGTGATAATACTGTTTTTGTTACTATTTGACACCAAGTTTTTATCAGTTTTATGGAGTTTTGTTTGGTTTCCTTCTTTTTTTTTAATTGTTAATGCAATTGTAGGGTGGTTCAATACAGAAGGGTGGCGTGACTGTGTCCTGTTAATCTTTGAATGTATTACAAGACTGTGTGAGAATTTATGGATCATTTAAAGTGCACCCATATAGAGCTTCCTTAATATTTGTAAAGATTTTTTTTTATTTAAAATTAAAAAAAAATGTGTCTAACATATTGTACCAACGGATCAATTTGTTCAACCCTCTTTACTCAAGATTGCTGTTTTGTTCCCCCCCTGTTTTTGGAAATTTTGCACAGTTAGTGCTGATCTGTTGTTGGTATTTGTAAAATATTCACAGCTATTTTAATTTCTACTTTCAAACTTTGCATACCAAGAGATGATTGTTTTTACTTCCTCTTCATGAACACGAGTGCGTAAATTCAAGAGTTTAAAACGAATGAGAGATTAGTAGTGAAGTGAACATAATGCTAAGTTGCTTTGTATTCCTTTAATGACAAGTCCTCTCTTCCTACTTTTCTTTATTTTTCCGTTTTTCTTGAGACACATTGAGTTGCTTAAATTAACACACATGGGGAACAAGTGTTCTCATGAATATGGACTGACTAGTGCCGGGAGCTCTAGTCTGCATTTATCCTGAAAGCTTCTCTGGGTACTGCAATCAAGGGAATCTATTGTGTATATTTATTAAATTATTTGTAATTGTAGCATAAGTTCAAACTCCATGAAAATGTTATCTGATGTCATTTGCTTTATGTGAAACACTGCTGTTTGTAACCTGCACAGTGCAGGGATTGCTTAGATTAGTGTGGTGGTGCAGTATTTGTACTTTTTATATTATGCTTAAAGCAAATGACTCAATCTCAGTGAAAGTGCTTCACTTTCTTTTTATACATATTTTTGCATTTTGAGACAGAAGGGGAAGTGGGGTAAATGTCATTCTCACTTTACCTTGTCTTATGTTCTTGCGTCACTTAATGTTAATCTTTTTCTGTGTCTGTAATACTGTTTCTGGTTGATTTTGGAAATGCGAAAAGAGAAAAAAGAAAAAAGATTTAAAGATTTACCCTGGTACCTGAAATTATCATTAGTGTTGCCTTTAAACAGTTCAATGATAATAATTGCGTGTTTGAGTGGATTAGCCAGTGAGAAAGTCAGATGACCAGCTGAAGTTATGTTTGGTAGATGCTGTTTCTATTTGAAAGATGTCTGTATGACCTGTCTAGCCTAGGGTGAGCAAATGGTGGATGCCTGGAATGTGGGCGTGTGTTGCGAAGCAGAAAGCTGGATGTCGATGGTGGCTGCTTCTGTCTGTTCTCGTCCTGCTTTGTTGTGGTATCTTGGGGCATGGATGTTGTTTGAACTGATGTGTGTTGACCTCTGAATGTTGTGTGGATGTGCATTTGGTTGAATGAGATTGCATGTGTGCATGTGTGCATGTGTGTGATTCTTGTTATTCATTCATTCAACCTTTAAAGTACTACATTTGGAGAAGATTTCTTTGGCATTTTTAACGATGTTTATTTCTTTTCATGACTGTTAAGGAAATCTCATGGATGTCTTTGTTACTGGTTTCATCCTTTTGTAGATGTGCTGGCCTCAATTCCTAAAAGGTTTTTGTTATTGTAAAATTTTATCTGCACCAAGTAGCAATTACTGTTGATTTGTCAATGAATTTGTCTTCTATCAAAGAGAGGGTTGGTACAATGGTCAAATTATAGATTCCTGTTGCCAGTGGAGTGTATGGCCATACATCCCTTCTCTCATCAAGGTTTTTTATTTTTATTTTTTTGTTCTCACCTCACTATCAGCTCCCTACTTTGTGGGGAAAGGGTATGGGGGAGGACATATCTCTTTCCTCTCCTCACATGTACATTAGCGTGTTGTGTATTTGTGTGAAGTGTTAGACTTTTGCTAAACTGTAAGTAATTCTTAGTGATCATTAATATAATTAATTATCTTTATTATATTTCTAACTGAGTTGTCATTATCTCTCCTACTTTCCATCACATCATCGTACAAGGTGCAAAGATACTGTAGAAGGCCAGTGGCATGCTCTGGGATTTCAATGAAATGCAAACTTCATTTCACACTTACATGTTTTATTGCTTTAACATTTACTACAAAAAAGCTACAACACTTATCAGTTCATTAGCAAAAATTGAGAAAAACAAACACTCGAGAGCATGAGGTGTAGTATTGCACAACGCCTGTAGCATGATCACAAACACAGCCTCAAAACACACTTCATGTGTCTGATGACTGTTTCTGAGAGTTTGTTCAAGGGAACAAACTCAAGACCGTGATTTAACAGTTATATATTCTATGAAGAACCAATAAGAATTAATACAAAATTGCACAACAGATCAGACTTAGGAGTCTATCTGGATTGCACATCCCATCTAATTCAACGTATTTAGTACAAAAGAAAAAAAAAAGAAAAAAAAACAACAACAGAACACAGAAACCACATACAGCAACGATGAATTAAGGTAGTTAATACACATTACATTTGTTCAATGTAGATTTGGCTTGGCAACAGTTTCAATCAGGTCCACTAATACTTCACAGGTGAGTACGCATAAGGTCAAGTTAATTAAATGCCTTGACAGGAACACAAGAGTTCTTTTAGAAAGCAGTTCCTTTCACTAGTAAAATGCCTCCAGTAAATTGAATAAAAATACACAATGAAATTTGGTGATTTCTCACAAATGTGACACAGCACAAAAAAAAAAAAAAAACTGAACTAAAAATTAGAGAAGATAAAGTGTTTTCACGTATTTAAAATTTGGAAATAAATATTCAGAACAGACAGAAGGAGAAAGGCTGATTCAAGATTGTAAAACAAGGCCTAAAAACCTCACTTTTGGAATGACAAAGAATCAACCTCAAGCAGAGATAAGTGAATAAATCATTCTGGAAAAGAAATGAATAGAAGTTAGCCAACAGCCTGAGTAAAAATTCAGTGTAATAAAATAAGATACAAACTTACCCATAGAGATAGTAGAAAAATGACAGCAAGTAGAAAGATAACTTGATCCAGCCCTCTCTCTGGCACCTCCCGAGAACGTCAGCATTCATAATAGTGGTAGGATCATACAAACCAGGCTTACTCATGTATGATGGCCTGTTATAATACCTGACAAAATACAAAGCAGGTAAGTATGTTTCATTCAAAATGAAATACATAATGTCCAGTCCAAGGCTACAAATGATCTCATGATCCGAGACTGATGTTACTTACTTGATTATGTGAAACGCAATAAGAGGCATATTAAGACATAAGGAGAAGAATTCACCAGCCAATAAAAACAATACATTGAAAACGATGTGGGTAAAGTATTCGGGTAGCACCAACTGAAACGAAATATTATCATGCATGATGTACAGAGAAACAATAATGCAAATATCATTGATAGAAAGTCATTTATATAAAAAGTACTTACAGGGTTCATGTTTGCGCATTGCTCAATAGGACTTTTGTAATCTGTTTTGAGTTCGTCAACAGCAATTACCTGCAAAAGTAAAAACTGTCTTTGTCAAAGAGAGGTTTATAAACTTTATAAATGAGATGCCATCGTAAGAATTCAAATGTCACAAAGAAATTACGGACAGGTTATCAGCGGCCCATCCCCCATTACCTGATAAATGGCTAGAAATATGAGAAAGGCGTCTCCAATCAAGGCAATAATATAAGAAAATGCAGCTAACCCAAACGCCATGGTGACAGCTACACAAACTGGATTATACTGCAAAAATACAGGCTAATTTGGTTTAGTAAGGTTAAATCAAACAGAGCTGTTTACAGTATTTGCTTGATTCATCTCATCGGCTATCGAAGTTCGAGATCGAGTATCATGACTTCGACTCTTCGTCGATGGGTCGACTACGCAATGCCGCTAACACGCTAACATCAAACCATACTTTTCACTTAGACAACTGATAATTCACTGTCCAGAAGCCCTTACTTTGAATAGAAATAGGATGAATTCGGTTATTCTCTTTTTGATTCACCTTGAAATATATTAGGCAAGCTGGAGTGAGCCGCAGCGACACTCGTGGCTTAGTCGTGTGGTGCACATCCTGCTTTCTTCTGCTGGCTTGGTTCGGGCTCGGCTCTCAGCTGCTCAGCTGTCTAGACGAAAACATAGGTTAAGTCTGCATCCTGGGACTGACAAATTTTCTGTTTGTGTTGAGTGTCGCAGGAAAATGGTTCTCACAAACCAATTTCATCTCCCCTCGGAGAAAGAGCTTGATGTCCCGGAACTCAACGTAACTTCTGCTGCGTTGATGACGGGTTCATTCCACTTGGGAAAGTACTGCGAAGAACCGTGCAAAGTGAGTTCCAATTAAGTTATTAACAACAGTCCTCCCCGAGGCTAATAATCTCAAACAGCTTTGTGTATGAGGATAGAGACATGTACCCAGAATTTAGTGTACTCCTTCGCACAAAGGAGGGCCCCTATTTATTCTTATTGGGAAATATCCTCCCGGCTGTGAGGTTACTCACTAGGTCACTGTTAGGGCATAAAGCATGATCGCTGTTTTAAAACACCCTGCTCTCCTTGTAGTTTGAGCTGTGATCTACGGTTGTGATCTCGCGGGAACTCCTTGACGCACGGGGCTACTCACTTGTTTGTGGGTTATTCCTCTGTGGAGGACACAGTTGTGAATACTTGTCCACTTTGTCAAAAAATTTCTTTTCTAGGAGTTTGTCTTGTGTCGTGATGAGCTGAATGATCCTAGGAAGTGCCTAGATGAAGGTAAACGAGTGACTTCTTGTGGCATTGAATTTTTCAAGAAAGTTAAGAAGTCCTGCTTGAATGAGTTTTCCCAGTATCAAAAGTGCCTAGTTCAAGGCAGTTCCAACTTTGAATTTGCACCGTAAGTCTTGGAAATTTGCTTCTTATTCTTTGAGACACTACTCATCTATTCTTAAAATATACCTTGTCATGCTGTCTTAACGGACTGTTTTAAATTCTTGTCGTTTCTAGATGCCGCAAGACTCAGGATATTTTCAATGAATGTGTCAAGACCCATATTGGAGTAGAGAGGCCTCGACCTTTCTACTTCTGTGAACCCAAGATTCATGACTCCAAGCGCCCTAAGCCTGACGCTGTTGCTTTCCCTAAATATGATGATCCTACCCCTGGGCTACCTGAAGAGTATGCAAAGGACAAGAAAACTACCTTCATTACTGAGGGACAGTTTGATGGTGGATTTTTCCAGTAATTTCCATACAAATTGTAGATCCTTCTGATTGCTGCAAATCAGCCTTGAACTTAGGAAAGTTGTAAATTGTTGATAAAATTGTAATATATTATCTTGTTTGATTAATCATTTACTATTGATTTGCTAATGACAACCTATTCCCATCATTTCCGATTAATTTTCTAATGACAACTTATTCTCTGTCGTCTTTTACCATCATGGCAAGTTACTTCGTCGAATTCCAAAAAATTCCAAGCTACTTCCTCAAATTACACTTTGAGAAGCTCGGAATGTCTTCTCCAGTTGAAAAACTAAACTAATTTTTTTTGGTGTTGTTATTAAATTTGAAATAAACATGATTCATAAAGTATGTATTTCAATAATAAAATAACCCAACAGTAACAGGTAAAATGATAAGGAATGGCCTCACATTGGCATGAAGTTTTCATGATATTGCAAGCAATTTTGGCATGCATTGTGTCTCCAATCTTGAACTCCTATTTTAGCAGAGACCATTTGAGCTGTTCTTTGGCGGACTGTAAGACCTATAAAAAGAATTGGGCAAGGCATCAAGAAGTGAAAGAGTTTTAAGAATGTGTGGGTCAAATTATAATCTTACAAATAGTCAATACCTGTGCAACTGTCTGCTCTCCCAGAGGTATATCATCTGTTCTTAAGGCTACTCTTTGCACTACAGCATTGAAATCTGCTTCCATAATGATGCTGAAAAATTAAATAAGAAAAATATTCAAATGATGTATCATTGAGAGTTCAGTTATAATACAGTATCTGGCTACATTTGCTTCATGCAAACAATCATGAATTAATGGTAAAACAAGACCACATAATAAAAAGACAAAGAATTTGCTTACCCGCCATCACAAATTTCATCCATGGCAAGCATGACAATATCCAAATTCTCAAAGAGAGTCCGTTTTTCAACGTTCTTTCTTAAGATTGCACTAACTGAATCATACAAACAATTGAGTGCAGTCATCAAAATTAGCTAAAATGAAATCAAATTCAAATCTTTTAATTTCTTTTCACCAAATACATAATAAAGTACGTAAAATACTGAAATTACTTGTACCTCATTTTCATGAGAGCTACCCATGACATAGAAGAACAAATCAACATTACTGCGATACACACATGTTAGTCCATCGAGCATAATGATCTCTGCACTTGCACGGTGTGTTTTGTTGAAGAGATTTTTCTCAAATGCTTTCTGCTCTTTGGCAGTAGGGAAAATATTCTTGTCATAATATTTTGCTAAAACACGGTGTCCATCACTGTCTAAAATGGCCATTCCTTTCACAACATACAGAGTGGGTTCCTAAAAGAAACCATGGAAAATAATTTTTAAAAATCAGGAGACAATGCATGGCTGGTTTTTACTATGAAATCAGAAAATGATAGTACAAACAACTGTTAAATGTATCAGGATGACATATGAGCACACAGAACCATAACCTATCTTATGGCGTAAATACAGGGTTCACGAGCTATCGTATAAAGCCGAGGGGAAAGCGAGGTTCGAAAGGGTCCTGAAGTACACCTACCAACAAAGATCCTTCCATTTTGGACAAGAATATACAGCGCGATAAATGAAACGAATGAATTCCAGAGGCCGCAAAGACACATCAACAAACACGTCTTCTGCCTGTGTCAGCCAGCAGTCTGGCCAACTGAGACTGAGAGAGACGCAAAAGTCTCCACAACCACGTCACCGTCACTACTGCCAGCTGCTGACACTGCTGACCTGCCGGCAGCGAAAGCTCCTCCGAGATAGTTATTCTAGGCTCTTGACGAACATTGAAAACTGCAATTGATGAGCAAATACTTGAAACACCTCGAAGGATCTTGATCTTACATCCGACTGGGCCAAACTGGACCGGAAGCGCTAGTGCAGCCTCATTCCACTGTTTGTTTATTCAACCTCCCTGCTGGCCGCAAACCCCCTCCTCCGCCTCTAAGCCAAAATCCTTTTAAAAAAGCCCGCCAATAACCCAGTGAAAATCCTGGCCACCATGGCTCAGCGAGACGCCGGCCATTAAATAAAATAGAGTCCTCTCTCTCTTTATTCAACAACACGAAGTCATTTTTTTTTAGTAAAAAAAATCATCTACAAAGAATCCAAAAGCACTGCGGACTAGAACCATAGAACCGCTATTAATTCATGAATTGCCTCTAGACTTAGACGAGGGCCCGGGGCTGCCGGGGCCTGGGGGCGGTTGTCATTAGGCCGATTTGCACATTTGCAGCTCCGCTGTCTCTTTCTCTTCTCCGTTTCCCTTTTCGCTTCCCCTACACGTAGAAAGATGCAAGGGTGTGTGTGTGTGAGGGGGGAGGGATGATGATACACACGCCCGAATGGTGTGAGCGGGTCACCGTGGCTGGGCCGGGCCGGGGTCTGTCTTGTACAGTCTGACACGCGCGTGTCTGCGAGCGCGCAGTGGGCCAGAATCAGAAAAAGGCGGACATACATTAATTTTCAAAGTCAGTCCCCGTTTGGAGGCGTATCACGTGACCAGAGCGCTGTGGAAGTCCAGATCTGGTCCAGACCCACGCGCGGGAACTGTGACCGCTGTCATCGCGCCGTGGTCGCATTCAAATGCTGGCGGGCGCTGCAGGCTGATTCCGCAGACACTTGAAGGGCCTCTCTCTCTCTCTCTCTCCCTCTCTCTCTCTCTCTCTCTCTCTCTCTCTCTCTCTCTCTCTCTCTCTCTCTCTCTCTCTCTCTCTCTCTCTCTCTCTCTCTCTCTCTCTCTCTCTCTCTCTCTCTCTCTCTCTCTCTCTCGCTCTCCTACGGACCACCCCACGAGTGCGACAGAGAGACAGAGCCACGGCCCGTCCCGCTCCTGCCCTGCCCTCCACGGCCCTCGCCCAGCTCTCAGGAAGGGAAAGGACACAAATGGCGTAGTTTTGTTTTCCGGTTGTTAATACAAAAAGTAATTTTAAACTGATGCTTGCAATTCCAAAATGGCTTTCGGTCATTTAAATTTTAAAAAGATTGAAAATTAAAACATGCCGAAAGATGCTTAAAGTCGCAAATGATCACAAATATTGATGCAAAAGCCGTTCCAAAATTGGCTATCGTTTCAAAGTTGGGCCTGTCACGCTGCAGCCACTTAAGTGGTTGTTTTTTTTGTATAGAAATTTATTTTTTGACAGCCGCGCAAAGCAGCGATGCGATGAGAGAATGAGGCACATTGGCACCACCGAAAGGCGAGATGAAATGCAGGCGCGGATCCCGGGGGGGGGGGGGGGGGGGGGGGGGGGGGGGGCACGGGGAGAGTGCCCCCCCCCCCCCCCCCCCCCCTTAGGGCCTATCGGCGTCCGAAGGGCGCCTGAAAGGTGGGCAACCTGCGAAGCCTCTCCGCCTGTACGTAGGCAAAAAGTGGTACTTTGCCCCTCCCTTGGGCCGCTCCTGGATCCGCGCCTGATGAAACGGGAATCCGAGAAAACGAAAGAAACCCTCGTCTCTCTTATTTTGCTATGCACGCCCCCACCCCTTCTCCTGTCTGCCTCATCTCTGTACGTAATCCCGCGGTGGTCGGTGGGTGCCGTGCGCAGTGTGCGGTGTGCCATGCCGTGGTCGTGCCGTGGTCATGCCATGGTCGTGCCGTGGTCATGCCGTGGTCGTGCCGTGGTCATGCCATGGTCGTGCCGTGGTCATGCCGTGGTCGTGCCGTGGCTCCTAGCACTGCCGCACCGCACGGGGCCTTCGCTGCTGTGGGTGGTGGTGGCCCTGCCCCTCTGAACAGATTGCCGGAGACTGAGGAAGAGGAGGACTGGATGAGTGAACAGCACAAATAATAAAAATAATAATAACAATAAGAATAGTAGTAATAATAGTAATAATTTAAAAGAGGTATGTGGGTTTTAACGACAAGAAATACATCAGCGCGCTATAATTTCTTAGAATATCCGAAGAACCCTCCTTTCTGAATCTTTCCACGAAATAATATCTTACCGCTCGGCTCGCAACTTGGACGCATCCCCCCCCCCCCCCCTCCACGTCTGCTCCCTCCCCCCACCGCCGTCTGGGGGAGACACGGGTTTGACCCCCCCCCCCACGCCCCCCATTACGTCAGACAAAGACATCAGTTTCGCGGCGCCCCCCCCCCTTTTCACACACATACATACACACACACACACACACGAGCCTCTGCCATGAGGCGACTACCCGCTCAACCCACGTAGCTAATACACCACCCGAGCACAGCCACGTCAGCTCCGTCCGTCCGTCTCTCTCTCTCTCTCTCTCTCTCTCTCTCTCTCTCTCTCTCTCTCTCTCTCTCTCTCTCTCTCTCTCTCTCTCTCTCTCTCTCTCTCTCTCTCTCTCTCTCTCTCTCTCTCTCTCTCTCTCTCTCTCTTTCTCTCTATCCTTAGCGCCTTCGCTTCGTTCTGGATAAATCATGACAATGGGGGGTTCGAGTGAGAGCGACCCCTCGGCTTTGCCCCCTCCCCCCTTTCTCCCCGTACTTCAGTGCATGTATAGACAGAGGTCTCGCATTGTCTCACACAGGCAGGTGCGTAAGCGTCCCCCCTCCCTTTTCTCTCTCTCTTTCTAACACACTCTCCCCCCCCTCTCTCTCTCTCTCTCTCTCTCTCTCTCTCTCTCTCTCTCTCTCTCTCTCTCTCTCTCTCTCTCTCTCTCTCTCTCTCTCTCTCTCTCTCTCTCTCTCTCTCACACACACACACACACACACTCTCTTTGCCGCCTGCGTTCGAGTGCGCTGGGATTGACAGGCCGCCCGCCCCCGCTGTGGCAGACAGTCCCCATCGATGCAGCCAAGTATTCTTCCACCCTGTACCTGACCACGTTAACTGTCCTCGTGTTTCGCGTGGAGCGGTGCTGGAGCAAATTGTCGTTGGCGCGGGCCTGGGTTCGACTCCTGCCGTTTCCCGCAACCCAAATCAAAAAATGACTTTGGCGTTTGTCACGTGCTTCCCGAGCTAAAAGCAACATGAACGGCGGCAGGTACGCACTGCATTGGGAGCCCAAGTCCCAGCCCCCCCTTGGCACCCCTTCCCCTTAACACACCACCGCCCAATTAGTTTGAGATTGAAAAAACTTTTGAAATAGTATTGTTGGGGACACGGTTTTGTTCTAGTTCGAGCAGTATTCATGCACACATGCACGTTCTCAAGTTTTTGTTTGATTGTCTTTTTTTTTTTTTTTTTTTTTTTTTTGGAGGGAGCTGAAAAGACCACCCTCCCCCCCCCCCCCCTCCGATCTTCCTTATGGCCTCCTGACCTGCCTTACTATACGGCTGTGCGGGCTCGGTGCCCGGGGGCGGGGGAGGGTGGGGGGCAGCGCCTCAGGGCCGTGGCGAGCCGTGGTCGGCGAGCCGTGGCAGGGCGCAGCCATGGCGTAGCACAGCCCAGGCCACGGGGGCTCGTCGGGGGCTCTATGTTCCACTGCTCCTCACAGACCAAGCTCAAAATTTATTCACCTTTTCAATAACTTTGTCCTAAGAGTTTACAACGACAAAAAAAATTCCTGTCGTCTTGTAATTTTTATTCGACATTGTCTTGATTATTTTTAAACTTTTTTTTTGTGTGAAATGTCCTCGGTTGTTACTCTTTTTTACAACTCTCGTGGTGGTATAAATTCCTATCTTTTATGTATCGAGTTTATATCGATTTTATATTGAATTCACCCCGATCCCCCCCGGCTGAGTCCCCGTCTGCTTCTGCTCTATCCTTTGCGTCTGTTTTCTTTTCTCTTTTTCTTTTTGGGATTACGGTGTCCGCGGCAGCCTTGGCGGGGAGGAGGGGGGGGGGGGGGGGGGGTTGGCGAGCCCCGCGTCTGAAGCGTCTGTCCGCCTCACAAGAACGACTCAAGGTTTGGCCGGCGGAGACGAACCATCTTGACATCGCGGTCCAATACGGCGGCAGGCTGGTCTGGCCCACACCGGCCGCGGGCCGCGTGCTCCCAGCCGGCCGACGTAGGCCTGAAGCCGGATAAAGCCGGAAGGGAGACAGAACAGGAAGCGGCCGCGGGTGGAAGGATTTGTAGTTGAAAGTGCAGCCGTGGTTTGCAGGTTCATCAGAATGTACGCTGAAGTTTGTTAACTTTTTTAACCATATACCGATCGAACTTCGCATACTTTTGCTCTCAAAAAAGTACAGAGAAACTGAATACCAAGTAACCAAGTATGTATATGTGTAGTCAACTGCAGTTGGACTGCAGTTGAACTGCAGTAAAACTGTAGTATTTTCGTCCCTTTGGGTTGTGTGCAGTTTTGTTGGTAGTTCGATTTGCAGTCTTGTCAGGATTGTCATTTGCACACATGGGTGCACACAACTGCATACAGAGGTGCACATGGAATGCCGTTCCAAAATAAAGTTCCAGCTATACTTAGCAGTGTTCAAAAAATTTCGCCCCACCTCCCCCTCAGGTCCCCCTCAGGTCCTAACCCTCAGAAAGCTTCCCATCATAGTTACACACCTCATACTAATATTTCATGAAACTTACCTGGAGATAGCTGGATTTGAACCCGCGAGTTTAGGCTCATCAAGCGGAGATGCTAGCCACTAGGCTGTCAAGCCCGCATGCAAAGATTTGGGGCAAGAGCCCAACTGTTTCTACGGCGAAGCCAGAGGCTCGCGGCTGTGCTGGAGTACAGTTTCGTCTATAGTTTGTCCACAGTTCGTCTACAGTTTTCAACACTACAGCGGTCTGTACTCTGGACTTGGGTTAGAATGGAGATGAACAACATTCCGAACTTGAGTCATGAACTCTAATTATTGTTTACTGTTTCGCCTGTAGTTTGTCTCTAGATTCGTCCCTGTCCTGTCTGTAGTTCCCAACACTAGACCCGTCTGCATACCCAATGACAGATAGGCTACCGATTTACTGAAGACATGGCTCGTGAATGCATCTGCAATTAGTGATTACAGATGGTCTACAGATGCATTTTGCTAAGACCTGCAGTTTTCAACTATATTCCTGTTTACAAACGCTACGACAATTAGATTGCGGTTTATTTAAAGAAAAATATCTTGTTCGTAACTATACTTCGGGGACTACAGTTTCAACTTCAGTCAAGATCCTTTCACCCGGGGCGCCCCCCGGGAAACGTACCATATTAAGTATTTCACCTCCGGTTCGGGGCGGGCTGGACTCCAGTGATTATTGCCTTGTGTTCCTGCACGCTCGTCTCCGCCACGTTTCCTCACCGGCTTGTCTCGGCCTTGGGCAAGTCCAAAAGGGAAGTAAGAAAGTTGTAACGAAGGACAAGAAGAACGCTGCGGAAAGCATGAAAAATCACGTGTTCTTCAACGAAAAGCGAGTGATTTTTCTCTTATATACTTCCCCACCGTTCTTCCGGTCTTCTTCTTTGTTTGCGACTTTCTTACTTCCGCTTCAGGCTTCTCCGGAGTACCCTATTCGTAAGAAATTTGGCCGCGGTCCGCCCGGGAACCCCGGGGACCAAGGGGACCTCCTTCCCCCAATCTCAAATGAATTCTGTGGCGGTGGTCCCGTTTCGGTGGTTCTTGTGTGTGTGTGTGTGTGTGTGTGTGTGTGTGTGTGCGCGCGCGCGCGCTCTCGGCTTGTTGTTGTTGATGGCAGCTTCCCGCCATCGTCGGACCTGAAAAAGAGGGAGGAGAGAAGGAGCGAAAACGAGCTGAGAAGTACGAATTGGCGTGTAGCGGGGACAGTCGGTCGCCCCCCCCCCCCCCCCCTCCCCCTCTCCCTCTCTCCTCCCCTCTCCTTTACCCGCCGGCCGCGCGTTGGTTTGTTTACATACATATTTCGAACGAATGCAAAATTATTTTTTTTCGCCACTGCTGTATGAAAGATGGAGGATGCTGTTCGGTATGGTGAGGGAAGTTTTTCTTGTGTTGTTGAAAGGCGTCCCATCGCGCCTGCTGCTCACGCATATGTACAGACCCCCAGCCAAAATCATGCTTAGTTGTGCTATTTTTTTTTTGGGGGGGGGGGGGATTTTTTTTTGACGTTGCTGTGACTTTTTTCTCATCGTGATTATGTTACCTGCACTGGCGTTATGCTTCTGTCGCGGTGCTAGCGCTGGGCTCGACACGGTGGAGATGTGCTCCCGGGTAAAAGTGGTTATACGAGTGTTTATGTGTAGCTTTTATATGAGAAATATATAATTATATATGTATATATTGCTGTATATATAACCATATGCCCAAAATGATTATATATCGGTCTAAAGATAGTTACATTATATTGGCTTATAGTCAAATATTATACATACAACAAGATATATGCTTAGGGGACGTACACAAACCAACGTGGTCAAATGTGTATCGAAATCAGACCCCCACTTCCCCCTTCGTGATCAGCCTGACCTAACCTTTGCTATACTGATGGCAGCCCGTCGAACAGAGGTTCAGAGCTGAGTCCACGACGAGCCTGCCGTCGGCTGACGGCGGCGTCCCTTACCCCCAGCAGAGGGAGTGCCGTGGGCGAGGCGGTGGAGGCCCTCTAAGAGGCGGCAGCCACGGCCCCACGGCCCGCGGTGGCGGAGGAAAATGGAAACACCCCGACATCGCCTCGGCAGCACTTAGCTGGCCCAAACCGAATTACCCAACCCGGGGCCCAGAGGCAGGGCGGCAGGGTGGTAGGGCGGCAGGGCGGCAGGGCTGCAGGGTGGTAGGGCTGCAGGGCGGCAGGGCTGCAGGGCTGCAGGGCTGCAGGGCGGCAGGGCGGCAGGGCTGCAGGGCGGCAGGGCTGCAGGGTGGTAGGGCTGCAGGGCGGCAGGGCTGCAGGGCGGTAGGGCTGCAGGGCGGCAGGGTGGTAGGGCTGCAGGGCGGCAGGGCTGCAGGGCTGCAGGGCGGCAGGGCTGCAGGGCGGCAGGGCGGCAGGGCTGCAGGGCGGCAGGGCTGCAGGGCGGCAGGGCTGCAGGGCGGCAGGGCTGCAGGGCTGCAGGGCGGCAGGGTGGTAGGGCTGCAGGGCTGCAGGGCTGCAGGGCTGCAGGGCGGCAGGGGGCGGCTGCAGGGCTGCAGGGCGGCAGGGCTGCAGGGCGGTAGGGCTGCAGGGCGGCAGGGTGGTAGGGCTGCAGGGCGGCAGGGTGGTAGGGCTGCAGGGCGGCAGGGCTGCAGGGCGGCAGGGCGGCAGGGCCACTGCCCGAGGTGCGGGGGCGGCTGCTGGGTGGCCCGCTGCCTGCTGGGCTGGGTGCTCGACAGGGTGATGCGCACGGAGAAAAAAGGTTAATGGTCCCAACTAATTCTTAAGTTGATTTTCAGACAAGCAGTAAATTTTTGTTAGGAGAACTAAAATTTTGTCGGGACAACTACATTTTTGTGGTACCAACAAAACGTCAGTTGCTCTAACAAAGAGAGTCGTTGCGGGCACTAATTAAAAGAAAAATTAAATCCCTATTTAAATAGGGAGCAGATATGATACTAACTCTAAATGTCGTCCAGTTTCTTAAGGGTTTAGGATGTTATGAAAATAAAATTTTATGTGTGTGTCTGTGAAAGCAGAACTTATCTTTTGTTGTATTATGAGGGAGAGCCGAAGATATTTGAAAGGAAAGAACATCTCCTGAGGCAAATTTGTTTACCGGAAAGTTAATTTTCGGTTTCGGTAGAAGCCCATGGCCAAGCGAGCGAAGGCGAGGCCAGCCGAGTGCAGGCGGAGCCGAGCCGGCGGCGTTCTGGACAACAAGGCTACCCTCGATGCTACCCGAGCAGTGCGCGACGATCTCGCAGCTCGCGACTCCCGGCCCGCGGCCCGCGGCCCACGGGTGCCCCCTGGTGCCGGCCCACCTTATATTATTAGTTCGCCGCACTACGCCTTTTCGACTTATCGGGAGTAAAAGCTAGCTGACACCTCAAACTAATTAAGTTTTGATTTTTAGCTTTAATGTTAGTGTTTTGAGGTACCATCTGCTAAAAATCTGCGTTTTTGCTCTTTCAGCGTTGGAACAACTAACGTTGAGTTGGAGCATCTACGTTGCGTTGGTGCAACTAAAATTTAGTTTCCCGAACAAAATTTTAGTTCTCCGAACAAAAATTTACTGCTTGTCTGAAAATCAACTTAAAAATTAGTTGCGACCACTAATCTTTTTTCTCCGTGCGTAGGGCGCGCGGCCTGGACCGGCCCCCGCCAGCTCCCGCCCCGAGTGCCCCCCGAGGGGGAGAGCAACTGTCCGCACTGTGTTGTGTGTGTGCGTGTGTGCCCGCGCGGCACACTGCAGCAGTGTACGGTTGAGTTACGATGCAGGTGCACTGATTTGATACGCGTCCAGCACGCACGCAGCACACACACCTGCACGCACTGGCTCTCAAACACACCTGGTGCCCCGGGTGGGTCCCCTGATGGCCGATGCTCATTACCGCACTGTTAAGCATTAACGCAGGAAATACACCTATTTAACTTTCTTCGCTTGGTAAATTACAAAGTCGCCTGTGTCGACACAAGAAAGTCACATTCTTGGGTTCTGAGCTCCGTCTCGGGTGTTTTGTATTCCACCGAATGCGGGGCTTAGCCGAGCGATGAGTGGGACAGCCTTACACATTTCTGAAGATGTGTCAGACGCGTTTGTCAGACTATGGTAAGGGGCCATTCACATACCACGTGACCGATTTGGGGGGGAGGGGGGGGGGCGTCAGCCACAGGTCACGCTCCTATATTAAATACATGGGAAGGTTAGGTTAGCCAGGTCACGCGGGGGGAGGGGGGTCAAAAAAGTGGACTATTTTAGGTCACGTGGTATGTGAATGGCCCCTAAGTCAGAAAGGAAATAAAATGGCCGCCCACCGACACGCCTCGCGGCTCGGTTCACTGACATGGAACATCAACAAACCTTCTGTCTTCGATACGGCGAGAGAAAGGGAAAAAAAAGAAGAAAAAAAAGGAAGCGAAAAAGTGAGCAGAGCACTCTGATTTCTGTTAGTTCCCCCGATGATGCGCCATGCTGTTCGCCCCGCCACCGTCTGTCAGCACGCCACATCAAGCCAAGTCTGCTGGAGTCAGTGGGGAGGAGGAGGGGGGGGGGGAACAACCACGTGACCGGGTGGCCAATGGCCATTGGCTGGGTGTGTCGCCCTGCTCTGTCCCCCTTCTGGGCTGTCCATCCATCCGTCAGCGTGCGTCTGTCAGTCAGAATATTCCAACAATCTCTCCTCTCTGCCTCCCTGCCTTTCGCAGTGGCTGATGGGTCCTCGTCTTCGTCCTCCCTCCTGCTCTCTCTCTCTCTCTCTCTCTCTCTCTCTCTCTCTCTCTCTCTCTCTCTCTCTCTCTCTCTCTCTCTCTCTCTCTCTCTCTCTCTCTCTCTCTCTCCCTTCCTCCCTCTAGCTGGTTCAAGTTGGAGCGCCAAAGTTAAACTACCAGCCGCCGCACAGAAGTGTCTAGCTTCCATGCGGAGAATAAGGAAGGGGGGGGGGGGGCGGACTCAAACCCCCGACCGTTCAGGGAGGCGGGCAGTTGGCGTGGCAGGAAGCAGGGCGCGTCCCTCTCACTCTCTCTCTCTCTCTCTCTCTCTCTCTCTCTCTCTCTCTCTCTCTCTCTCTCTCTCTCTCTCTCTCTCTCTCTCTCTCTCTCTCTCTCTCCCTCTCTCTCTCTCTCTCTCTCTCTCTCTCTCTCTCTCTCTCTCTCTCTCTCTCTCTCTTTCCGAAAGTAATGACGAATGTCTCTGCGGGGCACGGCGCGGACGAGCCTCGCATGGACGGCGCCATAAAGGGACAACTTTGGATGCGATGCGCACTTCTCCTGCTTTCCCTGCCGGGCATATATATGTCATCGCACTCAGATTCATCAAAATATGAGAAATCGCGTGGTTTTTGAAGGGCAGCTGGGTTCTGAATACTCGATTTCTCGTACTCCCCTGTGTTCTTCTTCTTCGTTGCGACTTCTCACTTGCGTCCTGAGCTCTCCGATGTAAGTCTATTTCACGAAAAACAGTGTTGTTGGTCTGTTATCTAACTGAGAAAACAGCGTACCTGTGAATTTCAGCTCTCTTCGGTCGGTCTCAGCACAACGCCTAGTGGGTAGGCAATCCCCGACCTCTGCGTGCGTGCGTGTCGTGCGGGCTGGCCTACCCTCGGATTCACAGGCGCTCGCTGCGCTTGTTAAGGAGAGATTCGGACGCAGAGGCAATTCGTCATTACTTTCTGGAAGAGAGAGAGAGAGAGAGAGAGAGAGAGAGAGAGAGAGAGAGAGAGAGAGAGAGAGAGAGAGAGAGAGGCCTCCCGAAATGTTGTTCGACGGGAAACAAGGCATAGAGGTAAGGTGGAATTTGTGGAAATAGATAACGAAAAATAAGAAAAAAAGTATAGCAATATTACAGTAAAGAAAAAGAAAAACGCTATACATAAACACGCCGTAGGCAGGCAAGGGAGTGAACATCTGCCGACGGAGAGGACAGGGCAGCGCGCCAAGAGCTACGCTGGCGGCGAGTATCCCCCCCCCCCCCCCCCCCCCCCCTCCTTCGTCGTTTTTGTTAGTGTGGCACGACCACGGGTCATCCTGGCTGCCACACGCAGACAGGTACACACACACACGCTCGCGCACACACGCACACACACACGCGCGCGCTAGAACCGCACCTCACCGACTCGCACTAGTTCAAGGAAAAACGCGGTAGACGGAGGGGAGGGGGGAGGGGGGGGGGCTGCCTAGCCTCTTCGTCCCATGTCGCTCACTGCCTCGTACAACAATGCCCCCTCCCCCAACGTCCCCTTCCCTCGTTTATCCTCTGGCTTCGTCTGTCTCTATCTGTCTCTCTCAACATCAACATCAGCAGGGGGCGGAAGAGCAGGGGTGTGCACACGTGACAACGCGCCGCTCGCCGTCAAACTCGTATGAAGCGAGGCGAGCGCGATAGACAGAGAAAGGGGGGCGAGGGGGGAGAGAGAGAGAGAAAGGAGAGAGAGAGAGAGAGAAAGGAGAGAGAGAGAGAGAGAGAGAGAGAGAAAGGAGAGAGAGAGAGAGAGAGAGAGAGAGAGAGAGAGAGAGAGAGAGAGAGAGAGAGAGAGAGAGAGAGAGAGAGAGAGAGAGAGAGAGAGAGAGAGAGAGAGAGAGAGAGAGAGAGAGAGAGAGAGAGAGAGAGAGAGAGAGAGAGAGAGAGAGAAGGTGTGTCTGCTAATGAGCGGAAGGGAGATGGAGGAGTGCGAGAGAGAGTCCCTCCCCACGAGTCCATTTTCGTAGGGACGTCCTGGAGAAGGGCTCTGGCAGGGGGCGGTGGCGGTGGACGTGAAGGTGGGGGGAAAGGGGGGGGGGGGGGCGTTGACTTGTAACTGTGCCAGCTTTCGCCAGAAGCGGGTCGCTTCTCCGTACCATATTGACGTACACCTCGGCAGCGGGGGAGACCCTGGCAAGTTGGCCTCTATAAATTCATTTCTCCCTCGGCTCGTCGGGGCAGTGTTCGCAGACAGTGTTGCCACACTGATGGGCGCGGGGGAGAAAAAAATGAAAAGAAAAAAAAAAATTGGCCCACGATGCAGTTAGGTGTCGACAAGCATGCTGAGAGTTTTTTGGGCGTGCATCGGTCGTTGTGGTGCACTTGGGATGACAGGGTTAGGATTAATAGTCTCTGATGACGATCAGGACTCTTGCATTCTCAGTGAGGACAGCTGGGCTTAGCCACGCTTCGCCAGGCTTTGCAATCTTACTCTCAAAAAAAAAAAAATTGAATTGACTGAGAAAATCAAGATCACAAAAATTTTAGTCGATTTTTCGATTTTTTTTTTAGTGGAAACGACTGATCCTTAGTTGATTTGATTACAAATTTTAGTCATCTTGATTTTATTAGTCAATTCAATTTTATCTTTTCGAAAAATGAGCTGCGGCCGCCACTGTTCCACCTCTCCCGACCGTCTCCGATTTGGAAACATCAGGGGAATAAAATTGAACCGAGCAGCAGCTCCCGAGAGGGGTAGAGAGAGAGAGAGAGAGAGAGAGAGACAGAGAGAGAGAGAGAGAGAGAGACAGACAGATACAGACAGAGACAGACAGAGACAGACAGAGACAGACAGAGACAGACAGAGACAGAGAGACAGAGACAGACAGAGACAGAGAGACAGAGACAGACAGAGACAGAGAGACAGAGAGCACAACAATGAGGCACCACCGCACGACACGACCCCGCCGAACCAAAAAAAATGACGTTCTTATTGTTTGAGAAAATGACACGTTTTGTTTGTTGGTCAGTCAGACGGTGAGACACGGCCGATCGCTGACCCGGGTTCAGCTGGGGGAGCTGGGGCTCTCCCGACACTGTTCACCCGCTGCCCTGCCCCCACTACCCCCTCCCACTCTATATCGACCCCCCCGCCCCCGCCCCCTCGCCCCCCTCCCCCAGTCGTCGTGTGGAGGGGTTCCCAGAAGTGAGTCACCTCACCTGAGGCAGACGGCAACGCTCAAGTCGACAAACCAAGAAAATGGGGAGGGGGGAGGTGGGGGGGGGGGGGGGGGGTTACGCCGAGATGTAAAGTGGGCAGGGCGTGACCGAGTGGTTTGGGGAGAGGGATGAGGGGGCCGAAATCGTGGGTATCGTGTTGGCAACGTCCATTGTGCATCTCCGAGGAAAAGAGCCTACTGTATGTTTTCTGATTATTATGTCAACGTCCTCCTTATACCATCCCCTCCCCATCTCTCTCACTCTCTCTCCCTCTCTCCATGTCTCTCTCTCTCTCTCTCGTAAGCCCCCCCCCCCCGGCTTGTGTGGTGGCGTCAAAATAAAGATGCGTAATGCGTGTGACTGTTCCGCGTAGCGGATAGGGGCCGGATGGCGGTGTTCTCACAGGGCGACCAACTTCACCGTGCGTGTGTGCGTGCGTGTATAAGAGAGAGAGAGAGAGAGAGAGAGAGACAGACACAGAGACAGACAGACTGACAGACAGACAGACAGACAGACAGACAGAAAAAGAGACAGACAAGACAGGCAGACCGACACACAGAAAAGTAACTCACCTACTACTACAACTAAATGGCATAACAGCCCTCGTCACTTTTCTGTTTTTGCTCCATTATTGACGCAGCGCCAGCTTCAAAATGACCACGCGCGTATTTCTAACGGTTCTGGAGAAAAAACAATAATTTAGTAGGAGTCTATGGTACCTACCAACTTCCTGAAGCGGCCGCCATGTGCAGCTTGAAGCTCCCGGTCGGTAGTTCGCGCTCCCGGTCTGTCGCCACGCCACGCCACGCCACGCCACGCCACGCCACGCCACGCCACGCCACGCCACGCCACGCCACGCCACGCCACGCCACGCCACGCCTACAACGACTTTGGCTACCCTCTTCCGTCCACCACTGCCACCACCACAGGCGGCAGCGAGCTGACGGCACGTAGGTGTGTATGCACCCGCATGGCCGACCGCGGCCGGGGACTCGTTGTTAGCGCTGCTCTCTCTCTCTCTCTCTCTCTCTCTCTCTCTCTCTCTCTCTCTCTCTCTCTCTCTCTCTCTCGCTCTCCCTCTCTCGGGAGTGGTTTCAGGGGATTCAGCTGCATGCCACATTGTTGCCGCACACTGTGTGTGTGTGTGTGTGTGTGTGTGTGCGCGCCCGCGGCCTCCGCTACCCTTTCTGCGACACCTCGTGTCTCTTCGCGTACGGCACTTCGATCCCAAGTCACGCTCCTCTTTCTCTCTCTCATCCTCTCTGAATCCCCCCCCCCTCTCTCTGTCTCTCTCCCTCACTCTCTCTCCCTCTCTCTCTCTTTCTCTCTCTCTCTGTCTCTGTCTCTCTCTTCCTCTCTCTCTGTCTCTGTCTCTCTGTCTGTCTCTCTCTCTCTCTCTCTCACGCACAGTCCTGTCACGTCCGACTCGAAGAGGCCATAATCTGTCCTTGGACGTTGCATGATTTAATGATAACCAACGCTGTCACATGACTGTCGGCGCGGCAGTGACGCGTGTGGGTAGCCTGTAGCCTCATGCAGCAGACAAATGCTGAATCAGAATCTGAATAGAGCGGCGGGGGCACCGCCCCCTGGCGGTACAGACAGCGACCCCGCCTCGGCGCCAAGACCACGGCTGCCTGCTAGCTCGTGAGTAATGGCTAATAATTGGCGGCAAAGTCGCGTTTATTACGGGAGATTTCGGGAGGACGACTCCGCTCGGAACTGGGTCAAGTACTGCCGGCCGCACGGCGGACAGCCCCCTCGGGGCCGCCGCATACTCCCGCGGGGAGTTCGAACGCAGCACTGACGACCGATTTTCGGCGATAAAGTGAAAACTTGTCATTACGTTTTTCTAGTACGAAATGCGTGAGGTATCACCAACACTTCCTGTGATCCTGCAGTTTAGAAATCCTTGGCGCAAATCTGAGTCTGAATCGGGTCTCAAATCGTGAATGTAATACGGTATATTTTGGAATCGTACTGTTTAGGGGCTACGACGCGGACCCATCACGCAATTTCTTTTTTTTTAACAAAAGTAATAAGTTGTCCCATGTATACCTAATTTTTTCGTTGATTCAGGGACAAGCTATAAGTTTAGCTGCAAGAACTAACAAAAATTCGTTTCCGTCAGCACAAAGTTGTTATGGGAGCAAAACGATCCCTTTTCCTGCCTTTTTGCTCGGGCAACGAATGTTTTGCTGACCCATCGAAATGTTACTTTTCTCAACATGACTTCTTGCTTGTCGAGCAAATTCGTTGGGCCGACTAATAATTATTTTTTTCCGTGGTGTCACACGCTGATGATGGCTCTTTTCATATTGCAACCGGGAAATCCCCTATCGGAGTACTTCCCCGGTGTTCCTTAGTGACGTCTGTGGTCAGTCACCAGCGGGAGGCCCGGCGGCTGAGGCTGAGTCAGCAGACGGTGGGTCCTCGCGTCCTGCCGGGCCCCACCGCCCACGTCAACCACACAGAAAAATTTTAAGTTGCCACAACGAATTCGTTTGTTGATTAAGAGACAAGCAACAAATTTTGTTGCGAGAAGTAAATTTTCGTTGGCTCAACAAACATGCAGTTCCTCCAACACGATTTTTTTTGTTCCCACAACCAAATTTATTGCTTGTCACGAGTATTTGTTGTGATAAACAAATCTTTTTTCTGTGTAACCGCCTTCCGACGCGCGCCGCTGACGCCCGTGGTCATCAGAACAGTGCGAGACGAGCACGCAACACGATGAAAACGCAACTTATTTTTAAGTTGATTAAGCGCAGTGAATTTTGGTTCAAAGAGCTTGAATTTTGGTAGGGTAATCCAATGTGGTCGGGGGGACCTAGTTTTAGTTGCACTAACGAAAAGTTAGCTGCTCCAACGGTTTGTTGCGGGAGCAAAAACCAGGGGAAAAAAATCGTTTAGTGCCCGCAGCGACTCTTTGTTGGAGCTACTACACGCTTTTCGAAATTGCAATGCAGTAGTTATTGCAAAGAAATAGTGATACTACACTCCCTATAGGATGTAATGGGCCTGTGATTGCTATTACAGCCTGTATTGCAAAAAGTTTGTTGTACAATGTATTGCAAACCGATTGCGATAACATTACGTCTTATTGAAAGTGTTTCGCAAGTCCTTGCAATTACAATTTGTATTGCAATTTGAAATACAGTGCAACGTTCCGTTGGTGCAACTAACGAAAAGTTCCCCCAACAAAATTTTACTGCTTGTCTGAAAATCAACCCAACAACCACTGATCTTTTTTCTCCGGAAACGCTGGGGCGGCAGCCACTCGTTGTATCAGTCAGGTCTCCCAGACAGGCCATTACGCGTAATGGTAACAGAATTTGGCCGAATTTGGCGCAAAATCGTCCCAAAGTTGATTTTTGGGGACGTAACAGGCTCTTAGTGATGGGAGTAGTCGGGTCACATTTTCCAAGAGCGGATACCCCCTGGGCGAGAAAGACAACAAGTGAACACAAGCGAAGGACACCAGCGTTGCGGCCAGAAATCGGACTCCCTTACGTCACCTGGGCCGCCTCGGGGCGAGCCGCATAAGAAAGCAAATGTACTTACGTCATGAACCTGATACGGTTCGCCTTCCTATCACCGAGTCATTTCGGACGGTAAAGCGTGACTGTTTTGAAAAGTTTGGCCTCATTCTGGGTTTGAGACCTAGGGTCTGCTCAGCCTGGCACTAGGATTCACAAAAATTTGGTCAACTTGACCTTTTCGTGAGTAGTGGTGATTATCTTTCGAGTCAAGCTTTTTCGTTTTTGTTTTGTCTTATTAGAGTGTGGGCGACAGACGAGGTGGTTAGTTGGACACAAACTTGTTCTCTCCACAGCCGGATGTGATACTGTTCGCCGCAAACTCCGCGCTGCAGTGAAGCCATTGTGAGAACTGTTCTGTGGTCTCCGGGAGTGCGGCGTGGGCGGAACGGGGGGGGGGGGATGCAGTTGAACTCAGTCTTCTTAGCACACCTCTGCAACACAGGGCTTGGTGTGGGAGTGGGAGAGAGAGAGAGAGAGCAGGCCAATCCAACATAGAAAGAGAGAGAGAGAGAGAGAGAGAGAGAGAGAGAGAGAGAGAGAGAGAGAGAGAGAGAGAGAGAGAGAGAGAGAGAGAGAGAGAGAGAGAGAGAGAGAGAGAGACACACACAGATGAACAACTTGATAAAGACAGCTCTGGCGTTGCTGCGCTGTCAATGTTGTCTGCAAACGATCATGATCACAATGATGCCGTTGCGTTTCCTGCCCTGCCGTCGTCTGTTCCTACCGCCGTAAGCCGTAAGCCGAGACGGGAGAAGCGAGGCTGGGGGATATCCAACGTCTCGGCAGCGGGCGCCGCGGGCCGCGGGCGCGGCGGTGGGAGAAGAAAAAGAGAAGGTAATATGGCGTGAAAAAATAAAAAAACAAACAAAAAACGCGTCAGTTGGAAAGAGAGAGAGAGAGAGAGAGAGAGAGAGAGAGAGAGAGAGAGAGAGAGAGAGAGAGAGAGAGAGAGAGAGAGAGAGAGAGAGAGAGAGAGAGAGAGAGAGAGAGAGAGAGAGAGAGAGAGAGAGAGAGAGAGAGAGAGAGAGAGAGAGAGAGAGAGAGAGAGAGAGAGAGAGAGAGAGAGAGAGAGAGAGCGGGGGAACCCCCGGGAGCCCCCGGCTGACATCCCACGGGAGGCGGGAGGCGGCGGGCGCAGAGGCGACGCGACACGACGCCTCTGCGACGCCAGCCAGGCCAGGCTGGGCTGGGACAGGGGCTGGGTCAGAGAGGATGGCACGATTACAAGCGATGAGTGTGAGTGGTCCGAGGCGACACCGGGGCCTTTCGGCTGTGGCTAACTGAGGAAAAGTGGTCGTGTTCTACCCTGATCGGGCAGGTTTCCTCGCCGTGTACTCTCGTCTTTCTCTCTCTCGTCTCTCTCTCTCGTCTCTCTGTCTCGTCTCTCTCTCTCTCTCTCTCTCTCTCTCTCTCTCTCTCTCTCTCTCTCTCTCTCTCTCTCTCTCTCTCTCTCTCTCTCTCTCTCTCTGTCTCTCTCTCTCTCTCTCTGTCTCTCTCTCCCCCTCTTCCTCTCTCACCCTCTCTCACCCTCTCTCTCTCTTTCTCCCCCCGAGCGAGCACACTTCCGCGGTGCGCCGCACAGCACAACGCTCGTGGAGGCGCACATCAAAGTCAGCCCAGCTTCCCAGCCCATCCGTCAGGGGCGCTGGCGTCGCCGCGGCTGTTGCACTCGGCGCGCTCAGCAGCAGCAGCAGCAGCAGCAGCAGCAGCAGCAGCAGCATCAGCGCTGTGATGCGATGCAAATGTGAGCCCGGCCAGCGCCAACCTCTGCCGCGTAGGTTGGCAGCCCTGGTGCGCCAGTAGGGTGGTTCTCCGCTGCCGTCGTGTTGGCACGCGTGTAACAGGGGAGGGGGGGGGGGGTATGTCAAAAAGGTGCGGGATGACAGTTCGCAGGGGGCCGCGCCCCGGCAGACGACGCGCACGGCGGTGTGCCTGCACTGTGGCTGCAAGTAGAGTCCATCGGGTTTGAAAAATAGAAGGATAGAATTCTGAATTACGCATTTGTCACTCAAAATAATGGGGAAAATTTCGTAACCGAAACCGTATTTTCTTCTTCCCCGAGTACCGTAGCAGACGAATTATTCCGAAAAATAAAAGTCTAAAAAGGGGTTGATGAGGGAGCTTGTAATGCTGAGATGTTCCGCAGGTGCAGCTGCAGTGGGGTCGATGAACCACCGGGAGTCTTTCATCTTTGTTCGACTCTCGAGGCGGTAGGCTACAACACCGGACTCTCTCTCTCTCTCTCTCTCTCTCTCTCTCTCTCTCTCTCTCTCTCTCTCTCTCTCTCTCTCTCTCTCTCTCTCTCTCTCTCTCTCTCTCTCTCTCCTAGCCCAGTTAGCCTGCACCGGGGTTGAGGTACAAGCACACCCACTCTAGGCGCCGGCCCGGTTGGACCTGGCGTTGGCTTTGATGTCCCAGAGTGCCCAGCGGGCGTGCGAAGCTGCGCGGGCGAAGCCGAGGTGACTGAAAAGAGGAGGAAGAAGCGATGGAAACGGGGAGGGGAAGGGGGGGGGGTTAAGAGGAAGAGTTGAGCTCATGGCTCGGGAGGCTGGCTTTTCGGCACTGCAACGATGGCGGCTGCGGCTTAATCTGAGAAACTTTGTCCACCGCGTTACCAGTCTCTCTCTCTCTCTCTCTCTCTCTCTCTCTCTCTCTCTCTCTCTCTCTCTCTCTCTCTCTCTCTCTCTGCATGCGCTAACTCACTTTGCACGGCGGACGACACAGATCGGGCTCCTTGCGGCGCCGGGCTATAAGCAGATCCGTGGGGACGTAAGTACTTTGCCGGTGGTTGACTGCGGTCGGCTCACTTTGAGCTGAGGTCCTGAGGTCCGTCAATAAGACCACTGCCGCCCAGAACAAGCCGATGCGTGCCACGCAAAGTTTGTGCCGCTGCCCCCCCCCCCCCCCCCCCCCCGCTGTCCCCAATTTAACAACAAAAATATCGTCCCCTCTTGTTTTTGTTTACACGAATAACAATAGGATACAATGAGAGTAAATTGCGTTTGCTTCTGTCTTGTGTCATGCTACTGCTAGGTGTTTTTTTTTGTTTTGTTTTTCAAATAACGCAGACCTTTTGTTTCCACAGAGGTAGGGGACTTCGAAATAGGATTGTGCGCGTAAATTTAGAAAGTTGCCGGAAATGTTTCCGCGACCGCTTGGGGGCTGTCTCCGCGAACCAGCCTCGTCCCCGACCGTCACCCGACCACCGGCGCCCTGGGAGGGGACAAGTTTCACACGCCTCCTAATTCGCGTGCTGTCACACAGGCGAGTTAACTGGACTGCCCTGCGAACGGCTGCCCGCCGACGGACACGCGTCGTGTCGCTTCTGAGCCAGCCCGGCATCAGGGCAGCCACAAACTACTGCACGGACAAAAACGGATAGTGGTCGCAGCGAATTTTAAAGTTGCTTTTCAGAGTGTTAATTGCTCCAGAGGTTCGTTGCGGGCACTTAACATTTTTTTTCTGCTTTGTGCTCCTTCAGCGAACCATTGCGTTAGAGCAACTCAAGGTTGCGTTTGGTGCGATTGAAATTTAGTCACCCCAACAAAATTTTACTGCTTGTCTGAAAATTAACTTCAAAATTAGTTGCGACAGTTAAATCTTTTTTCTCTGCGTCCCAAACGCGAGAAAAATGTTGATTCGATATCGACAAATTCAAAGAAATCGATGTAATCCAACCGTCGATTCGATGTCGAAATGCCACAGGAAGTAGATTTTCTATGTCGATTCGACAAATAATCATCGATGAAAAAATCGGGCTTCAACAAAATTTCGACTCCATCGATATCGATTTGGTACAATTTAGAAAGTCTATTCCTGGTTGGGGGAGCAGGAGAAGGATAACAAGAACATTTCCAGAGCCGAGCCGCTGCAGTAGAACCAGGCACTCTGGGACCTGCCGTAGGACTCGGGCTACCAGAGCAGCCGCGGTGGGCCGCCGGCACGGGCCCAGCAGGGCATTTGTGCCTTGTGCGCTGCCTGGGCTCGACCGTGTGTGTGTGTGGGTGTGTGTGTGTCGGTGTGGGTGTGTGTGCACGGAGTGCGGGCGATCCATATATGAGGTTCGATACTACTACAAGTCTACAAACTTCTTCACGGCCCATCCCCGAACCTTTGTGCGCGAGACAGTTGCTGGAGCGTGGGGGCGGCAGTAGTGAGCGAGAAAGCATACAGAGGGGAGAAGAGGGGAGAGAGAGGGAGAGAGAGAGAGAGAGAGAGAGAGAGAGAGAGAGAGAGAGAGAGAGAGAAGAGGAAGGAGGAGAAGGAGGAAGGGTGCAGCCAAGGGTATGCAACTTCGATATTCTTGGTACGCCCGTGGTATTCTCAGGAATAGTATTCGCAATATTCTCGAAAATGAGAACTATAGCTACAAAAACAGATATATTACGTGATTTATCTTCAAATTTAGACGGTATTCCGAGAATTTTTATCAAGTATTCCCAAGTACACTTAGTGAGAATATAGTCTTGGTGTACGGTAATTTTAGAAGTTGCAGACTCTTGGGTGCAGCGGCGATGATGGCAGGCTTCCTTTGTCAAGGAAACTTGTCCGAAACGAATAGGGGCGGCAGCGCGGAGGCAATCCGGGGAGAGCCGTGCCGTGAGAGCGAGCAGGACTCTCTCTCTCTCTCTCTCTCTCTCTCTCTCTCTCTCTCTCTCTCTCTCTCTCTCTCTCTCTCTCTCTCTCTCTCTCTCTCTCTCTCTCTCTCTCTCTCTCTCTCTCTGTCTCTCTCTCTCTCTCTCTCTCTCTCTTCTCTCTCTCTCTCTCTCTCTCTCTCTCTCTCTCTCTCTCTCTCTCTCTCTCTCTCTCTCTCTCTCTCTCTCTTTCTCTCTCATGGCCTCGCTGCGTACCTACCCAACCGGCCAACTTCCCTCCGAGCCTTGCCTTCTAAAGGGGCATCCAACTCGCCGATTCCAGCACGGCTGCGTCTCGCGAGATATCCCCTTTTCTACGCTACCTGGCCGGCGCTCAATCTTAACGCCATGAGGGGCTCGTCCATGATTTACATAACACAGCCTCCGCTTGGCGAAGTGAGCAGTGAGAACGGAAGAATCATCATACGTAACACAGCCTGCGTGTGGCGGAGTGAGCACTGAGAACGGAAGAGTCACCATCATTGCCCGATAGAGTACTCCGGAGAAGCTCGGAAGTCGTACCGAAGAAGAAGAACGCAGGGGAAGTATGAGAAATCGAGTATTGGATACCTCGCTGAACTTCAAAAATCACTTGATTTCTCATATTTTCTCCAGGATTCTTCTTCATCGTTACGACTTTTACTTGCGATTTAGGCTTCTCCGGAGTACCCCATTTTGGGCGATGAGGGTCGGTTTTGAGAAATGGGCCTTTCATTCGGGATTTGAGACCCGAGTCGTCCGCAGTTGGGCCTCAAAAATATGGCCAAGTTTCGTTTTCTGGTAGACAAAACAAGGTTCATGAGCGGGAGTGGCCGGCGGCCACTGATGGGAGGTGGGACTTTAGTGATAGACCCGGGGCCAGATCTCATCGTGGCCGGTCACAGTGACGTCTACGTACCACTAAATTCCTCATATCCTATCAGATGCCTCGCATTCGACTGCCCATATCCAAAGGGCGTTACGTGACTTGTGGACGTCTCTCCCCCCGCAAGGGGGCGTTCATAAGCTACGTGACCGATTTTAGGCCACTTTTTGACCCCCCCCCCCTTTACCGTGACCTGGCTAACCTAACCTTACCATGCATTAGGGATAGGACCGTGACCATAGGCTGACACCCCCCCCCCCTCCCCCAAATTGGTCACGTAGTTTAAGAACGTCCCCCAAACAGAACGGAGTGTAAACGTATTTATCTAGGCCTGCCGGGGCTGCCAGCATGTCTCTGGGCGTGTGGTGGAACTCGTGGCTGTTTTACGCAGCCATTATCGGCCCGGTCGGCCGTTTGGGTCTAGCCGCCCCGGCCACTGCGGCCCACCGAGGTTTGCTTTACGACGCTCCGTCTCTGTCGCACTGCTGGCCGTAACCTGAGCCTTGCCCCGTTTCCCTAGGCCAGGGTCATCGAACTTGCCGCTGCTGCCCCACCTTCTCTCTCTTCCCCCTGTAGCCAGAGGCACTCGCTGTCTCTGTCCCGCGCACCCCGTGCGTACCGAGTTATTTCTCATGCCAGGGCCGTGTCGGAACGAGAATGGCGCCGGTGATCACGAGGCGTTGTCGGCGCCAATCAGAACGCGAGCAGCT
Source organism: Odontothrips loti (assembly GCA_038380765.1). Lineage (NCBI taxonomy): Eukaryota > Metazoa > Arthropoda > Insecta > Thysanoptera > Thripidae > Odontothrips > Odontothrips loti. The sequence goes on along the minus strand of CM076256.1, from coordinate 7,334,943 downwards.
CGCATCTGAACGCAGACTCGTCGGCAGAGATTTCTAAAGAAAGGATTGTAGAAACGCCACTCAAGAAAATATATGCCTGAGTTAAAGAAGAACGTTCGTTAATTGAAGATTCTTGGCATAGTTTCTTAAATCAAGCATCTGATGCTTGTTCCAATAGCACAATGAAGCTCGGTCCCAGAGTAGCAGTCATTAATAGATTAAGCATAATTATTCTTGGAACAAGCATAAGTTTTCATATTCTGGCACATTACGCCAGGTGGAACTACACTCGTAGCGCTGTAGCTCCGCTCGGTAGTTCCCCCTCAGGGACTCCAAGCCGCACTGGTAGTGAGCGCCTTACATGCTGCTGGCCCTGCTTATCCTCCATTCGGAAATTAACGCCCTGCACTCGCAGTGAAGCGTCTCTTCGACAATGACGTTCGCGCCAGCGCTACAGTGCTGCTGCCAACTCCAACGCCTGAATTCGGGGACACAAATCAACACGCTCACCTCCCACGCCGGCGTCCTGTTTGTTACATATGCATAGGTTGGCAAAACAGATCGCAGCCTTGCGAATCCGAGTTAGCAGCACGTTTCGGTGGGCTACCCATGAATGTGTGGTACGCGGCCGTGCGGGCATGTGTGTGTGCTTGTGTATCAGAGAGAGAGAGAGAGAGAGAGAGAGAGAGAGAGAGAGAGAGAGAGAGAGAGAGAGAGAGAGAGAGAGAGAGAGAGAGAGAGAGAGAACAATCCCACCCCGCCGCTGCTGGAACACCCCAGGTGGGGGCTGGTACCCCTGGGCACCCTTTTGATGTGGCATGCTCCTGAGAGTGCTGCTACACCACGCACTCCAATCTGGCCCCGAGCAGGGCCTGACTCCAGGGCCCAGCCAGCCCAGCGCGGTGGGCCCTCGCGTCGCCTCAAGCGGTGATGGCGACGGTGCTGAATTCTCCGCTTTTGCTCCAGCTGCTGTTATCGGCAGAAACCTCCCTACTTATCGAGTACGAAGTAAGACGGTGTTTGCGGCCGAAACAAGCCAATTTCGTCTCCGGGTAAACAGAGGCGGGAGGGGGCTAATCTGCTGCTTCCGGTCGTACCCCCCTAGGCTAGGAGCCGTTTAATCGTCTCAGATCATTACGAGCCGGATGTTAACCCCCTCCCCGTCCCCTCCCCTCTGCTCCACAAACGCTGCACTGTCCCGTCCTTGCCTCGCCCGGGGCTACTGCCTACCTGGTGAGGTAGAAAGTAACTGCTCTGTACGAGCAGGTATTTTTCACCCGGGTTTTCGTAGCAATAACAACTGTCGATCGGGTGTATCCCGGTTCTAAAGGGGTCCATCTTTTGATTTTCTTTTCACTGAATCGCCGCTAGGGCTTGCAGGGACCGTGTCGGCCGGTCTGGCCTACCCCCTCCTACCCGAACGCCGCCCCTCTCCTCCCCTCCCCCTGCCTCCTCCTGCCACTGCCGGAGTTTGCCTCTCCTTCAAACTATCAACCCTTCTCCTCCTCCCCCCCCCCTCCACCTATCTCACCTCAACTTGCGAAACCATTTCACACCCCAGCGTGGTGTGGCCTGAAGCATGGCTGCCTTGAAGTACCATCGTAAGTGGGCGTTACCCGGGTGCCTGTTACCCTGGTTACCCCGGCTACCCCGTGGTTACCTCCAGCCGCCCCCGGCCAGCCCTGTCCCCGCCTGCCAGCTGCTCTTTGTGCGCCGTGCTAATTTACTCCAAGGTGAGCGGGGAAGGCATGTTCTCCCAATCACCGTCTGCACCCCGCACTACGCTGGGTGTCGGCGTCGACGTGCTAGAGGACCGCGTCCACCAACTGAAGGACAGCGTAGACGAGCTGGACTGGGCAGCGTCCACCAGTAGGAGGACCACCACGTCAAGCAGATGGAGGACCACGTCGACGAGCTGGAGGAGTTTGAGGATGGCGGTGGCACCTCTCTCGCGGATACCGTCCCCAGCCGTTGCCAGTCCAACGGCCACAATATTTTTTTTCTGAACGGAGTGGTACAGTTCCTGCCGAAAGTCCTCGGTCGCCCGCAATTTCGCGGAACAGTGCCTTCCCGCCTAACGAGAACCTGGGCCGTCCGGCGTATGGAATAATACGCCCTGTTTGAAATGGGCCGCGAAGCACGAAGGGGAGGGGGTTTGGGGGTAGGGAGGGTGTACGGGGCTCGACGGGGAGGTACGGGGGCCGACGGGGATCTGCCTGGAGGCCGGCCAACGGCCACAGCGCGATGCGGCCGGCAGGGCGTCTCTGAGCCAAACCGCAATATGGCGGCTGCGGCGTTACCGCACACCGCCACAACCGTCCTCGTCGCACGCGGCGGCCGGCGCAGCGAGTGCGAGAGAGAGAAAGAGAGAGAGAGAGAGAGAGAGAGAGAGAGAGAGAGAGAGAGAGAGAGAGAGAGAGAGAGAGAGAGAGAGAGAGAGAGAGAGAGAGAGAGAGAGAGAGAGAGAGAGAGAGAGAAAGAGAGCGAGAGACGAGCTGTGCCGTGCAGTGCCGCTAATGGCGGCGTGCTCGCTCACTTCCCTGTTTCGTGCTCATTCTGCCCCTCACTTTCCTTTCGGCCGTTGCGCGCGGTTAATGCGCCTCTGTTTGTCTTCCCCCGCGTTTGGATAGTGTTACCTCTCCGCTGGGTCATGACTCAGGGGAAATCCGGGCCCGGCGGGAGCCCCTGGGTATGGCTGTGCGATTGTTAAAATTAATCGTAATCGTTCGATGACCGAAATAATCGAAAGTGCATTCAATTCAAAAGTTGTTAATCGAAAATGAAAAATCAAACCGATAAGTCGAAACGGGCCAATGAAGTAAAAACGAGTAAAAATCAGGATGCAAGTCACGTTAGAGAGAAAGGAAATAGTTTCCGATGGGTTTTAATTTAAGATTTGCTCGTTGATCATGATAATACTGGAATTCGGTTATCGATTACCATAGTCGAACTCGACTGTTTGAAATTCATCGCCGATGACTAAAACGATATCGGTTTAGACTTTCTACTAATCGACAATCGCACAAGCCTGCCCCTGGGTAGCTCCCCTGGACGTATGGGGCACCGGGTTCAGGACTCACACACGCGGAGACGAATAGAGGTTTCCAATGATACGTTGGAGGCGGAAGTTGAAGAACAAAAACTCTTCCAGACCGGAACCTCTCAAGGGCAGGTATGAGAAACTTGAATGGCGGTTTGAGTGAATTTGGAGGTTAGGTCCCATATTTGGCGAGGCCCTTGTCCGTCGATATTTCTCATACCTCCTCTCGAGAATTTCCGGTCTGGAAGGGTTTTTGTTCTTCACGCCCGATTCTGAGCCTTGTTGGAAAACTCTATTTATTTATGTTGCCATCCCGGAATGTGCGCGGTACTAGTCGACTAGTCGGACCCGTCCGCCGGTGCTCTCAGAGCGGGCGCCCGCCCCGTCTGACACTTCCCGGGCGCGGCGTGACAGGCCGTCAGGAGAATAAGAAGGGGGGCGTGGAGTGCGTGGGCGCTGTACGGGGAGGCAGTGGCTGTGAGCGCCAGATAAGAGGCGCGGGCTACCTAAGGCTGCCTGCCAGCTCGGGCGGCCTGCCTAAGGCTGCCTGCCAGCTCGGGCAGGCCGCGAAGAGGGTCGCGCCACCCTACCCAACACCGCTATCGCCATTATCTCCTTGCTACGGCCGAGCTGATGCCCGCTGGAGTTGACCACGCTGTGTTTCGAGTTCCAGGAATTTTCGGAAGTTCTTGGAAAATTTTGAGAAGGGTTTGAGAAACATGGGGAAATTCCCAATTTTTAGCAGATGATACCTCAAAACACTAACATTAAAGCTAAAAATCAAAACTTAATTAGTTTGAGGTGTCAGCTAGCTTTTACTCCCGATAAGTCGAAAAGGCGTAGTGAGTGCGGCGAATAATATAAGGTGGGCCGGCACTAGGGGGGGACCCGTGAGGCCGCTGGCGGGCCGCGAGCCGCGAGATTGTCGCGCACTGCTCGGGTAGCATTGTTGTCCTGAACGCCGCCGGCTCGGCTCCGCCTGCACTCGGCTGGCCTCGCCTTCGCTCGCTTGGCCAAGGGCGTCTACGAAACCGAAAATTAACTTTCCGGTTAGCAAATTTGCCTCAGGATCCTTTCAAATATCTTCGGCTCTCCCTCATAATACAACAAAAGATAAGTTCTGCTTTCATTTCAACTTTATTTTCATAACATCCTAAACCCTTAAGAAACTGGACGACATTTAGAGTTGGTATCATCTGCTTCCTATTTAAATAGAGATTTTTTTTTTTTTTTCAAAAATGTATGGAAATTTTCCGGAATTAGAAACACTGGCGGCATCACTTCGGCCGTAGTAGCGAAATATAGGTGATAGTCGATTAAAAATGAGATACTGGAAGTGAAGAAAAATTAAAGCCACCGCCAAAGACTCGAAACACGGATCTGTCGTTCGACAAATTATCCACCTAACCATGCAGCAAATGAGCCATGAGCCACGATATTACAGTAACTTGACGATGTCGTGTACTCCTCGACAAATTACCTGGGCAATGATTCCTACCCACAGGGCAAGTACATTCATCTCAGATTGTTGCCCGGGATGACTGAACCTCCCTTCATGGACCGATACGTACCCCTTACTCACCCGTTGCGAATACAAATGTCGCTCTTGTAAGGGCGATTTACAGTGTGTACATAGCTTGCCGGATACACGGCAGTCTTTCTATCCCTGCGTGCACATAGTGCCTGCCTGCCGCGCTGGAGGGCGCGGGAGGAGGTTGAGGGGAGGAGGGGGGGGGGAGGGGGGGAGGCCCACATGGCACCCCGTCTCTGGTGTTTACGTTGATCGCGAGCCAGTAAACAGCGCGAACAGCGACACCCCCCGCAGCTCCATGCGCCGACCACCGCGCCAGCCCCACGCGGGGTCTCTCTCTCTCTCTCTCTCTCTCTCTCTCTCTCTCTCTCTCTCTCTCTCTCTCTGTCTCTCACTCTCTCTCTCTCTGTCTCTCTCTGTCTCTCTCTCTCTCTCCCTCTCTCTCTGTATCTTTCAGGCTCGTCCTCCTCTCTCCTGTCTCTCTCGCGCCCCAGGCTTTTATGGGCGTGTGACAGAGACGGCAGTATATCAGCGAAGCACGGGCTGGCTTTCGCGCTGGCTGCGTTGGCGCTCGGCGTCGACCGACTCTTCGAAACGCCATACATCATCATTATGGAAGTGTCAGTCTGTTTTGTCACTCTATAGAGAGCAGTGTACCCGAAAGAGTGAGGAGGAATAAGAGAGAGAGAGAGAGAGAGAGAGAGAGGAGGCAGGAGGGGGGGAGGGGCATAGGAAAGAAAAGAGGTGTGCAGGACACCACTCCCCTGCCCCTGCAGCCCGCTTTATGTGAATACCAAAGGTGGCATTGACCGCAGGGAGAGAGAGAGAGAGAGAGAGAGAGAGAGAGAGAGAGAGAGAGAGAGAGAGAGAGAGAGAGAGAGAGAGAGAGAGAGAGAGAGAGAGAGAGAGAGAGAGAGAAGAGGATGAGGAATGCACTGCGTCGTTGACGAGGATGTCGCAGAGAACGCACGGTTCCGGCGGTCTGTTCGGCGGCGGAGCGCGCAGCAGGCTGAGGCTGGAGGTCGCCTGTGAGGTAGGCAATCGCTCGTCTCGAGAGCAGCCGCGTCCGGCACGTTGCCTACCCTCCGGTTCGCAGGCGCCTTCTGCGCCCGAGAGTGTAGGAGAGAGACACAGGGGAATCTCGAAATCCTTTCCTTTCCGTGCTCTTTTTGTTTTTATTTCCTTTTGTGTGTGAAATGGTGACAAGTCTCGTAGTATTCGGATGCCTGTGTCACTTTAGATCTCAGCTCTCTGAGGCACTGAGGCATTCAGACAGTCAGACAGCCTTTTCAGACTCCTTTTCACGACGGTGCGAGAAAGAAAGGTAGTCTAAGCCATCTCATTTCTGTTGAATGATGTCTGCCCCTTTATTTATTCCCTGCGAATATTACGGGCGATTCTAAAGGCCCCGACAGCCGCTGCTGCTCTGGCTGTCAGAGAGTCGTGGCTCTGATGTACTCCGCGGAAGACAGCGGAAGCTGTGTACGCGCCGCGCCCACAAGGAAGCTCGTATTTTTTATTTCTCCCAAGTGGCTGCAACTTCAGTATTCTAGGTACGTCCTCGAAGCGTTCCCAAGGTATTCTCGCCTGGTATTCTCAAGAATAGTATGCTTAGTATCTCACTTCAAGGCTCAAATTCGCAAAAAACTGTTAAAAGTCTCCTGCAATTGAATTTCTATTGCGAAGAATTTCATGTTGTATGCCCAAAGTATTCTCTAGAGAATTCTTTCTACGGTAAATTTACGATTTGCAGACGTGTCATTTCCCCAAATAAGCGCGCATCGTCTTCACACTGTCCAATATTTCGAAAGTAAAAATTTCAAAGATACAATGTTGCCAGTTTGATGTGTTCCGAAGACTCAATACTGTGTAATGATAGCGCCTGACCGTACTTTGTTCGCCCTTCTATGCGAAGTGTTGCGAAGACTCATGCTTCAGAGTAAGTGAGGCTTGCCAGCTCTGATCGACACTGCTGCAGCATTACCTGGTGAGAGGCGGTGGAGGGTAGGGGGGGGGGGGAGGGTTACGAGAATGGAACATGACATTGACTGTGTGGGCCCGGCCTGCACGCCACGGCTCGGCGCGTTGAGTGGGAGAGAGCTTCCCAAGGCTGGTCGGAGGGTTCCACTAGGTTCCGCACTAGGTTCCACTAGGTTCCCCCCATCAGCCCGATGGCGGCCTAACGACAGCACGGCAGCGATTCACTTTAAAAGGACGGGAGCCTCTCGGGAAGGGGAAGGAGGGAGAGACAGGGTGAGAGAAAGAAAGAGAGAGAGAGAGAGAGAGAGAGAGAGAGAGAGAGAGAGAGAGAGAGAGAGAGAGAGAAAGAAAGAGAGAGAGAGAGAGAGAGAGAGAGGGAGTGCGTGAGGACTCTCGTCCGGTTGTGTAAGTTTCTCCAGAGCTGCCTGCGCTTCTCTGTCCTCGCCGCGGAGGCTGTGGAGGCCGAGGACACAATAAGGTACACTGAAAATAATTGTTCTCACATGATCGGTGCAAAATAAAAAGGGAGGCAGTTGAATCGCATCACTTGAAAAATACATTTTTCTGCTGAAAAAATGAAAGAAGTGACGGAGAGATATTCATAGTCAAGGTTCTGCTGCCACCGCTGCTGCTGCTGCTGCTGCTGCTGCTGCTGCTGTAGCCTCAATCCGACCAAAGGTCGTCCGGGTATTTCCGGGTATTTCTCCCCCCCCCCTCCCCTTTCCTACCGTCGTATAGAGACTGCGTACGTCCCCCGGTGGTGGTCCGAGCCGTTGGTTGAATTCCGATCAGGCTCCTACCTAAATCGCCCCCCCCCCCTTTCCCTCCCGCACACACACGGTGTCCCGTTAGCACCATCACGGCGAAGCCTTAGTTCGACTTTGTGTGCGTGAGCGCACGCTTTCCAAGGACGCATCAGGTTAATTCCGAGAAATCTTCATGATCAATCAACTATTGATGTGCTTACAGTTTAAAAGACGGCCCTTACAGACCGAACAGGTTCCTTGATTTTACCCCGTCCACTTTGGTCTGGTCTACCCACAATGGTCCTTGCGTTGTCCCCTAGCCAGAAAAAGACTGTCGACATTGTACCAAATCGATATCGATGGTGCCGAAATTTTGTCGCAGCTCGATATTTTCATCGATTTTTCGTCGAATCGACCCACAAAATCGACTTCCGATACCATTTTTGATATGGAATCGACGGTGCATTACATCGATTTCTTTGAATTTGTAGATATCGAACCGACATCGATTCGGTATCGTTTCGACAGTCTAATCCCTGCGTGGTCCGCGGCCACATACCGAGGCACCGCGTTCCTGTTCGTGTTGTCTGGGCCGCGCCGGCCTGTGCCCGCGCGACCTGTTGACAACGCCGAGCGTGTCGAGCCGGAGAGGGTCTCAGGACGCCCTTCACCGAATCAACTGTCTAATTGGCAAAGTTGTCCGCTCATCCTCGAAGGCGCTTGGCGTGGCCGGGAGGGCCTGGCATCATGGCCCGGCGGTGCGGTGGCTGAGCCTTGATACAATGATGTCCGTCGTTGTCCCGGCCCACCCTCCCCCTCGTGCCAGACAGAGATGGGTAGTCATCTCTGACGAGCCTGACCCGGGCCGCTCCGGACGGGGCTGGGCGCTGCGCATATACTCCTTCGGGTCCTCCAGGGGCCTCCGGGGTCCTCCGGGTCCTCCGGGTCCTCCGGGTCTCTGGTCTGTGCGCTGCGTCGCTGCGGGGTCAAGGTAGGCGACCGATGCACTGGTTTTTGCTTTGCAATACGTATTGCAAAAACTGCTGTATTGCAATCACGTTTCTAATGGGAACTATTTCTTTGTAAGAACGATGTCTCGCGAATTTTAGTTATATGTAGTATTGCAATTCCAAATACAGTGTGCAAAAGTCTTAGATGACAAAAAAAAACAACAACAAAAGAACACATCAAAGGTGCCGCGTTCACAATCAGATCGACAGCGTGCGTTAAACTCAACGAAACCAACTGCTCCGCGTTGTTATCAACTGTTATCAAAGTTTGGGGGAGCGCCGCAGCAGTGGGGCGTGTGGTTGTTGACACCCACACGGCACCCCGCGCTACACATCGCACTTGTCACCCCGCCACACTACCTGCTGATTGGCTCAACACCACCCGCGGCAGGCACGCGCGACTGGCACGCGACCGGCACACGACAGGCACGCCACTGGCGCGCGACAAAATCTCTTGCTATGAGCGGCATTGGTTCGATAAGAAATAATAAGAACACTGGGAGGAAGAGAGAGTGAGAAAGAGAAAGAGAGAGTGAGAAAGAGAAAGAGAGAGAGAGAGAGAGAGAGAGAGAGAGAGAGAGAGAGAGAGAGAGAGAGAGAGAGAGAGAGAGAGAGAGAGAGAGAGAGAGAGAGAGAGAGAGAGAGAGAGAGAGAGAGAGAGAGAGAGAGAGAGAGACAGAGACAGAGAAAGTGAGAGTGGGACAGGCAGGCAGGCAGACAGACAGACAGACAGACAGACAGACAGACAGACAGAGACAGAGAGAGGAAAAGGAAGGCGCACAGGCCGATACAGCAGCGCTGCGCAGAGAAGATGCACCCGATCACAACACGTCTGCCGGCGTCTGCAAGGCGAGTGGAACGACCGCAAGTCGGAGGAGAGGGAGAGAGACAGAGCACCTACGCGTCACGGTTGTCAAAGCAGCAGCGTACGTTCACGCGCACGGCCTGAAAGTGGAGCAAATTCGAGTGACACTGTTTTACTTGGCGTTGACGAGAAGACTCCTCGCTGACAAGCTTTTGGCTCGGCAATACGTGTGTGCTCGCGCCGTCTCTCTCGCACACATGGTCAGGTGCCTCCTCTGCCCGTCACCCTGGACCTGTCCCCGCCCCCCTGTGCCCCCAATGCGCATACCAGCACTCGACTCCACTGATAAAAATATTCCGACAGCTCACTTAAAAAGTAAAGACCGTGAGTACACAAGCGAAAACAAATATGTTTTGCTCTTTTACTTTTTTTACACGACCCTTTACGGGTTATCGATTTTTTTGAATGTTTTTTTTTTTGGTTTCTGTGACCCATATTCCACGCGAAACTACAGAATGGTTCGGAATACGAGAAAAATTTTACTGACGTCTAGAGTTCTCGTTATTGAGCCCAACAGTACAGTACTGATGGTTCGAGCAGAGCGGTAGCACGGCCGTATCTCCTTTCATCCCCCTGAGAGGGAGAGAAGGAGAGAGAGAGAGAGAGAGAGAGGGAGAGAGAGAGAGAGAGAGAGAGAGAGAGAGAGAGAGAGAGAGAGAGAGAGGAGGGGGGGGGGGGGGGGGGGAGTGAGTGAGGGTGATTGGCAGGTACACTACGTGAGTGCATGCTAGGCCTGCTGACCCACACACCCACACAATAATAATCATTGTTGGTAGACCCCCTCCCCCATCTCTCTCTCTCTCTCTCTCTCTCTCTCTCTCTCTCTCTCTCTCTCTCTCTCTCTCTCTCTCTCTCTCTCTCTCTCTCTCTCTCTCGCTCTCTCTCTCTCTCTCTCTCTCTTTCTCGCACTCTGTGTCTCACTCTCACTCTTCCTGTTGTGGGTCGGATTTTGTTTAGACGCCGCTCTGTCGGGATGGGAGATCCTGAAGCCCGCGGCCAGGCAGCAGGCAGCCTTATGGGTCCCGCGCTGCGGCGGGGGCGGCGGGGGCGGCGGCGGCTGGCCCAGCAAGCAGATGCGGCGGAAGGGGCGAAAAAGTGGTGCCAACACAGCCAGCTGGACTTGTGATTAAATTTCCGGGGAACGACGTCACATTATTCATATCGCTCTCATAAATCGAGAAGGTCCACGCAATCACCAGCGAGTTTCAATCTCCCCAACCCCCCTACCGTTTCAACCCCTGTACCTTTCGCTAGGGGCGCGCGCGCGCATAACCGAGCGGTGGCTTGAGGGAGACGGAGAGAGCGAGAACCAGAGAGAGAGAGAGAGAGAGAGAGAGAGAGAGAGAGAGAGAGAGAGAGAGAGAGAGAGAGAGAGAGAGAGAGAGAGAGAGAGAGAGAGAGAGAGAGAGAGAGAGAGAGAGAGAGAAGGGTAGGGAGCAGCTGCACATTAAAATGGCGTCGTCAGAGACTCTTCATCCCACGCTTATCGAGGCCGGGGGGGTCATCGCTAAATATCTTTTAGATTAAGGAACAACTCCGCCGAGTGAAATGCCGAAGTGTTTCCTAAAATTAAACGATAAGGGGTAGGAAGATTGGAGTCGCAGCCCCGAGGCACCGAGTCCCCACAGCGTCCTCAGACAGACGCGATCTCGGACGCGATCAGTTTTTTTCCCTCTCCCTTAAGTTGGCAGTAATTGTGTTTGCGAGTAACGACAGCCCGGGTAGTGATGGCAGCACTGGAGTGTCGCGGGGTCTCTGAAATAGACTAGAGAGAAGCGACAGGCCAACAGGTGAAGGCCTCTCAAATTGTCAATTGTCCTCATTTATGCAGATTTCTTTGCAAACTGAGTTAGAGCGGACGCGCCATATCCCAAACACTTATCACCAGCCCTTATCACCGCCCTTGGGTTGGGTGGCTCTAGGAGGAAACAGCCTGGGCTTTACACACATTCACAATCAGGTTCACATTCACATTCATCGTACACGGCAACCGCGCGGCCGTATTTTTTTTTTCCTAACATCTGCGGCGACGCGGAAAGGGATGGAGGAGTCGAGTTTCAAAGACTGAGCAGACTGGGTCACTCGTACATCGTACAGCAGCAGCGGCAGAAGCGGCACCGGCAGAGTTGGCGCTGAAAAGAAATGGAGCCGTAATTACGAGGCTGTATATACGGAGAGAGAAAGAGAGAGAGAGAGAGAGAGAGAGAGAGAGAGAGAGAGAGAGAGAGAGAGAGAGAGAGAGAGACACTGTGGCGGGCCACTGCCGGCAGCATGGCCGAGCTTCACCGACCTCCACTTTACGGTGCCATAAGTCAGGGGCTTACGTGCCGGCATCTGATCGGACACAGGGCTCCACAGGGCGTCCCGAAAGCGCTGGCCAGCCGTCAGCCGCTATGATCAGCCGCATGATTGAAAGAGCGTCGTTTCGTTACCACAGATTAACTACACGGAGAAAAAATGTTGGTGGTCACGACTAATTTTTAAGTTGACTTAGACAAGCAGAAATTTTGTGTTCGGAGAACTAAAATTTTGTTGGGGGAACGAAATTTTAGTTGCACTAACGCAACGTTGGTTGCTGCAACGCAGAGGTTCGCTAAAGGAGCAAAACACAGAAAAAATTGTTTAGTGCCCGAACCTCTTTGTTGGAGCAAAGTTTCGTTGGTACAACTAAAATTTATTTCCCCAACAAAATTTATTTCTCCGAACAAAAATTTACAGCTTGTCTGAAAATCAACTGAAAAGTTGGTTGTGACCACAAATCTTTTTTCTCCATACCGAGTATGAGTCACACATGATGTCCTCGTCGTCCGATTCAGGCGGTGATACGAGACTTTGAAGGAAGGTCGTGCTGTCTTGAAAACCACTACCTAATTGTTTCAGAAAAAATAAGTCGTGTATTTTTTTTAGGTATTTGAACTTTGAGGGAAAACTTACGGTAAGTTTTTGAATTTTCCCGGAAAATCTCAGAGACCTGAGTTAGACTCAGCTCGGCGCCAGTATTTGAAAAAAAAAAATGGGGTCACATGACCTTTTAGGACACTTCTGGAGCACACCAGCACACCCCGCTCTGACTCGACCCGTATGTTTTCGGGTTACGAGGCCACGTTGTGCCGCGCCGTGTCAGCGGAATGAAACAGCCGCCGGGAGACAAGACGTCTACTGAGCGCACACGTGCGGGTTACGGCCCGGGTCCTAGTCCCGGAGGGGGCGCGAGCGGCACGCAGACGACGCTAGTGTGTCGGGCTGCCAAGTGGTGGCACGGGGCTCACTCTCATGGGACGTTGACGAGGTGAGGGACAGAGATGACGCGGGAAGAGAGAGACGGGGATATCACCTGAGATTTCCGAGACGGACGGCCGTGTGACCCGGCGGCTGCCAGACCGTCAAAACAGACCCTTGCTTTTGTCCCATTTTCTCCTCCGCTGACATCATAACAGCAAATGGAAATGTCAGATCAAAACTAAAAACAACGACGTTTTGTGAGGAGATAGTCGAAGTATGTTTCAAACTCTATGCATGAATTTCTGCCGGCATTTGCCTCGCTGATATGCGCACAAAACAAACGTTAGGAATCAGTGTGGATCTGTAAATTTTCAGAAAAACAGAAAATATGACTTTCTAAAAATATGATATTTACAATTGACGGTCAAAAAAAAAGGAAAGGGGGGGGTGAAAATTTTCAAGTTTTACTCGAAATTTTCAATGAAAAATTTTCGATGAAAAATTCGTGTATTTTGCATCTCCGTTTCCGAGCGTATGTCGTCGAGTGGTTGCTGTGCGAACCCTTGATGTCCCCCGGGAGCCTTAGGGCAGGACAGGGACCGGCGGGCGGACGGGCGTCCCGTGACGAACACCAACAAGTCATTCGAATGCCAATACTCTCTTCTTTTTCTTCTTTTGCCCGGGGGATGTAGGTCAGCTTGAGGCCTTTGTAGCCCTGCCAGCACCTAGAGGACCACCGGTCGTATTGGGGTCGGTCCGTCATACAACGTTGTCAGTGCAACGAGGCCGTCTAGGTGAAACGCCGTGTCTTAGCAGAGCATTAGCCTGAGGAACCTGGGCAGTCTCTCTCTACCCTGATCCTCCTCTTCATCTCTCAGGCTGACCAACTGACCGCCATCGGTCGCACAGCACTGCCAGCCTCATGTGTTTTTTAAAAATACATGACTGTTTCATATGCTGCTGGACATACGAAAGTTGACAAATATATTTTTCTTACTCCGAGTCTGCCTACCGCATTGGATGCAAACTATACGCTAACGCTGTCGAGCCGTAGGAACATAAAGGAGTTCGTGACCTGCTGACTTGTATGAAGAACAAAAAATGATAAAAGAAACGTTCTTGATTGCCAGTGGCAGATGATCAATCACCGGCGAAAATGCTGCGTGTCATTATTTAGCGAGTCACTTTCCAACGGCGAAAAGAATATTATTTTTGTCCCGCCGCTGGCCCCAATAATGAGCCGGCGACCATCAGTCAAATGGGGCAGCAGAGTAGGGGCGCACCTCAGTCAAATGGGGCAGCAGAAGAGGGACGCCTGGACACCTCAGTCAAATGGGGCGGCACTCCTTTTGTACCTCGCCTCAAACCCAAACCAAAATCAGGAGAAGGGTTTGCGTACACCTTGCTGTAGAGAGGTGCGTGCGCTGAAAAATACAGGCAGAGGCCCCCTATCTGGGCCAAAGTCACGGCATTGGTGTGTGTGTGTGTGTGTGTGTACACCCGCATGAGTCGGACGTGTTTACCAACTCATCGCGCCTCTGCGAGCATGCGAGCAACGCTTTCCTCCGGAACCTGTGCAGTTGAGCGTCATTCTGGTTTGCCGGTGGTGGGGAAGGGGGGAGGGGCGGGGGGCGCACGACCTTGTCTGAGAGAGAAAATTCAGAGAAAGAGAGAAAGAGAGAGAGAGAGAGAGGGGCGCACGTGTTATGTCGGGCAGGGACATCGAGGTCTCTCCGTTGTCCTTAAATTACATAACAACGACCACAACGCCTAACAAATCTTTTTTGGCGATAACCCGCACTCGAACACGTCATGTCATTCTTTTATCTCCACCAACATTTATTGACACCTTCAATTCGGTCATACACATTTAGAAAAGTAAAAAAAATAAAACAAGAAACTAACACGACACAGCGCTAGAAAAAGGTAAACTTTGAAATGAATTTCAAAGAGATCATTTGACCATTTCAGTCTTCTGGACTGTTTGAAAATGGTTAGACTGGTTGATTTCCAACTCTGCAATGGCAAACAATAGAGTACTCTGGAGAAGCCTGAATCGGCAGTAAGAAGTCAAAACAGGAAAGAAGAATCCCGGAGTAAGTATGAGAAATCGCGTGATTATTGAAGGACAGTATGGGGTTCCGAATATTTGCATTATCATACTTCCCCTACATTCTTCTTCTTCGTTTCGACTTCTCACTTCCGTTCTGAGCTTCTCCGGAGTACTCTATTGGTTAGCAGCACTTGCTGCTAATTTACAGTGTTTTTTTTTTCCTTTTTTTTTTCAAGCAGTGCATAGCCTGGGCGTGTCGCTCTGTGCGTCACGAGGTTTGTGGACGGCCAGCAGATCTCGGTTCTCGGCGCGTCTGCCAACGCGTGCGGGGCTGCTGCGCTCTCCTTAGCGAAAGTAGTGGAGAGAAGCCGCGTCACCACTAAACAACAACGGAACGGCGCTCGGCGCCCCCTGTGCACGGCTCGGGAGGGCCTCCCTCTCTCGCTCGCACACGTGCAGATCAGCGGCCGACGTAAACAAGGACGGAGCGCGAGGAGCATGGGATGAGTGGAGGCGGCCGGCGAACGGATCCATCAGCAGAACTTACGCAGCGAGAGCGTGCCCTCATCACCCCGCCGCTGCCGCCACCGCTGCCGCCACCGCTGCCGCCACCGCTGCCGCTGCCGCCGCTGCCGCCGCCACCGCCGCTTCCAGTGAGGCCCAACCAGAAAACAGTTCCTTGTAGCTGCACCCGTGACGTCATGAGGTTCTTGCCGCCGCCGTTGCTGCTGTAGCTGCGGTTCGGGGGAAAGTCGGCAAGAAAAGCAGCCATTCTTCTTCTGGCGGCGCGATGCGCCATCATGTGTTTTGCCGCGCCGTTCTCCCTACACCTCGTTTGTTTTTTTCCCCCTGCCATGCCATTATCAAGCAGCCAATAAAAACAGAAAACAATACCCCGAATAGAGAGGAGGCCTGAGAGTAAGGGTCGAGATCGGGATATGCTCTGCCACTGAGGGCAAGTCAGTGGCGGCTATGGTGCGCGGAGAATAAAGATTAATAGTCGCAACCAATTTTTATGTTTATTTTCAGACAAGCAGTAAATTTTTCGTCGCAGAACTAAAATTTTGTGGAGGGAACGCTTTGTTAGTTGCACTAACGAAACGTTAGTTGCTCCAACAAAGAGATATGTTCGTTGCGGGCACTAAAGCATTTTTTTTCTGCTTTTTGCTCTGCGTTGAAGCAACTAACGTTGCGGTGGTGCAGCTAACAAAATACCCCAACAAAATTTTGGTTCGCCGAACAAAAATTTACTACTTGGCTGAAAATCAACCCTAAAAATTAATTGCGGCCACTAATATTTCTTCTGTGTGTGTGTGTGTGTGTGTGTGTGTGTGCGTGCGTGCGTGCGCGCGCGTGTAGTGCCGAGCACTATCAGTCAGAGCCTCTGCTGGACAGGGAAGCGGCTCCCCCACCTGTGGCCTCGCAACAAACAGTGGTGAGTCGTAGAGGAGACGAGAGTTGAAACGTGTTGGGGCCAATTTCTTTCCGCTCTAATTTATCACTGCTGCCCCCGCTAGCAGACGACATCACTAAAGCAGCTGCTCTCATTCCTTTATTTTCTCACCGCCAGCCACCCCGAACTAACACTGGCAGAATAATTAGTATTTTGTGAACAAAACGTAAACCCTGCGATTACTTATTTGGAAAGTTGCGTTGAATAGAGGTTTCCAACGAGGCTTGGAAGCCGGAGCTGAAGAACAAAAACACTTCTAGACTGGAAACTCCCGACAGCAGGTATGAGAAATACCGATGCAGAAGGGCTCTATGGGATCTAACCTCCCAATTCACTCAAAACGCCATTTAAGTTTCTCATACATGCCCTCGAGAGTTAATTTCCGGTCTGGGAGTGTTTTTGTTCTTCGGCTTCCGTTTCCAAGTCTCCTTGGAAACCTCTATTCTGATTGTGAACTCGTGAACAGTGCGTTTGTGAGGACGTTTCCACAATGCTATTGTGTGCGTGTTTTTAATTTCGTCCCCTGCAGAATTTCGCCCCCCCGGGGCGTATTGCAGAGTGCGCAAAGTTCATTTCCCTCTCACAGAGCCGAGCTGGGCGCCGGGCACTGCAGCGGGGAGGGCAACGAACAGACGTAAGCGTGCAGCTAATTCCCTCCACGCCCAGCACCCCGCCGGGACCCCGCCGGGCCCCGGCTAGCCGTGCAGTTCGCTGTCATGGGCGTTGCCGAAGCGTCCCGCACTGCAGTCCAACGCGGCGCAAATGTCGAGACCAATCAGGGGAACGCCTTTAGCAGCCGGCGCATCCTGGCAGGAAACGACAGGGGCGTTACACCGCCAGCAAACGGCACGGCACCAGCAGACGACTCCACACCATCAGACGACACGTCCACTAGCAGACGACACGCCACCAGCAGACGACACCACACCGGCAGACGACACCTCACCAGCAGACGACATACCCGTACAACCGGGCACAAACCTGCCTATTTACCAGTGTATGACTTTGTGATGAAGACTAGTCAACAACAACAAGGGTTCCCCCGCTACAGGCCGATTGTGGCAACAGACGACGCTAGCAGACGACGCGGCGCCGCCGCAGGGGCCGAGTGGAGGGAAAGGGGGAGGGGAGGGGGGGGATCAGAGAGAGTGAGAGAGAGAGAGAGAGAGAGAGAGAGAGAGAGAGAGAGAGAGAGAGAGAGAGAGAGAGAGAGAGAGAGAGAGAGAGAGAGAGAGAGGGGGGCTGACGGCGACGTGTTTTGGGGTGTGTATCTTTCTCACTGATCCGGCGTGGCTGCGGTCCAACCCCCTCCCCACTTCTCCCCACCCTCCCCACCTCTCCGTTCGTTACGGGTATATCCGCGACATTATCTGTTGGAGCGTGTAGAGGCGGCCAACACATCAACACCGCGGCCCGGGCCGGTCCGAGCCGATAGAGGATGGCGAGGGGGTGTCGACTCCTAAAAATGGTATCTGTGGCACTACGGAATGTAATAGACCCGGATTACCCGGATTACCTGGGTAACCTCGGATCAACCTGGATTACCTCGCATTACCCCGGATTACTTTGGATTACCCTGTATTACCTAGGTAATACACATTGTATATAATCAAATATGGGCCGTATACAAGTGTGTACAAATCGTATATGAGACCATATACGATTCATATATGATCCTATATATGAGCTGTATGTGAAGTTGTATATAGGTCATATACAGCCACATTCACCTATACAACCGTATAGGAATCGTATACAAGGTAGGCCTTGTATATACGGGTTAATATATGATAAGTATACGATCCATATACACTTGTAAACGGCCCCTATATGATGTTTAGGTATGGCCCCATATACAATTATATACGATTCGTATGTAGTCCCCTCTTTTTACCCGAGGGAGCTCTGAAGTTAGCTGTTACCTCTTCGGAGGATGGAGGCGAGCTTGGCAACCGAGAAGCGGTCTGGGTCTGCAAGTGCGTGGCCAAGGGCTTCGTGGAAACCAGCGGGGAACGGGAAGGCCGTGGACCACGGCAGGCGCGGCTCTTTTGCCAAGGGAGGGGTCTCCTCGAAAGCGTCAACATATTTTTTTTTAATGTGAAAGATCTAAATTTGATTTGACGAGTTGTGCAATTACAAAGGGAACATTAAAAAAAAAAACTCACAAACTTACAAAATGTAAGAAACACATAGTATTCACATATTCACACTTACATTTTTAAGAAAAATCATTCTAGAAAGACTGTCTAATTTTGCGGGTAACATCTCTACATTCCATTCACAGCGATTAAAAGTCGACGGGCTGACGATGTTTCACCGCGAAAAACCATTGACAAATCAAAACTGCATGTGATATGGAGAGGTGGCCGGCGCCCTTCGGGCGCCACATGGGCCAAGGGGGCGGGGGGGGGGGGGGGGGGGTACCCCCATTACCCCCCCCCCCCCCCGGAGCCGCGCCTGGACCGCGGGTGCCAGCCGTGCCCAGCCGCGTGGCCCTTCAGCCTCCTCCCAGGGGCCGTCCGAAAACTATATAACGCTGGCGATGTTGCCGGCTTTGTCGCCGGGGGCTGTTTATTTCCTGTGAAAACCTTTCTCTCTCTCTCTCTCTCTCTCTCTCTCTCTCTCTCTCTCTCTCTCTCTCTCTCTCTCTCTCTCTCTCGCCATAACGCTCTCCTCGGTTACCCCGGTCGACCCGACCCGACTATGAGAACGTGATGTATCTTCTCTGCGCGAAGCGCCGCCTCACCGCCCCAATGATGTGTGACTGAGGAAGGGCGACAGAGAGAGAGAGAGAGATGGAGAGAGAGACAGAGACAGGGACAGAGACAGAGACAGACAGAGACAGAGACAGAGAGAGAGAGAGAGAGAGAGAGACAGGGACAGAGACAGAGACAGACAGAGACAGAGACAGAGAGAGAGAGAGAGAGAGAGAGACGGAGTGTTTTGTTTGCATTCTCTTTTGAGTCCCCGAGCATTTGTCAAACCGGTTTGAAAATAGCCTGAGACGTAGCCGCCGAAGACTTTGGCTGCGCAGGGCTGGAAGCACCCCTCCCCCTCCCCCTCAGCCTGAGCCGACACTGATGCATCTCCCTTTGTCTGTCTCGCTGCGGCGTTGCCCCGCGCCACTTCCGCCCCGCCTGCAGCGCCCGGAGCGCCCGCCGACTGGAGGATAGGCAGTGCGCCACTCAGCCATGCGCTGGTGTTGCCTACCTCACAGGCTGTCCGGCGGGCGGCGCCACCACACAGATGTGCCAGCTCTGGACTAATGGCTGGGATCCAAACCCCCTGTTTCAATTTGGTGCCGGACGGCGAGCGGAAGGGACAAGGTCCCGCAGGGCGGAGGGCCGGCCCCGGGGTAGCTGTGAGGCCGAGGCAGGGCCCGCCAGAGGCCACACACCGGTCCGCTTCCGGTCACCCCCCCCCTTCCCCCCTCTCCCGGAAGAACCCGCAGCTCTCCGAACTGTGAATACTAGGAGCGAACTGCCGCGCGGTGGTGTTCGCAGCCGGCACCAGTCGCCGCTTCGCCGTGCGGCGCACCGCTGGGCCCCGAAATACTCGTCCTCCCTCATCGGCGTGGACCTTCAGGGGCCCTAAATACGTCGGGACCCTCCGCGTGGACCCCAAGGGCCTACAGGGTACCGGCCGGGGTAGAGCAGGGCCGGCGGCAGGGCCGACACTGCAGCCGCGGGCACCAAAGGGACGCGGCCCGCACTGGTGCCGTCTATTCTGGGAGGCGCTGTGCCAAGTCCGGCGGGGGGGGGGGGGGGGGGGGGCGGCCGGCGGGCGGCCGGCAGACAGACGGACAGCCCTGTATCTGCCAGCAGCGGAGCGGAGCCGGAGGGGGTTCTGTCCGAAGACAACACACATGTGCTCTGAATACGTCACTCGCAAGACGTCACACTCTGAGAAGAGAGGGAAAGGGCCGCGTGGCGGGGCGTGGCGGGGCGTGGCGGGGCGTGGCGGGGCGTGGCGGGGCGTGGCGGCGCGCAGGTCTCGACTGCAGCCGCGGCTATTTAAGCATGGCCGCATGGCGTGGACCGTCAGTCTGATCGCAGACAGAGAGCACCTCAGTGCGTCCTCCTCTCTCACACAAGTGCGTGTGTGTGCGCGTGTGTGTGCGTGCGATCGCGGTGCATCTAGTACTTTTGGCGACTTTTGGTGACTTTCCGGTGACTTTTACGCGACTTCGTCGCGGTGACAGTTTTGGTGGTGACAACAGTGCTACCCGCGGGTACCGTACGAGCTCACCTCCACGATGAAGCAGTTCCTGGACGTGGTCAACGCGGTCACCCTCAACCAGCTGCACGCCGGCGGGGACAAAATGCGGTGAGCTGCGGGAGGCAATTTGGTGACTGAATTCAGGGAGATGAATTCGGTACACGAATAAAGGGAAATAAATTCACATGAATTCAGGGAAATTAATTCGGGTATTGAACTCAACTAATGAACGATACAAAAGTGGTGAAAGTTGATTGCGGTCTAAAGTTTACGAAGACAATAGGCTGGAATCGAACTCAAACGGAACTCAACGAGTGCACGCGCAGGCCGTTTGAATTCAGTGACTGGATTCACTATCACTAGTGGCTCGAGCGAGCTTCGCTGATAAGGGAGCGGTCGAAAACATTTCCAGAACAACAGCGCGCGGAACCATTTCCAGCAACGCGTAGCGGCGCAGTAAGCAAAGCGCTCGGTCAAACATGTTGACTGGCTTCACACAGGGTTTTGGCGAGAAGTTTACGTGTGCGGGGGCTGAGGGGTTCAAAGAGATCCAGCGCATCGCAGCGC
>CM076256.1:7281779-7306779 GCA_038380765.1 Odontothrips loti | reverse complement strand
GCCGGGCCGGGCCGGTTGGGCGGGGAGTCCACCGAAAGCTCTTGTGACTAAGGCAAAATGGTCCTGGGGGAGCGACTCTGAAATGAGACTGAATCAAGCTAGATGATTCAGTCTTGAATAAGATATTTAAAAATTAAACCTTTTCAAAAATTAAACCTTCTCAAAAATTAAATCTTTAGAAAATTAAATCTTTAAAAAAATCTTCTCACACTTTTTTTAAATTCAGCCCTGGGTTCGAAGTTTACCAAGACCTAGTGCAGATGCTCGATACGTGCTGGTTGCTGGTACAGGGGTAATTTCGAAAACCGCACGCGAATAACGAGTTTAAGCAATCGAAACTGGAAAGTGGCACTGATTCTTCCCCTCTCCGCCCCCCGCCCCCCCTGGGGGCGTGCACGCCTTGAGCACGCGGGCTGCGGGGGGCCCAAGGTCGCGGCACCTCCGCTCCCCGTCTGCGCTCCGTCTCTGCCCGAGATACACGGCTCTGTTGTGACGGCGGCCCGGACTGCTCGATCTTCGCTCACGCCCGACCCGGCCCGGTCCGTGGCGAGGGTTCGCAAGGGTTCGCTCCTCTGCACGGTAAACACGCAAAGAATTACGACCTGCTAATTCGGCATGACCTTTGCTTCGTGGGAAGGGAGTGGAAGTGGAAATCTGCGCGCGCAGACAAAGATTTCCCTTCCGCGCGCGCCCTACCCGCGTCTGATCATTATCATCAACACTGTTTGCTCTCCGATTCCGCGAATCAAAGCGGAGCGCTTCAAAAGGGGCGTGCGGACTCTGGGCCTGCACAGCTCACCGACTTTCTTCTTTTTGGTTTTGATGTGTCGGGAAGGCAAAGGCAAATAGGCAAAGGCGAACAAGGAATACATTTGCCTGTCTCCAGTCACGACTAGCGAGTTCTAGTGTGCTCTACCGAGCTCTAGCGTGCTCTAGCATGCTCTACCGAGCTCTAGCGGGGTCCACCGCATCCCCTCCCTTCCTCCACACACAGCTGACTGGTGCAGCGCCCATCCATCTGCACCACTGCTGCACCTCTCCTCGCATCGCCCCTGCCCCGTTCACGTTTTCTCCCTGGAAAACCTTCCCGGGAGATTTTCTTCTTCGCTATTTGTCTGCGGCCAGTCGGCTGGAACACAAGAACACACTCCGATGGGCAAAACCCTATCCCTACTCATTACTTAAATATTAAAACCGATACACACTGCAAATCCCCGGGTGGCCCAGTGCAGCACTGTTCGAATTTTCATGTCCCTGAAAAATCCATCAATATTTTGACTTTATGTGAATCTCAAAAAACAGCTAATAAAACTGTGAAGTTTTTTGAGCGCCAAACGCGCCCTTGCCAGCAATGGCGCCATATTGTGACAAGAATTAATCTCGTTCCGGCAGCCATCTTCCCCTAAACCCACTCGGTCGCGACTGATGATGCCGGCAAAGTCGATTTTCCAGAGAACATGGCTGACATGAGGCGGGACAAAAACTAGGTTAGGTGCTTGATGAGCGACGCTCCGAGCGCCCTCTGCAGGCCGGGAGGGCCGGGGCGCTTTGTGCCGTGAATGAGTGGGGAGAGGAGTGGGGTAGAATTGAATTGACGAACACGGGCAAAGAAAAGTGAAAGAGGGGTAGAGGGGCGTTATCCGACGAGAGACATACTGAGAATGAAAGAATCAAGATCAGCGCAGGAAAGTTGTGGGCGGCGAGGGAAAATCACTTGCAGTGGCGTAGGCAGCGCAGTAGCCACAAATTCACTTTTAATTTTATTTAACTTTGGTTGTATTGTCTTCTGTTTACTTTTCTGACAAAAACGTGACCCGGAACATTCAAGCAGCAGCCGGGCTACAGAACGTGACGGAGTATTTGAACCTGCGACTCTTTCTGATTCCAGGAGCAGCAGTGTGTCCCCGGGGCCGTGCCAGGCGCCATCGCAGCCCGTGCAGCGAGCGCGGTCCATGCGGACACCCGTGCGCAGCCCCTCCGACTGTTCCATGGGAGGCGGCGGCCGCCCCCGGCGCGCCCGCCCCCGGCCCCGCCCCCGCCCCCGCTCCCACAGCCGCGGCTACTACGTGTTCGGCTCCAGCTCCTCCGACGATGACGACGACGCTGCCAAGCAGGACGAGTACTACCTGCTGAGGAACTTCGCCATCACGGGCAAAGGGGTCGTCAACCGGGGCGACTCGGTCAAGAGCAGGCGCTCCAGCGCGGACAGCAACGGCTGCCCGAGGTGAGGAGCCCTGCTTCCGGTACGACCGCACTTCCGGTTTACTTCCTGTTTCTCACCGCCCGCGTCCCCTATGATTACAGCCCCGCGGAGCGGTCTCGCAGCCCCACCAAGGTGGTTGACTCCCGCGTGCCCCCCAGCGACCACCACGTCTACCGGGTGGTTATCCTGGGAGCACAGGGCGTCGGCAAGTCGTCCCTCGTCCAGCAGTTTAGCACCTCGGACTTCCTACACGCCTACTGCGCCTCCCCGGAAGTCGACGACCGGGAGCGCTCCGTCAACGTCCTCCTGAACGGCGAGGAGTCTGAGCTGTCCTTCCTGGAGCAGCACGACGCGGACGTGACGGTAAGTGCCGGCTACGCCACTTGGCAGCACTTGTTGTAGTCGGCCAGCACTAATGACGGTACTGATCTGCAGGCTGACTACGAGCTGGAGCCCCACGCATTCTGCGTCGTCTTCGCCGCCACGGACCGAAGCAGCTTCCGGCTGGCGCTGGACGCCCTGGAGCGGCTCTGGCAGTCGGAGACGGTGGGCACCAAGGCCGTCATCCTGGTGGCCAACAAGACAGACCTGGTGCGGGGCCGCGCCGTCAGCACGGAGGAGGCCAAATCGGCCGCCACCCAGTACGACTGCAAGTACATCGAGACGTCGGTGGCCATCAACCACAACGTGGACGAGCTGCTCGTCGGCCTCCTCACCCAGATCCGGCTCAAGCTCAAGGACCCCGAGAAGTCGAGGAGCATCTTCCGTAAGCGCAGCTTCTCTCGGAGGAAGTCACTAGGCAAGATGGCAGACATCGCGCAACTCGAGCCTACAGACGTTCTCTCCAGGACGAGCTCGAGGCCGCAGGGGACGCAGGCCACCGAGATCCACACTCGCAAGATCTACCGGGGCTCGAAGACGTCTGCGTCCTTCAGGATGAAAAGCCTCCTGGACAAAGTCCTGGCCCGCGACTCTAAGGCCAAGAGCTGCGAGAAGCTCCACGTCCTGTAGCTAAAGCTTACCTGCGGACTCCACGTGGTGCTGCCCAGCTGGCAGCATTGCAACCGTCTGTGATGCCTCCATTGACATGCCATTGAGGTCCGAAGATGCAGGGACACAACGGTCATCATGTAGCCGAACCCTGTCATAATGACTGATTTTCGCTGACTGACTTGGGTGAATTCATGGAGCTCTTTTGGACCAAAAAGACCCACCTGGGCCATAGCAACGACTGATATTATTGTTTTGTTTTTCTGTGTAATTGTTGTAGCGTTAAGTATTGTAAGCGTGGGTTACTAGAAAACGATTTCTTATGAAAGATGGTCTTTTTATTGTGATTGCTGCCAGGTAGATTCTACCCCCTCTACCTCTGTGAACAGTTTCCTAGCTCTTGTTAGCTCAAATTCGACTAAATGCAGTTGAAGATTGTTAAACTGAAGTGTTGTTATTTATATTTCAAGTATGAAGTATGTTGTGACAAGTTTCGTCTAATGTGTCATGTTATTGTGCATTTCCTCTAGAAGTATAATAAAAACTAAATATAAGACTAGACTGTTTTAGAAGGCTTTCCCACCCTCGGAAAAGAACTCTTTTTTAGTTTTATTTAACTTTGATATACACGATCAATTTACAAAACACGAGTCCCTCATATCAATGAGAAACACAGTCTCCCGAAATACGAAAAAATAACTAACACGTACAAGGTAAATAACGGAGCTGCTCAACGGCAGAAACTCCAAAAGTCAATTAAAATATTCACACAGGTCATGTACAAAACATTTTGATTTCAATGTTATAAGGAAACACCACACATTCGTTCCAGGTCTCGAAACATACAGAAGAAAATTTGGATTGTCATTCGTGACAACAACAATGGCACTGCATAAGGTGTGCGTTCACAAAAGAAATGGTTGGCATGTCTTATAAATCATGTGCTATGGGAAGTTTCATGGGTATAGATACGGCATCCTTCCAAATGTTTCTTTTATACAAACGCTAGAATAATGCAAGTGTACAGACACAACGCCTCCAAACCATTCACGTCATTCATTCGATATGTCCTACCGACAACGAGCACTAAACATGCAGGGAAATTATTTGCGTTAATTGGACCTTAGACATCTGCTTTCTATGCTTAAAAATTTTACAGTTCATTCCCCATCACCTACTGCGGGGAAGATAATTGAACGCTATATTAATGGACCCAACAGCCAGCCCCCGTAAAAGAAATGAAATGAAAACAGTTCGTCATGGTCTGATTTTTTCGTACTATTCGACTGCGTCTGATCTGAAACTTACGAAATAAAAAGTTGCTTAAACTTGGAACCACTGTTCAGCAACCCAAGCTTCACATCTAAAACTGTAATAAAGCAAGGCTTTATTACGTAATTTACCCGGTATGTCCGAACACGGATAAAACTCGGTTTATCCACCAAAGAATTGGAAAAACAAACAGAAAGTAAGGAAACTTGAAACTAATAGTATGTAGAAAAAAAATTCTCAATACGAAAACGTACACTGAGATGCGAAGAAGCGAGAAAATTGTCGTGCAGTGAAAAACAATACAATTAAAAATGGGATGAGTCGTCACATTTTTGACAGACTTCAAAGTTTCAAAGGGCAACATTGATAATACATGTCAACATAGGACACATAGACTCGAAGTGATTTTCAGAGGTACATAGTACATATGCCGTAAACAGACGGGTTGGTAAACTAAAAGTAAATGTAAAAAAGGTCAAAAAGGAACCCTCAAATTCAGAGGAGATAGAACGATTGGCACCACTCAAAAATTTAGGAAATTCTGTCTCAGAATTCCACAGTACCAAAACCGACCATTAGAAAACCGATGCACATGCAGACTTCGTATATTCACACCCAAAGCATCTCTGCCTGCAATCGTAGGTGTAATGATTTCATACTTCCAGCCAGAAATGTAGGTACATCACTTTCGATAATGAAAGATATATTACTATTCGACAAAGCAGAGCAAAAGGGTTGTTCATGAAAAGAAACAAAACGGACGAACACCAGCGTTTTATAAAGTAGGGTCTGTAAAGTTAGCAGCGCGCGTATCTGCGAGCGTCGGGAGCGTGCGTGCGAGCGAGAAGCTGGCAACGGAGCTGGCTAATACCAAACTGCAATTTATGGTTTCAAAACTGATGAGTCCATGCAGCTCCTGGGGCATGATGGTGACCGCAGCGCACTCCCGGTACACTAGCCACTGTCGTCTTACAGGGCAGAACACCAAATACAAGAGCAGCTGAGGGTGTTCCTGTACTTCTTTGGACCTCCCATATATCGACCTAAAACTGGCCTAAACTGGTAAGGTGCCATTTGCCCCTTTTAATAATTGGGGGAAAAAAAAACGAAATTCAGTTTTTTGGAGCACAGTGTGTTTGCACCGCCCCCTAGACGCTGTTTCGTTATGAAAATGGTGCCTCACAGCACTTATGACCCCGAAAAAGCCGAGGAACACTTTTACGCCCACAAGGTAGGCAACCCAAACTGCACGTCAATTCTAGCGCCTAACACGACGAAACCACGGTCGTTTCTGAGCAGCTAAGGGTGCTCCTGTACTTTTTTGGACCTCCCCTATCGACATATATAAATTTAATTAAAATCCAGAACACAAAAATATTTTCGCCTTTGCCTAACACGACGAAACCACGGTCGTTTCTGAGCAGCTAAGGGTGCTCCTGTACTTTTTTGGACCTCCCCTATCGACATATATAAATTTAATTAAAATCCAGAACACAAAAATATTTTCGCCTTCGCCTTCGCCGGCACCAAGACACCGAGAAACATGTCCACGCCCAGAAGGTGGGCAGCCCAAACCACATTTCACGTCTTGCACACACGCTTGCACGCTCGTGCGTCCCTAACTTTACAGACCCGTCGCCTGAAATGCCTTGATGAGCTGAAATGAGGTACGGAAGACTTTGTGAAGTTGTACCACCGTTGTGCTAGGATGGGACGGGTTAAGGAATCACCAGAATTGCAACAGGTTCATAACATTATTGAATACATTCATTTTTGTGGGTTTGACACCTACAAGCAAAAGAAGCTTTGGGTACTTACATGATCGTTACTAGTGTACTAAAGGGTTGCAGACAGCGACATTATGGGTATGTACTATTATGACAACGAAAACATTCACATGTGTCTACAGGGGTTCTACACAGCGTAAATCTAGACAATCAATAAACCTGGATCGAAAACACATGCAACATACAACATCCTCATAGAGAGGTCGACTGTACTTGGTCTTGTTTCGATACAGCTATAGAAACCAATATATCACAACAATTAGCGTATTCGTTTCAAAGGGATGTACATATGACACATATCAAATTTGCACCTTAGTAGTGATAACAATTATAGCTATAGTTTCGAAAAAGTAAGGTACTGCCATAATCGGCGATCTATAAAATAACTGTTGTTTTTATTTAAAATTCTTCCGAAAATGTTTGGATGACTATGAGTAAAAATTTTAATTGGAAACAACTCGAAATTTTGTAAATGGAGAAAGGGTGCTTGAAATTTTGTCATATCAGTACTCGTGCAATTTTCATAAAAATTCACAAAAATAATGATTCGAAAGTGCACATTACAGTATAATGTGATGCTCCTACAGTAAAATCACGTCTCAGTTTGTTTCTGCTACATCTGGCAAAGCTTTCATATCAAACTTGTAACAGCTGTTGAGAACGCCATATGTTTGGACCACAAACAAGTAATTTATATTTCTAAAGCTAAACATCAATACACATTTTGATTTAGTTTCGTAAATATCTTAGTATCAAACGTCAAATATTCAAACACTTACCATGTATCGTGCAAAACCTCTAATTTTTCTCAGGATAAAATCTATTTTTATGACAAAGTAAATAACCAATCTCTTTATTCCAATAAAGTAATCTAAAAGTATCCGCTTATGAGGAAAATTTGTTTTAATGTGGGGAAAAGCGAGTGATGAATGAAAATATCACTACACCTACACATATGATACGGTGGAAAGAATATGGTTTGAATAAATCGACCCACTTTGAGGCATAACATATAAGTTCACACATCTTGAAGTATTACGATTCGAAGTAAAAAAATAACCTACGACACTACAGGTAATATACTTTATACAAGTCATTGGTTATGGCATTTCACAATTAAATCGAAAGACAAACCATTATATAATGTAACAGAACCCACCATAGGGCAGAGCCGAAGAAGTGATTTACTTAAATGTCAACTCCTGCATTTCCATCGAATTTTTTCGAATCGGGCTCTTCAGGAGTCCTACTTTTCTCTTTCAATACTGACACAGCTATCAATTTCTTTCCCGAATTTCAGTGCGACTGCAGAGTGGGTCTTACAACGTTTCCAACTAACGCCTCATTTGTTATTCCCCATATTTATTCTAGATAACGCTAGATTTTCTACGTGGTTAGCGCACACCACACACTCGGCCAGCGGACTACACCGCCAGGCGGCGCCACGGGGCGAAGTGGGGAAGAGCCGCCCCCCACCACCGCGGTGGTCTCACTCCGTGGCGCAGCCGGGAGACTACACTGGCCTTTCAGCCTCAGTCACTCACTCAGTCACACATCCACAAGCAGCACCGAAGTTTGAGGCACAAATCATCAATTTGTTCTGCCACCACTTCAAAGTGCATTAAATGTCCAATGTAACCTCTACGCCTAAAGGCGCGCGTGGCGCGCTAGTATAGGATCGTCCTCGTGATGCTACCCGATAGTAAAGAAAATAATAATAAATAAGTGACGAGTACACCCCTCAACCGTAAGGCAACGGAAAACCTACGTTATGGCGACTAAATATAGCTACAAGACTGAACTGAACTAAATGGTTCTTGGGGTCGCGTACAACAGAGACACGAGTAGCTACTAAAACGTGCATAACGTCAATAATGTACAGAAAAGGTACTAAGCGCGGCATTCAGACAAGGTATGGCAGCACAGACGGACTGAAGGTAGCACTCAGTGATTGCTGACTTAATCTTCATTGAAAGTGATCCTCTCTTTTGCTCTGCCCTAGAGTGGACTTTGATTTGGTTTGGAACATGGAATTAAATTGATGAATTCCCCGCAAAAACACAGACTGCAATACTAGGAGACAAAGAAAGAAACAAAACATTAAAGAACAAGAAGGGTGTAATTGGGGTATAAGATTCCTATACAAGAGGAAGAGGGTAATCCGTACCTATTAGGCTGTATCCCATCTCGGAGCCTTGCGTTGAAACAAAACGGTCTGAAAGACGAATACAACAACCAAGACAGCACAATGCCAATACCTACAACTTTTCAATGAAAAAACAAAGCTGAGATAAAACAAGATATTTGAAGGCGAATTTGATTTAAAATTATTTGCACTATGTCCCGATAGTATTCGCAAATAGCTGTCAAAGGCGCTTTGGATCGACTTCTGGACTTGGCTGTACATGGCTCACGCTCTTGCCAGTCAGTAGAGATCCCTAGCGTGTACTCGGACCCAAGGACGTACGGATGTCTTGAGCTTCTGGAGGAGCGACTCCAGTCATTCCAGATGCCTGCCAGCACGTCTGTACGCAAGCCATTCGAGCGCTGTAAAACTCGTCTGAAAAACCAAGAATATAAAACAACCGAAATTTCAGAGCAGAGATGTTTTCCCGTGGGAGTCACTCCTCAAAACTGAGCTGGATTACACCCAGGTTTCACTGGCCTCCTCGGACAGCGTGGTGTTTCGACGGCCGGCCCCTACGAAGCCCAAGAAATTCGTTTCCGAGATGGGACACAGCCTAACGGGCCTGCATTACAACACGTGGAGGTTCTCGCACGACTTGGACTTGGAGTCCCGGGCCCACACCTTGTCCAGGAGTCCCCTAACCTTGAGGCTGGCGGACATGCGGTTGCGCCGGCACCGGGGGCCCGGGGACCCGGGCGGCTCACCGACGCCAGGGTTGCCGTTCTTATCCTCGACACCGACGCACGTGGACGTCAGCCCGCCAACACACGACACGATCAACGGCGACCTGGAGCGGCTCTTGGACCTGGACGCGCTGCGCTTCCGGAAGATGCTCCGTGTCCGCTCCGGGTCCTGGAGCTTGAGCCGAATCTGCGTCAGGATGCCGACCAGAAGCTCGTCCACGTTGTGGTTGATGGCCACCGACGTCTCGATAAACTTGCAGTCGTACGACGTGGCGGCCGCCTTGCCCTCTGTCGACGCAAAGGGTATGAGTGGGGGCGGGGGTCCGCGATACTGGGAACTAACTTGCAAGTATTGGTGCGACACCCTTGTAAATTTCAACTACACTGGTTGAACTTTTCTAGTTTTTCCCCCTAAAATTTCAAAGTTTATTTTTGATTTAATTTTGGTACGTTTTTGAAACTTAGCGTTCCTTTTCTTTAAATATGGGTCGCTTGAATTTGAAATTTCTGTGTCAACCGCAGAGCTCACACCGCAGCCGGAAACTGTCTTACCTTCTGCCGTCACGGTCCTGCTGCGTACGAGGTCCGTCTTGTTGGCAACCAGGATGACGGCCTTGGAGCCCACGCAGCCGCTGGTCCATAGCCGCTGCAGCTCGTCCTCCGCCTTTCTAAAGCTGGACAGGTCGGACTGGGAGTAGACCACGCAATACGCGTGCGGCTCCGGCTGGCCCTCGTTCATCGGCTGTAACAAACAGTTCTAAGTCAGTAGGAGAGTCAGTTGCGCAGCAGACAGCAGAGATGATTCTACTCGTCGGCTGCAACAGAGTAAGCTCTAGGTCAGTGGGAGAGTCAGTTGCGCAGCAGACAGCAGAGATGATTCTACTCGTCGGCTGCAACAGAGTAAGCTCTAGGTCAGTGGGAGAGTCTGTCGCGCAGCAGACAGCAGAGATGATTCTACTCATCGGCTGCAACAGAGTAAGCTCTAGGTCAGAGGGAGAGTCAGTCGCGCAGCAGACAGCAGAGATGATTCTACTCATCGGCTGCAACAGAGTAAGCTCTAGGTCAGTGGGAGAGTCAGTCGCGCAGCAGACGGCAGGGATGATTCTACTCATCGGCTGCAACAGAGTAAGCTCTAGGTCAGTGGGAGAGTCAGTCGCGCAGCAGACAGCAGAGATGATTCTGCTCATCAGTTGTAACTAACGGAGTCAGCTCTAAGTCAGCGGAAGAGTCAGTGGCGCAGCAGACTGCTGAGATGATTCTGCTCGTCATGGCGTGACCTTTTCAGACCTCTGCCAAGTGGAAAGCGCACTGGAGCAGCCAATGAGAGGCGAGAGATTGGAATCGATGACGTCATGGAATGCCAATTAAGAACGGTTTGAGAAGACGACATCGACGGCCACCTGCAAAGCACAGCGGTATTTCAGTTGTACAAACGCTCCGCCCCTCTTTGAGCTTCCTCACAACGAATAACGTCCCTCCGGTTTCGCTCGCTGCTAAAGAAATACCGCCGTGTCGTTCTCGAGCTGCTCCCTACACAATTATCAGGCGCCATGGCAGCACTGCCAACGTGCCGTGGCTGGTTCAGTGAGAGCCGGTTAAAAGTTCCTCTGAGAATACGGACAACCCAGAAATATTTATATGATCTTTTACAAGCCATCTCATTCATTTTATTTATGGAACAAAACCGACGTCAATTTTTTGTCTGGCATTCGATTTTGATCGTGAGAACAAGGTTCTGTGAGAACAGGGTGGGCGGATGCCACTGTTTGCAACGGAGAAGTAGGGCCCGAGGATCAATACGGACCGGATGGCCAGCTCGCTGGACACTGTTGGCCCGGCACGGCCCTGCACAGCCCGGCACACAGGCCAACAAAATAGACCCCCCCGGTGTTGGGAAAGGGCGGACGATCTAATTTTAAACGGAAAGGCGGCGCCACGGAATCAGTTTCCCCCAAAATAAACGTGTTTGGAGAAGAAGAGTGCGAAGGACACGGGGCGGGTGGCGGCTGCCGGGGGCCACGGGCGGCCACCGGGGCCGGCCCGGCGGCTTTCTTGTGAAATAGGACAGTGACCGTCTTGGAGGGGCCAACAATAGAGCAGCGGTCGGGTTATTTCAGAAATCGACAAACCTTTCTAAATCCGTGCCGCCCCGCCCGAAATACGGGGAGGTGGTTGGCAGAACTGTGCCCGCTTATTAGCGGTCTCCGAACCACTCCGGACGGCGTGGCCCACTTCACCTGAGTCCACATGCGGGACTAACATAACCTCAAGGAGAGCGGAGCGGTGCAGCCAGCGGCCATGCTAGTCCAATGCATCGGCCCACCGCGACACATGCGGCATGACTGCCCGCTTTATGTCTTCATAAACAGAGATACGACCGTTGCTGCGGTGCGGCGCGTGTGTTGCACCTGTGAAGCGGCCGTATTCCGTCAAGTGCGCGTACACGCCGCGTCCCGGTGGCAGCGCCAGCAGCGCTCGCACGCTGGTCAAAAGCGGTCGCTCACCCTCAATTCTGTTTACTTGACTCGAGAATTTTCGCCACGCATATCGAAGGTGCTTGGTACAAGTATTGCCTTAAATTTGGGTTTTGGACTATACCTGACTCAAATATCGTCAGGAAAGCATGTATATTTTGCGCGATACTTGGAGCAAGAGGAATTGACGAGAAACACCAAGTCTGCTTGATGCGAGAATTCAGAATTTAGAGTGCTCAGCGGCGACAGAACACGGTCAAAAGCTGTTGTTTTCCCATTTTTATGAAGAATTCCTTCCAAGCCGACTTTAAAAAGTAGCGGAACATTGTCGGATGGGTACAGTGCAGCTATTCCGCACGCACACGGGCCACCCGCCTGCATCGCACTCAACAGCTTGCGCGCATAAATTTTTCGGCTCACCTGCCCATAAAAAATTTCTAGCTCGCTGCGCAGCGCGCTCTCTGTCGGCGGAGGATGGGATTAAAGGAGGGACCTTTATGAGCGCACCCATAACGACACGAGCCCAGCACGGCCGAAAAAAGGGGTGAAGCTATGTCGACATAGTTGTCAAACTGGGGCGCAATTTAGGAACAACGGCCAAAAATAAAGAGCAATAAATGGGTGCAGCGCATCTGCCTGATGGATCGTGTCCCCTGCTTCCGTCCTTATTTTTGTAGTGTGTTGCAAGCCGCGTGCCGACACAGGCGCCCCTCCCTCTCTCCCTCTTCCTCTGTCTCTGTCTCTCTCTTTCTCTCTCTCACGCACTAGCGCCATCTCCGCTCTCCGCCGCACACGCACTAGCGCCATCTCTCCTCTCTCTCTAGTGCACGCACCTTGTGTCTGTGGGTCAGTAATGACGTCACGGCCTGGGGAGTAGGGCGACCCGAGCCGTCGAGTTTATTTTATCTCCCTCCCTCCCGCTGCCCCCGACGGACAACTGTCAATACTAGACAGAGTTAGAACGCGCCCCCACCTATCGGACCCCATTATTCCGATAACTCTCCGAACGTCGCTCTGATTGCAGGCGCGGATACAGGGGAGGGGTGATGGGTGCGTCGCCCCCCCCCCCCCCCCCCCCGGGCCTCAGAAGGGCGCCGGAAATGTAGGCAACCGGTGTAAGTAGGCAAAAAGCATGACATTGCCTCCCCCTGAAGCCGCTCCTGGATCCGCTACTGTCTGATTGCTCCTCATGAAAATGAAAATGAACGGTGATGAAGGTGATTGGGGTACTCACCGTGGTATCGGATGCCGGGAGGTCGACGAAGGTGAGCTCAGACTCCTCCCCGTCCAACAGGACACACACCGACTTCTCCCCGCACTCGTCATCTGCGAACAGAACCAGGCGCTAGGTTAGGTACACACCGCTGTCCGCGGGCTGTCCCCGACAGTCCCTGTCTCCCCAGGCAGTCAGCGAAGGAAACAAAAACATTTTTACAAAACGTGTGGGTCTGCGCCAGTTCTGAAGGTCGGACCTACCCCAACCCAACAGGAACACCAACAGACCAACAGCCGCCGTTCCGGGCCCCAACGGCCCAGCCTTTGACGAGCCACGAGGGCCCTTGGTGGACCCTTGGCCCAGAATCGAAAGGCTGCGACGACGGGAAAGAAATGTGAAATCAAACAGGTCCTAAATATCCGCCGTGTCCCCCGGGCTCTGGGTTTAGAGAGCGCAGTGGCGTAGGAGCGACAGAGGCCCCGGTGAGTGAGACAGAAATAGGCGGTCCATTTCACCGATGCTTCAGGGGAGGCTACAATTTAATGTATACACACATATTCTAATATGTGAAGGTGAAATAGGGTTCTCAGAGTACTTCATAGCCTTATCTGTTTTTGCCACAAGTGCGGGACAAAATCGTGGCAGTGAGGCTGAACCCCTCTCCGGAGCTGTGTTGTCTGTCAGCTGCACGCCAGCCAAGGGATAATATTTCGGCGTTGAGTTGGGTCCAGAAGTCCAGAGTGGTCCAGTAGTTGGCACGGTACAGACAGCTGGCAGGGAGGTATTGGAGGCTGCCGATGCCGTCCCGTCTCAAACCGTCCGCATTCGGCAAGTCCCTGAGCATTTTTGTCGATGATCAGGACTCAGTGAGAACACAGCTGGAAATGAGACTGGTTTGGTGCTCAAAGGTCTGTGTGTGTGTGTGTGTGTGTGTACCACGAGGTCGGCCAAGTTCGCAAAAGCCGCCCAACATTGGAAACTCTCCCCGCCACGTGACCCGGGCGGCGCACCGCGGGCCGCGGCGGTTTGGGGCTCGGCTCTGCTCGGCTCCGTGGCTCGCCTGCCTTACTTTCGCGTCTAGGCGTCCGCATATTACCGGCGGCGTGGAGCTCAGCAGCAACCCAATACGGTTGGCAGCCTTGGGAACATCAAACGGGACCACCGCGGCTGGCAACAAACCCGCCTGCTGCCATCAATATTGGCCATATCTGTATCGACAGACTTAGGATGAGGAATAAGGAAGGTCTATTACTGTTATGGTAGCCCCTCCCCCTGACCCTCTCTCTCTTTTTGTGTTGACTAAGGATCGTCTATACGAGTATCGAGCGTTCTCTACAAGTTCTGACATCTGCCGTGATGGAATAACGCTTTCAATGGATAGAGTATGCCGCAGTGTACCCATAGGCCGGGCGTTTCGAAATTAGTGCGCGCTCTCTCGGACGGGAAAAACGAAGGCCTTCCACTTGGAGTGGAGGAATTTCGGGTGTGGACCGGGCCGAGCAGTGCGAGAGAGAGAGAGAGAGAGAGGGAGAAAATTAATGACGAAGATAGAGCACCCAGCGTCGTGGCAACACTTCGGTATGCAGGGACGCCGGGCCGCGCTCCAGAAGGCACTTCTCTCTCTCTCTCTCTCCCTTACTCGCCCTGACCTCGCGGAGACCGGCGGAGCCCCCCAAGGGGTGCGCCAACGCACCGCTCCAAGTAAAAGTCCATTTCTAAACATTCTTTGCGACCTCCTTGCTTGACCGTTTCATTATGCATCCATTTACCCCTTCCCGCCTCTCTCTCTCTCTCCAAATATTATACTTTCTGTTTTGTTAGTATTTAACTATTACTAGTTACTACTTTACTTTCTTATTTGTTTTTCTTTCTCTTTCGATTGAGAGCCGGTCAAATACGGTAGTGGGGCTTTTTAGCCTTTTGTATTTGCCTTGTTAAGAAATAAATACTCAAATACTCAAATACTCTCTCTCTCTCTCTCTCTCTCTCTCTCTCTCTCTCTCTCTCTCTCTCTCTCTCTCTCTCTCTCTCTCTCTCTCTCTCCCTTCGTCCGTTTACATTTCGTCCCGCAAAGGCACCCACCCTGCTCCCTCCCGGCGCGCATGTATAATATATATAGTTGGCCGCGGCGACGCAGCAGAACTATTCGCTAGAGGCGGCACGCGCGCGCGTGCACACACACACACACACACGCACACACACACACACACACACAACACACACACACACCCGCCTAAGCACACACACGCCCACAGAGTGTACCCGAAATATAATCACATAAAAGTCGACAGCAACTGAGCGAACTGTAACGGTCTGGGCGAATCGCTTTCAGGGGAAACAAACGTTTGTTGGCCATTAATCGAAAGAATAAAGAGAGCAAGAGGCTCTTGGAGACGTACGGGACAATCCCTGCTGCCATGACCTTGGCGGGAACGCAGCTCAGAAAGGAGACGTTGGCGCACACACGGACACATGCTCGGCTCGGCCCCCAGTCCCCGGCCTGGCTGTGGGATAGGCTGCCGTTCTCGGCCGAGTCGTCCTCCCTCGTCAGTATCGCAAAACTTAACGAGCGGTGTTGTTAATGACGGCTGGGTCAAGGGGGAGAGCAACGGAGAGAGAGAGAGAGAGAGAGAGAGAGAGAGAGAGAGAGAGAGAGAGAGAGAGAGAGAGAGAGAGAGAGGGGGGGGGGGGGGGAGGGAGGGAGCGAAAGCTGTGCTCCCACCTGTACGGCCCTATCGCTTCCGCCAGACCGATCCCGGGCGAGGGGACGAGGGGCTATGTTTAGAAGGGGAGGGCAGAGCGTGCGAGTGGGAGAGAGAAAGGCTTACACAAAGAGGTAGAGAAACAGGAGATAGAGAGAAAGGAGGGGAAAAGGGAGGAGAGAGAGATAGGGGGAGAGAGAGAGAGAGAGAGGGGGGGGAGACAGACAGACAGAGAGACAGAGAGAGCGAGATAGAGAGATTGTTAGATAGGTGTGTCCTCAGGTCACCTGTATGGGCGGCCCTCCACCGCGGCCTGTGTTGTGGTGAATAGGTGAATACCTCCCCCGTGAATATGGCGCCCCTCGAGGACATCAGCGCCATTTAATAGTGCGGGCTGTGACTGGCCCGACTAACAAAAATAAAATAAAAACAGTTCTGCAGGTTTGGCAGCAGAGGCTTCGAGCGGCGGCGGTCCCACAGCCGACGGAGGTGCCCTGCTCCATAATCCTGAGTGCGTTAACGGTGCGGGGGAAAGCTTGGCAGGTGCACAGCCCCCCGCCCGCCCCGCCCGCCCCCGCGCGCCCCCTTGTCATGGTCAGAGCTACCAGGGTCCTGAGAGGGTTCTAGTGGTGGGAACGGCTGCAGACGGCCCTGTCCGTTAGCAGTGTGGTCGTACGCCGCCGGGAGAACAAGCGCCATTCCAATGCGCTCGTCAGCTGGGCTCCAGAGGGCGCTCCAGTGGGAGCTCTGCCAGTGGGCGCGTCTGCGGCCCTGGAGGGGCGAGCAGAGCCCGGCACGTGCCCTTTGACTTAGTAAGTGAATGGAGCCTCCAGCGGTCTCCAGCGGTCTCCAGCCGGCGGCTGTCGCTCCGGAACCCCAGCGGGGCCCTCCGCTCCCTCACGTATCAGCGGTTACGGTTGACACAGTCATGGTCATCGCACAAAGTTGGGCGGTAAAAGATCTGCAGAGGCTGGTTTGGAAACTTTGCCTCACATTCAAGATTTGAGACCTGAGTGAGACTCGTCTTGGCGCTAGGATTCCTGAAATGGGGTCACAAGACCTTCTCGGGATGAAACTGAGGAGTGGCCGCGCCCTCATGTATTCCGCATTTTATATCAGAGAACGCCATACACCCAAGCGGAGTCGAACCCCGGTTTCCAACACCGCGCCTTCAGGCACTGTATCGCATAAATAGAAGTTTCCAACGTGGCTCAGAAGCGGCAGCCGAGGAACAAAAACACCTCCACACCAGAAATTCTCGAGAGCAGTTATGAAACTGTTGATGCAGAAGCGGCGCGCCAAATATGGGAAATAACCTCCAAATTCATTCACAACGCCATTCAAGATTCTAATACCTGCCCTCGAGAGTTCCCGATCTGGAAGTGTTTTAGTTCTTCAGCTTCCGTTTTCAAGTATCATTGAAAACCTGTTTTGGATTTCTAGAGGTTGGTACTCACCGAGGGACAGGTCGTAGGCATGCAGGTACTCGGACGTCATGAACTGCTGGACGAGAGACGACTTGCCGACGCCGGATCCGCCCAGCATGACCACTCGGTAGGGGACGGTGCAGGTGGACGAGTCTCTAGAGGAGGCCAGCGAGCAGGTGGCCGACGACCGCGCCGAGCCGTTAGGGCCGATGTGCTCAGTGCTGCCAACAACGAGGCCGAGAGGTGTGCTCAGTGCCGGCAACACGACGATAACTCGCGCTGGATTTTGTTACTCTGGCGTGCGCCGCTCAAGGTGCTGTGCTGAGGGATGACAACAACAGTGGCAACAGAAAAAGCGAACACAGTTACGTACACACCTAGGGAGTCTCTCGCAGTGACTAGACCTAGAATTAACAGTCAACACACTAAAATGACACCACTAGGAACACATAGACACACGGGTGCTGCCGTTACCGCGGTGCTAGCGGGAACTCAAGCTGTAAACAAGGACGGTCTAGTGACGGTATGTGTGTTCACATCTCCGCAAAATTCGACGTTTTGTTTATTGTGAGATCCTGAGGCACAACACCGTAAAAATGTTGGTTTATAAATGAGTGAAAAAAAAAACTTCAAAAAAATAAAAATCACGTGACATTTCTAATCGACTCCTGAGATCTGATTGGCTTTGCGGATGGTTTAAATACTATCGGCAGGTGCACGTACTGCGCGGCCAGTTGGGTGGGCGACTCCGGGTCTTATCGCATGCGGTTGGCATGCAGTGCAGCTTGCCGATAATAAATCGGTCAGTTTGCGCTACAACGTTGTTTCCCATCGTTGGAGATGCTATTATCATTTTTTTAAAATCATGTTATTGTGTGATTTCAAAACGGGGAAGTCATCGTAATTTTCTCTCCTACTCGTGTATGTGTGTGTGTGTGAGAGAGAGAGAGATAGATAGATAGATAGATAGATAGATAGATAGATAGATAGATAGAGAGATAGAGAGAGAGAGAGAGAGAGAGAGAGAGAGAGAGAGAGAGAGAGAGAGAGAGAGCGAAAGAGAGCGAGCGAGCGAGAGAGAGAGAGAGAGAGAGCGTGTGTGTTTGTTTCCATGGGGGGTTGTACACCAGTTATTGCAGCAGCCACATTTAGGTGAGCATCCACTTTCCGTGCTAGTGGTGTGTCCCACAGGAGCGTGTGTGTGTGCTGTGGAAACTCACCGAGCCAAGTCTAGGGCTGCCAGAAGGGGTGTGTCCTCGCCATCATCCACGCTGCAACGTCACACTCCAGTTATCCACACATGTCTCCCTAGGCAGTTCTCTCGTGTGTGAAAGGGTGAAATATTTACAAGAAAACAACAAAACAGACATAATGAGCAGACAGAGAAAGACAGGAAATAATGCATCGCGTTTCTGACAAGCGCGTTCGGCCGGAGCGAGTTCGCGGAGCGCGGCGCCGGCGCGCTGACCGCAAAATTAATAATGCGAAAACGACGAGTTTGCGTGAAAAGTTACGCCCAACTGTTATTGCACTGGCGTCACTAGCCGGCGCGAAGCTCTCGGCCGACCGGGGGAAAAGACTCGTTTGCCTGTCATACCAAACCTTACCAAAGTGACCTGAGCATTGCAGAATTTCTGATTTCCGACACGAAAAGGGATGCGGTTAATGTGGCTGACAACAGGGGTTCAGTTACTCGACATTGACTTCCAGATTCAGTGATAGTGACTTGTCTGGAATACACACATTGGACCAGACGCATTGGTTTTCGCTCGAAGATAAATGTTAACCTATGGAAGAGGAATCAAAACACCATCTCACTGGGAGAGTACAATGCCTTCAAAATGAATGGTGTTTCTCCTACAGATCGAGGTGGGAGGTGCCAGACGGGTACGGTTCATTCGGTGAAAGTGATTTATTTTCTTTTTATGACTTTTCAATAAAGAGTTCGATCAAAAGTATGAATCCGGTGAAAAACGAACACCCGAGCAGCCGTGTCGTGTCGTCTAGCTGCTGAATTGCTTCAACGTTGTTTTCAAAGCCCCTAGCGCGCTGTCACGGACCTCCAGGCTTGTCGCTACCAGCACCACAGCTTTACTTCCACAGTTTCTATAACATCCCGCCGTTCTGTTTTTCTTCCCGTCTGCGCGGTCTGCACTGCGCCGATGCGGTATCTATTGTACCGTTCGAGGCCAACCCGTGGGTGGGCGACGCCTCCGGACTCGTGACCGAAGCCACCGATCGGCACGGATTCCGAGAGGCCTTTTTTTTTTTTCAATATTCTCTGAGGCCGTTCCTGTTTTAGTTGTAATTTGAAAAAAGAAACACACCAGCAGTGGCCATAAAAAGTCACTAAAATTTGATTTACTTTTCTCGTGTTCATTTTCAATTCAACATTCAACCAAGAAATCTTTGTCGGTGAGTTTGTTTTGTCTTGTTCCATTTTTTCAGCAAATGGCCTACTGACCTGTGGCTGGAGTTGGACGAGGCGACGCTGTTCTTGGACCGGGACCGCCTGCTCTTGAGCGAGTCCCCCCGATTGACGATCCCCTTTCCGGTGATGGAGAAATGGCGCAGGCGGTAGTACTCCTCCTCCACGCCCGTGTTGGGCATGGAGGCGACGCGCGCCCGCTGCTGCGGCAGGCACAGCAGGTGAGGCCGTTGACGGTCCGACACGTTCCCGCTGCGGCCAGGCGTCTTCA
Source organism: Odontothrips loti (assembly GCA_038380765.1). Classification (NCBI taxonomy): domain Eukaryota; kingdom Metazoa; phylum Arthropoda; class Insecta; order Thysanoptera; family Thripidae; genus Odontothrips; species Odontothrips loti. The sequence continues at coordinate 7,287,138 of CM076256.1, read as the reverse complement.
CGGACTGCGACCGCGAGTGGTGCGTCCGCCCGAACCTGCGACCAAATGTCCATTCATTCAATCTCCGCATTCATTTATTTATTTCTCCAATATTCAATTAATCATTTTCCATTCTCTTATTCATTCATTTTGCACTCATTCATTTACCATACTCATTTTCACTCATCCCTTTACCAATCATTCATTTTTTCACTCATTCATTTACCATTCATTCATTTTTTCACTCATCCCTTTACCATTCATTCAGTTTTCACTCACTCATTTGCCATTCACTCATTTGCCATTTACTCATTTACCATTCACTCATTTACCATTCATTATTTCCCATTCATTCATTTTCACTCATTTCACTCATTCAATTTGTCGTTCATTCATTTCAATACATTCACTGTGTTATTCATTTTTGTCATGTCAGCATTAAAGGTGATCAAATTAAAAAATTTCGTTTAATTTCGGAAACAAGTTCGCGAAAATTTTGAGTTTGCTTCGCGGTTTCTTTTAGCTCCATTTATGCGAGGTTTTAAGATTTACTGCCGCGATGTAGCATTGCATTTTTCATGAATGTGGGAGCTGTGATATCATGTCAATCTCCACCGCTGGGGGTGCTAGCAAGTGAGGTCGATGGGTCGGCTTCACTTCGGGTTACGACACTGTTCGGAAACGCACAGTCACAAACATAAATCTATCACCTGTATGCTCCCCATTCGAGTTTTCTTCTGAAGCCCTATTCGTTTTGCTCTCCAGCTCTGTACGTTTCACGCAGTTGTTAACAACACGACCCATAATAAATCCGGGCCGTTGCGCACCTACTGGGAGCACCCCCTCACCCCCCCCCCCCTCCTCTATCCCTCTCACTCGCTCACTCGCTCTCTCTCACGCACAATTTATTTTTTATAGCGGTAGCGGTATCCATGGTCGTTGATACGTTCGCCGTGTTGGAACTCGAGCGCTCGGCGTGGAATCGTCTATCGCGCTGTCGCACCAGCTATTCAGCGCCCTCCCCCTCCCCTCTCCTCTGCACCCCCTCCCCCATTCCTCTCCCCTCTCCCCTGCACCCCTCCCCCCTCCCCTCGCCGTCGCACTGCGTCAGAGTTCAAGGTGAGTCGAGTAACAACTCGCGCTTTGACGACGACGGAGCAAAAGAGGCAGCCCGCGCCGAGGGAGAGAGAGTGAGCGTGGTCCTTACCGCTCAAGTAGCACACCTCTCAGCTGAGGCCCGCGTGCGCCCGCGTGCGGACAGGAGAGGGAGGGTCACGGGGAGAGAGAGAGATAGAGAGAGATAGATAGATAGATAGAGAGAGAGAGAGAGAGAGAGAGAGAGAGAGAGAGAGAGAGAGAGAGAGAGAGAGAGAGAGAGAGAGAGAGATGGTGTACGCCAGATCGCATGCATCGCGAAGCGGCTCGAATTCGAATTACGCGCCCTCCAGCGTACTCTCGCGCACGCTCTCTCTCTCTCTCTCTCTCTCTCTCTCTCTCTCTCTCTCTCTCTCTCTCTCTCTCTCTCTCTCTCTCTCTCTCTCTCTCTTTCTGCCTTATTCCAACCCCCTTCTCTCTCTCTCTCTGTCGCTCTTTCTCATTCGAGATGATCGTTATACGTAGATTTCGGTACGCGCATGCCGCTTATGGCTTGTGGAGGGAAATCAACCCGAGATCTCTCTTGCCCGCTTCCCTGCCTGCTCGTCTGGAAAACTGGTGCGTGAAACTTTGGCGGAGAAAGGGGGAAAGGCTTAAAGCCCGCGTGGAGCCGTTTGACGTCGGAAAAAGTCAGGGCGAGGGGAGAGGGGGAGGGGGGGAGGGGGGGGGGCAAAGCGCGCCCAGCTCCGATTCCTCCGGCTCCAGCCCCGGCTCCAGCTGACAGACGTACTCGGGGCAGGCTGACAGGGCAAGACACGCACGTGCGACGGGGGACTGCCTCCAAACCTAACCTAACCTAACCTAACCTAACCTAACCCAACCTAACCTTATCTTACCAAACCTAACCTAAACCCAACCTATCCCAGCCTACCCCAACCTATGGTATTTAAAAAAAAAACTTTTTTTTCTTTGGGGGGGGGGGGGGGGGCAGTTGGATTGGACCAATCATATCGCTATGTCTGATGACACTCAATACTAGCTCCGACACCGCTATGAGGCCTGTGCACATTTACCTAACGCAACCTAACGTAACCTAACGTAACCCAACCTGACCCATGGCATGGTCAGTTAGTTTTCGAACCCTGCGGTATTTTTGAGCCCCAGCGTAGCAGGTGAACAATGCATCAACTATTCTTCCTCTTTCCATTTTTCTCCCTCGCCATTCTCACCTGGTCTCGAGGCACTGCAGCGTGTCCAGGACGAACACGTTGGCGTCGATGTGGTGGGCGTTGTCTCCACCCTCCGGGGAGTTGGCGGTGACGGACGGCTGCTGCACGACGATGGTGGCGGGCGCCTTGCGGGTGGTCGGCGCCGAGGCCGGCGTGCCGTTGGAGGCCGAGGCCTTGCAGGCCGACACCTTGGAGGCCCGGCGGTGCGGCGTCCGCGGCGCGCAGTCCGAGTCCGAGTCGTGGCCGTTGAGGGTGGCGGCGGCCGTGGCGTGGCAGGACGTCCTGGGCTGGTCGGACATGCGGCGCTTGTCGGCGGCGGCGCGGACCGAGAGCGTGGGGCTGGGCGGGGGGTGGTAGTGGCTGTGGCGGCGGTCCGCGACGTGCGAGGACTTACGGCTGACGTGTTGCTTGCGCTTGTAGTGCCGCTGCTGCGGCGGCTGCTGCAGCTTGTGCTGCGGGCTGGTCTTGTTGAGGGGTGTGTTCGGCGGCGTGCATGGCGGCGACGTGGACGGCGGGTTGGCGGTGCGCGACAGCGAGGACAGCGAGAGGATCTGCGAGGACGCGGACGTCCGGCACGACGCCGTCGGCGTGCTCCCCGGGGACGGCGTGCTCGTGGACGTGGCCGCCGCCGCCACGGAAGACGACAGCGACAGCCACGTCGGCGACGACGGATCCCCGAGGAAGTCCTCGCCGTCGTCCTCGATCTCGGTGCGCGTGAAGATGTAGCTCTGGTCGCCGGCCTTGCGGTGCAGTGCGCTCAGCAGCGGTGTGGTCGGGGTGGCCTGCAGCCGCTGGTCCGGCGTCCCCGCCTTCACGAGCACGTCCTCATCCTTGCTGTCTCGGACGCCGCCCCGGTCCAGCGAGTCCTCGGTCGTCTCGCCATCCGTGGCCGTGACCGCAGTGACCTGGGTCGTGGCGGAGTCGGTGCTGGTGTTGATGGTCGTCTCGGACGTGGTGCTGGAGCCCATGATGACCACGGTCGGGATGGGGGGCTGCTGCTGCTGCTGCTGCATGTTGGCGGCGTGCTTCGCCTTGTACCTCCTGCTCGCCGAGGACTTGAAGTGCAGCCGCCGCAGCGCGGACGACGCGCTCGACAGCAGGTCCCCCGACGAGGAGTGGCTCGGGGAGCCCCGGGGGGAGGCCCTGGGGGAGACGTCGGCCGAGAGGGTCCCACTCGAGGAGCCAGAGGACCGGTGCAGAACGGTCATCTTGGCGATCGCCTTGCTCTGCGACAGGCGGCGAAGGCTCTGGAACAGAACAAAAACACATTCCCACGGTTTAAAAAAGGCGTAAAAATTCAGGGGTGAAAGTTTTTAAATTTCTTGTCACCTCTGGACAGGTTTCGAAGAATAGAGAACTCTATTACAAAAATTATGAGGGACCTTGTTTCCAATCGGCTTGAGAATAAATGAGGTCTGAAACCGAGTCGCAGAGAACTGAGAGATTTCGTCGATACTTTTTCTTTCCGGTTCCGTCTCCGCGCCCTCCGTCTGGGACTCGCTTTCGTAGGCTTTGCAAACAGGGGGAGGGATGAGCGTCGGCGAAGCATATTGAAAAGGTGGCGGTAGCAGTGGCTGGTGTTGAGCCGAGCCGAGCCGAGCCGAGCGCGACCGAGCCCAGCCGAGCCGAGCCGAGTCTAGCAGAGCCGCGCCGCTCCCTGTGATTCTCAGAATCCGCCCGGCTTCCGCTGATTTCTTTCGAAACAGTGGAGCGCGGAGCGACTCGTAACAATGGCATGGGGAGAAGAGGAAAAGGGTGGGGAGCAGGAGAGACTGATTAAACCGTTTTCCTCTCCGCTTCATCCTCCGGTCAAAACTCCTCATTTCGGCGGGCCGCGATTCATTTGCGCGGAGCCGGGCGGGCCCTCTACTGATAAGGAAAATGCGTAAGATAAGGGTCGGAGCCGGCTGCGATCAGACCTGCTGACCAAACTTCCTCATTTCCGCCCCGATAAGGTCATGCGGCCCCACTTTTGGAACCCTGGTGCCAAGGCGAGTCCAACTCGGGTCTTGAATCTGAAATCTGAAGGCAAGGTTTTGAAACACCTGCTTCCGTATTAATTTTTTTTTTTTTTGAAAAATAAAATGCGTTTTTTCTTTTAATTGTTTTTCTTCTTAAATACTATATTCGTTGTTATCACTTCACATTCCATTGACCAACACTCCCAGTTTGAGTTCCGCGTACCGGTGTCAGATCCCGGCCCATCCCAACCCCCCGGGACAAGGACAATGTAATACAGTATTCCGGAGTAGGGCGTGACCAGAAACAAGAAGACGCCAAGAATCACAAAAGCGGATACAGAAGGGAACGGTATGAAAAGTGACGCAGCACGTGCCGCGCGGTCAGCCCACGAAAAATTTGGAGACTTAGCTCTCGCTGACTATGTCACGACCATTTGGCAGGGTCACACAGCGCCGGAACTACTCCGTGCGGCTTAACGGTGCACGTCCCCGGGCCGCGCGATCGAAATCTGCACTGCCTGACCCACCCAACCAAATGGTCGTGACATACCGTAAGCGAGGCGTGACTTTTCATGCCGTGGACTTCCGTATCCGCTTATGCGTGATTATTGTCTTCTTCTCGTTTCTGGTCAAGCTCTACTCCGGAGTACCCTATTAGGCTTCCTGTGTAACCGCAGCAGCATAGAGAAAAGTAAATGCGGCCGGATGAGCCGGCGCTGAGCGCTCCCTCACAAGGCTCCGCTGTAGACTCCACTCCGCTCCCTCTCCCCTTCCACCCCCTTCACCGTCCCCGTAAAACCGCCGCCGTGCAATCTAAGTTTGCGAAGCCATTTGCTATACTTCAGGACCTCATTAGAACGCGGTATAAACCCGTCCAGCGGCGTAGCCGGCAGCGTGGCCGCCGGTGTGGAGACGATTTGGTAGGTATTTACTGTGTAGGAACTATGTTGTGCAGAGCGCGCCACCGTATCGTGGTTCTTCCCTCTGCGCAGTGATACATAACCTAAGCTGGTGAGGGGGGGGGACTACTTCCTGCGCTTGTCCCTTGGTATGGTGTCGGGTGTTGTTCTTTGTGGCACCTGTTGAACTCTTGAA